>CM030373.1:8604162-9090690 GCA_003604175.2 Clonorchis sinensis
CAGTGAATGTCACCACCTCTGTAGCCGATCAGCAATGCTACATTTGTTGACTTGGTTTTGCAGCCTCAGGGACGATTAGCTCAAACCGTGCGCTTTGCTAGGCCAAGGTGGAAACTTATGTTATTGTGGGAGATGGCGCGTCTTTGAAGACATACCAGTGAACTTGAAATGTCTCAGCTTTCTCTCCACTCAAATGGCCATGCTGCACTCAGTCGCTGACTTTAATCCTCGGGCTGGTAGTAGCTACTGGACGTTCCCACGGAGAACCAGACGCACAAACGCCACAGAAAGGCCCTCGAAACCTTCCGTTTGCCCCGTCCGACTCACGCTTCAAACCCCCAGCATCACCACAATTACCCTTACTTGCACCGAAATCTCCCCAGTCATGAGCGCACGTGCCGGTGTCCTATTCATGAACCCAGCACAAATTTGTCATTCAGGATAACTGAAACTTTATCACTGTACCAGGCTCGCATAACCTATTGAAGGAACAACAGAATCCAGTTTCTTGCGACAGCCTGGGACAATCTAGTCCTGCTTTTCTGATACCCCATAGACAACACAGAGCAAAATAAATTATAATTTCCCTAACGGTCATTGATGGATGCTAAACCGTCAACGTTTTCGAGGTGTATGCGACCCCTGCTAAACAGTACAAAGGTGTTTTTGTTCCGCTTCCCGGATCCTCTCATTACTTTTGCATGTGCTTAATCCCCAGTTCCTCCCTCTAAACTTATCGAGTCGTGCTCTGTCCTGTGTGTTTGTGAAAAGAGACTTTTGCTTTGTGAGCCGGGTGGCTCTCCAGAAACCAATGGTATTCACTTAAGAAACACTTACTTGACCTTGCTTTTCTTTACTCGATCAACTTTTCCATATTCAATGCAGGTGGTATTCCTTCCTTGAGAACAAGCGGTTGTACACCCGCTTCATACTGGTGGGAGCGGTCACGATCAGTAGGTTTCTATGCTACTCCCTTATATACTCACGAAAAGACCATCAAGCGATCTGTGCATTCCTTTCTCAAATGCACCTCAGCTTTATACCTCAGTAAATTTGTCTAGCAATCAATTATTGGATCCCCGTTAAATATTATGTGTATCAACAATCGTCCACCCATCTTCCTTCGAACTCGACTGACGCACAATTCCCAGGTGCTCCGAAGAATGGGTTAAAAACCCGTATTCCTCCCTAATACTGTCACTGGTTATGGGATCATCATGGACTAGTTAGGCCTGAAAAATTATTCAGATCTTTTATCAGGCTTACAAGGTCTACCTTCAGTCGTTCTGGCCATTCGGGTCCCAAACCATACCCGGTTGCGAACACTACATGGGATTGGGTGTTTGGTTTGTTTCTTGATGTGCATTGATTTTTGGAAAAATACCAACGGAGTGATAAGTTTCATCCTGTGGGCCTTCCGCCCAGTGGGCTAATGCGAATTCATTCCTAGGTCTCTTCAGTTTGAATCCTATGGAACACTGTAGTCTATACAGTCTGTTCTTCCTGGAGCATGATGGGATTATTTAACAAATTGCTTGGCAGAAGTCTACAAAATTGATATCTGCCGTCCAAAAATAATCCCTGGGATTGATTCTCGTCAAACCTCATTCCTGCCGCGAGCATGACCTGACCAGCTGTTTGCTTGAAACGAACATCAAAGAACATCCTTCAGCCACGCTCGCAATATCCCATAGCTTGGCGACTAACATAAATGATTCATCTATCAGTGTACACGCAGAAAATTCTCGTCCATGATGGCTTCATTCTGGAGCAAAGTTTGTACTCCCTATCCCAGTGGTTTTAAAAGAGTGATCATGATAGCTCATTGATATCTACTTTTGCTTTTTGAGTGAGCCGTATTGCCACTTTCAGTTTTCAGTTAAAAATTGTATGCTTTTGCTGGATAGCTCTATTGATGTTCACATCTCAGCCGGCATTAGTTTTGTGCACAGAATTGCGTCAGCTGTCAGAATAAATATTTTTAAACACGCATGCCGCTTGCCCTAATTCTCTTCTGTCCAGTACTGCAAGCGACCGCCGCCTTTTTCCTTCGTTTGCAGCCAACTTATTAGTTGGAGTGAAGAAACAGTACTAAGCGATCCGCGGCCACGGTTATATTGGTCACCTATTTACCTATAAGTATGTGTCGATCTCGAGCTGTCCTTCAGGCGACACGCAACAAATTTGTGCAGGGATGAGACGGTCACAATCACAAGGAGACAGTATCTCGTTGCGAGGTACCAGCGCGTGGTAGAGCTTACAGAATATGCTGAAGGCACTAGTATAAAACACCATTTGAGATTAATCTCTCGGCGTTCCTTCGCTTTAGAGGCACAAAATTAAGAGGCATTGCGCCAGACGAGTTCCGATTCTATGCGCCAGGTGAAATGTGCCAAAAGCGACAAAACCCAGCTGCTGATCCATCCAACTCAGCAACCCTGAATTTCGCTTCCATTTGTTAGTCTATGAACCTTTTGGTTTTCTTGTTGAACAACTGGACCAAGTCGCCGTCGCCTCCGAGGATATCTGATACCTTCAGTCGTGCTTGAGCTGGGTCTGCTACAGATCGAGTAGTCAATAAGTAACTTTTCAGGTTCATACATGCATTTTCATCGGAAACGTTTTCCCCATTTCCAGTATTTGCTGCGTGGAATAAACACATACCATTTCCTTCTTGCTTCAGGAGGTAGTTCAAAAAATAGTTAGAGGCATATATCCTCGCCTTGAGCAAATTTCGGCCAAGAACAAAAAATAGAGATTAATGACACTTCTTGTTAACCTCATGCATTTAAGGTGAATCAAGGATACTGAACGGCAAGAACAGACCAGAATCGGGAATCTTGAGCAAACGCCTAGATCAAATGTAGCAACGCGTAAACCCTTGAATCCATGTTTATTTGACTCCGGGATTCGGCGACCTAACCTAGCCGACTGACCTTGACGCGCAGTTCGAATTCTCGGCCTTCCTGGTTTAGGGGTGTTTGAAATGGTCGATCTTTTTTGGTCTAACAACTGTAACCAGACTTTGAGCACAAAATTTAAAATTATATTAATACCAGACCGTTTCAATACGGCTCTAATAGGGTCCATACCTTGTGCTAATTGATGGGAGGACCCATTTGGAGCCCGCAAGTTTGGTTGAATTGATAATGAAATCTGACGTTGCTACAGTCCGCTTTAGAAGCGTGGTTCCCTTTAGCCTGCTAATCGCACGCTGAGAAACGTCCGGCATTCTTCTGTAAAATGTAAATATTTCGAATGCTGCTGTCCATGAATACATTCGACGAGCACTTGGCGAATGAGTTAAACATTTGGTAAGCACTCATTAACGCTGTGAGATAAACTGGAACAGGATCTCAGACATTCCTCCGCCGAGACAAACTGTAGCTATGCACAATCACTGGCTCCACAAAACTGCCCATATCAATCGGAATCGCCCGATGCTAATTACCATTGAAATTCCAACCCGGGGCTTACAGGTGTCACACTTAGCCCTGCCAGCACACCACAGCTTGACCTGCCCTCATACTCGGCAATAATTTGTAATGATGACGAGTGGTTTAACGACCCATGAAATATTTCATCGTTTTGTCAATGATGCTATCAATAAAGACGATACGTGTAAGTGTCATTTCCACAAGTAGCGGAACAACTGAGACCAACTCAGCATAACTTTCGCGTCCCGATGAGCTAGCTGCAGTGCTTTCATATTGTGTGCAGCCTACTGGATCACTAAGCGACGGTCCATGCATACAACAGACTAAGGGAATGTCGCTATTCCCACCGTCGTACCAGACGGTGTTGTCTCTGTACAACATACCAGAGAAACCAGCTGCCACTTCGGGGATCTCGCGATGCCGGTTTCGCGATCATTGGGCCCACATAAAATGTTGCGATGTGAACTTTGAGTTTTGTATGCTGCTGACGGAAAAACGTCGCCCCGGTCTGTACTTCATCTGCTTTCGCTGTGACTCGAAGGTTAACCGTGTTCCAAATGGCTTAGTGATTAAAGCACGAGCTTACTGGCCGCAAAGTCCGTGGTTCGAACCCAACCCGGCTATCTAGACTGGTCGTGTCTAGACTGCTGGCAGCATGTCAAATAAAGTGGTTGAATCTGTAATTCCCGATTTTATTAGTCTCACTAAAACCTGGCTCACTCCCACTCTAAATGACAGTGAACTATCGTTGGCTAGGTATGCGTCGTTGCGTTCGAACAGGATGAATGGCAAGTTGGGAGGCAGAGCAAACATACATGATGATCGTGCGGCTGCAACACCATAACGATGTGCAGCTGCTGTGCCATCCGGAGGAGATATGAGGGTTGTGATACTGTTGTCCAAGCGTAAACAGGAGCACTCGAGATGTCGCGGTCGAGAGGAGGAGTGCCATTTTGATGCCATTCTCAACTTGGATTCGTTTCACAGGAGTCGTTTAGCACTTCAGAGGGAGAGGAATGTGTATGGTATCGTGTGAACCGTAGAGGGGGTTCGTCATTTGTTGCACTCATCTATAAGAGCTCAAGCTCATCAGGTGATATAATGCTTGGACAAATTTACAGGACAACCTTAATAGAAAACCGTTATTTCGAGAGTCTTCAATGCGTCTGACATCAATTAGGGCTGTCTCTATATCTATCTCTATCTGTAATCAGGAACGAAATTTAAATCCAGATTTTCGTGGACACTGATTGACCACATTCTAATACGGCATGTTGAATCTTTTACGGGAGTAATTCCTGGTCAAGCTTGTAACAACCTTAATCTTGTACTGATGCCATCGGTTGATAATCGATACACACTCATGATTTGTGGCGGAGCAAACAACCTTGGCTAGCTCATCATCTGTCGCGGAATCCCTATTCGAATATGTAGTTTTTGGGCCTAGTGACGTGATGCAGATTTTGCGAGCAACAACAATAGCCAATTCATTTTGTCAATTCTCCGGGTGCTTGTTGGACGGAAACTGGTTGCTCATGGAATGGAAGTCAGCGGTTATGAAGCCGCCGTACAAATCAGGGAACAAGCACAGCCAAAATGATCGCAGACAGGTTTGTTTGACTTCTTCAACTGGGAAACGTGAGAAGACACCAGGACCGGATGAGCTGTATCCAGCCCTCTTCAAATAAGGCGGAGAATCCCTGGTGACCCATTTAACACAGCTTACTGGTGCGATATGAAACGAAGAGAAAGTGTCCGCAGAATATGGCATATCGACAGTCATTCCTGTCTTCAAAAAGGGTGCACAGACGCGGTGTGAAAACCACTATGGCATCAGCCTATTAGCTTTGGAATCGAAGGTGCCGGTCTTATCTCCTGAAGGTTGACTGAACACAAGAAGAGACACATCAGTGAAAACCAAGCTGGGTTCCATCTTGAAAGAGGATGCATCGGTCATATTTTCACCCTCCGACAGATTCTGGAACAGAGACACTGTCTCTAGTGCCCAAAAATCGTTGTCTTCCTTGACCTGAAAGCTGCCTTTGGTTTTGTGGACCATCAAGCCCTATGGCAGTGTCTATGGTGCGCTGCACACCAACTCTCGCGGACATGTGGAAGGTCTACGGGAAGCTCTCGCACGAGTTCACCAAATCACGTGGTGTTAGACAAGGCTGTCCTGTTCACCTTTCCTCTTCAACTTCGTCATTGATACGATTATGGAAGACCCACTACCAGCCTCTAATGCCCATGGGGTTGAAGTGCTCCTGGGGCGTCCGCTCACAGGTATCGAGTACGCAGGTGATATAGTTCTGAGGTCTGACGCCGTGGTAACGCAACAATATTAAATAATCTAGATGATTCTGCCCAACGTTTTGGCATGCGCAAATTGTAAAATGCACCTGCAAGACTGGACTCCAACCCGGACCCCAGCTTGCGGGTGAGCCGACTGAGGTAGTAAACAAGGTTTTCTACCTGGGTAGCTGTATCATTCCCGGTGGTCTCGCGAAAGATGATATTTCCATCCGGATTCGGAAGGCCGAAGCGGTTTTTGTGAACATGGATCACCTGTGGCGTAAATGTGACATCAGCTTTTCCGTCAAGGGTCGAGTTTGCAATGCTATGGTACGATCCATATTACTATACGGATCGAAAACATGGCCGCTACGCGCTGAGGACGTCAAAAGATTTTCAGTGTTTGGCGATCGATGTTTTCGAAGCGTTGCCCGGATCTGGTAGGAACATCGGACCAGCAATACTGAAGTACGTCGAATGGTTTTCAGAAGAAATAACTCACTCTCGATAGATGAACTAATCACACTGCATAAGTTGCGCTGGCTTGGCCACGTACTGCCGATGCAAATCAACCGACTTCCTCGAAGTGTTCTTTTCGCACAACCATGCAAAGAGTGGAAACGAGTCAGAGGTGATCGAACAATGACTTGGCTGCGAAGTATAAAAGCTATTATCAGCAAACTCATTTGCGCTGGTCACTGCCGTCTTCCTGGATGGCGACCCCGAAACGGGCCACATCAATGTTTGGAGATGTTGTCAGACATGACCCAGTCGTGTCCTCAATGGTGTTCGTAAGTAATTAATAAATAGTCGTTCAGCTATAACATCCTTTCGGTGCCTAGCTGTCATGCCACAGAGGAAGCACGTGGGCTGGGATACTGCCAGGTTGCCCAAACCGAGAGAAGTTGAGAAGCAGAGGTTGGGTTCCAACCACAGACCTTCCGATCAGTAAATTCGCGCTCTAACCACTGAGCCATCTCGCTAGTGCATTCAAGCTATTACCTTCAATGCATAGCACCCTTCACAATCTTTCCGATTAAAAGTCCACTGATAACTATCTACTCATCAATTATATCAGCTCCCGCCTCCATTTTGTAGCTACCTCCCCACCTCACCAAATTATTGGTGAACAAAACTGTGGCGTCCATAACCACTGTACAACAAGTTCGGGGTTCTTATAGCTGATAATGATGATTGTAATGCATTTGAGATGGTGTTGGAACGGGTTACCGAATGTGCAGTTCAACAACATTTGCGGAGATTCAAATATGGAGACCCGAGGCACACGGCTTCCAGCAAGACAAGTCATCCGTCACCTTCTCTAGAACTTTGGGACAGAGATGTAGGCGTTTACCTTCTTGACGGAGTTAGTAAAGCATTTGATAAGACTCCAAATCAACGATTTCTGCTGCTCTTACGGAGTTAATGAGAAAGATCATAGATGGATGCGGGATTTCCTCGAAGGACGCGCAATCTGAGTCAAGAACAATGATGGACATTCTGAGTTTACACTTCTTTCCGTTGGGGTTACTCAATGATCGGATAGGTGTGCGGAACTCTTCGTTGTTTACGTGAACGATCTACCTTAATCTTTTTTCTTTAGATGTGTTTTATGTGCAGATAACCTGAAAGCGTGGAAGATGGTGACAAATAAATAATAACAGTCACCCGAATGAAACATGAGGGCTGAGATGCTGCTAGGATACCCAGCTAGCACACAGACACAACACAACTTCTTGAACACTGATGGGTGTAGGCCCCGTAGCCCACTTCCATGTTTGTGCGCACTACTTCAGGAAGCCTATGAGGAATTTAATCTCCAACAGTGCTCTGCTCGCACACGTCGATGTTGTCGGTGTCGACAGAAAGGCCACCTAATTGGATCGTCCCTCTTCTCGAGAAAACAAGAAAAAGCATTTATTACACCGAATGGGATACTTGTGAGTTGATGCAGACGGCCAAACGTCTCAAACACTGTAAATTTCGTTTCTTCGCGTGACAGCCGCTTTGTGAATCAAGCGTGGTGAAAACCTTGTATCAGGAAATGAGTGTGCAGGTTCATTGATCCTAGGCGGGGAATATGTATCCAGCTACGTTTAAGACCGATTACTTGGCTGTAGTCTCTTCGGCTCGCTGGTTGCTGCCACGGCCTGGGCTTCTCAAAAACCGATTCACCAGCTATAAACCGTGTGCTATAGGAACAATGTATTCAACGGCTACAGTTTCGATCACAGTAAAGTGGGACAGTGCGGGAGATACGACCAAGCGTTGGAGGCAATGACTGTTTGGATAATTGAAGAGGAATCACCTTCAGCTACGTATTGAAGGCGATAGCTACGATGTATAAGCGCCACTGACTGCGCATTGGGGCCATTGCTGCCAGTTTCATTAACCATCGGTGAGTTGAGTCCCTGGTTCCTTATCCAGAAAGGCTCCAGTTGTCGACCCGACCAAGTTCACTGGTTAGTAGTCGCTTCCACTCAGCATAGGGCTGGGCGAAAAGACCTCTGCGAGCCAGATGGTCTTCTGGCATCCGGAGAACATGTTCCAGCCAGCGTAACCTATGAAGCGTGAGTAATTCATCGATCGCGGGAGACTTCCTTCTTCCTAGGACCAGTGGCCTACCTTAGCACTACTAATTCGATGTTCCAAACAGACCCGACCCAACACCTTTCGTATATCCTCTGCGCCGTGAGGCCACGTCTCTGATCAATAAAGCAGTATGGATCGCACATCCGCATTATAAACTCTGCCCTTGAAAGACAAACCCACGTCACGTCGGCGCCGTAGGTGTCGGAGGTTGGCAAAATCTGTGGGGCTTTTCCGATTCGAGAAATAATCTCATCCGCAGCTGGTCCACCGAAACTTATACAGCTGCCCAGAAAACAAAGTTATCCACCACGTCGGTTGGCTTGCATGCAAGCATGCGGTTTGGGTTCAATCAAACCGCTTTACACAATTTTGCAGGTGTGAAGCGCATGCCAAACCGTGCATCAGAGTTATTTGGGTTATTTAAAGTGATTTGCACTTTGAAGGATCTGAACCAGGCAGAGCAATATCGTCCGCATACTCAATGTCTGTGAGGGAACGTCCCGGAAGCATTTCGACTCCGGAGTTTTCGGAGGGAGGCAGAGAAATCCCAAGCAGCGCCTCAATAACAAGGTTGAAGAGGAAAAGTGAAAGAGGGAAACCTTGTCTTACACCACTGGGCGTGGCGAAATCAGGCGGAAGTTTGCCTTATACTCATACGCGTTCATAAAGGTTCGCCTACAGTGCCCTCATAAAGTGTATGAATTTAGAATGAAGATCCTTGATAGCGAGACACCACCAAATTTTCTCACGATCGACAGTCAAATGCAACTTTCAGTTCAAGGAAAACGACCAACGAGGGACGTTTGTAGTAGTGGCGTAGTTCAAGAATTTGCATCAAGCTGAAGATATGGTCGATGCATCCTCGGCCAGGGCGAAATCCAACTTGATTCTCATGAATCTATCTATCTCTCCCGATAATCGATCAACCTAAGCAAAGTGATGCCAGAGAGCACCTGAGATGCATCGGATAACAGGCTCATGTCACGGTGGTTTTCACATGACGTCCTTGCGCCATTTTTTGAAAAATGGTAAAAAATAGGATGACGGTCCATTCGGTTGGTATTATGTTTTCCTTTCAAATCTTCTGCAGTATGAATGTTAGACTGTTCACCAGGACCTTGCCACTCTCCCTGAAGAGCGTGGGATACAGACCATCCGCGTTAGGCGTCTCGTCGTGCTTGAGGATCGATATCTCAGGCTGGATTTCTGTTGTTGATGGTGAACTGCTGTTGATGTTACATTCAGACCCACTGGGTTCTCTCAGTGGTTGTGTTGAAGTAGACCAACTGAACTGTTAGTTGAAGTGCTTAGCACAGCGCTCAAGACAACTATTGAGGGAAGGAATTGCCGTTCCCTCGTTTTCCCATATTGTTTCACTGACGCCTGGCTTGTTTTAACCGGTTGATAGAATCACCTCAAATAGGTCGCCGCTGTTGGCTCCAGCAAAAGCCTTTTCCATGACGTTGACCTTCGAAATCCACCAGCGTTCCCTGTCATTCTTCAAGCTCCTGATTATTCGGTGTTTGAGGGATCTGTGTGCGCCATCACAGGCGCTAGTTGCTGGTCTGGCCTTTCTGGTCACAGTAAGATCCGCTGATCGCGACGATATCCAGTATTCATTTGGCCGAGTCGGATGGCTGGGACAAACAGTTCTGAAAGCTGAGTGCATAGCTTCTTTAACCCGCTTATCGTCAGCCTCTAAGCAACCTTCGTAATCTTTCTAGTAGTTTTCCAGCCAGGTCAGCTCAATATCCTTCAGCTACTGAAACTTGTCGGAGTTGAATGGAACTGCTCTGCTTTTGCAGGTGTAATGGTAGCCAGGTCTTCACAGTTGCATGTTCAAAGTCAAGCTGCGTACACCAGAGGGTACGACAGTCTTTAATTGATACTCCGTCGGTAACTGATTGCCACTTGATTCAACTGAGTCCATGACTGTCTTGCAGTTGGTGGCTTCCAAGTAACGCGATGTGAGCGTTTCTGTTGAAAGTTTGTACTGGCCAGGAACAGACGATGATCTGCACAAAATTGAGACAGGCGCTGCTCCATTGTCCGTACGCTGAGTATCAACTCCATATCTACCACAACTGCGCTTCTTCCGGACTCATTCTTCCAACTTGGGCATTCATATCACTCGGCAGCATTACTGTATTCGTCTTTCTTTCCGACCCAAGCAGTCGTGACAAATCTTGATAAAAACCGTCCTTCTCACTCTCAGAACTGCAATCTGCCGAGGCGTACGCCGATATGACAAATAAACACCACTTACCGCATCGACCTGCATTAATCTTAATTGAGCCAGCAACCGCACAGCACAAAGGCGACTGTTTGCTTAGATCCCGTCCAGTAAGGCGCTTTCAGCATTGGGGCTGAACGCAATTTCCACACCGTAGGTACCACGGGATACCGGAAGGGTGAAATGTAAAATATCTGAGCTCGTCCTAAGCGGTTTGAGGTGCACAACCGAATTGGGGTCTTGTGTACGTGTTTCGGATACAACGTACTTTGACAGATAGGGAAATCAAGGTTTCAGCAAGGGATGCCTGCTACCTAATTTGACACAGAGTACGGACATTAAAGGCTGCAATGTGGGTCAGATCTTTTGAGGTTAGTAGATGACTATTTTGATTTATTTTTCTGGACGACGTTTTAGACACGGGTATTGGCAGGTTCGTTGGTGGCACTGTATCGTCCGACGGGTGGCGAGGGAGAAGGCCAGAGAGCGCAGAGCTACAAAGCAGAGACGGTTCAAGTGGTAGTGCGCGAATTTACTGACCGGAAGGTCCGTGGTTCGAATCCGACCTCTGCCTCTCGACTTCCCCTGTCTAGGCCTGGGCAATCTGGCAGTATCCCAGCCCTCGTGCCTCCTTCTGGTGGCGTGGCAGCTAGGCACCGAAAGACGAATGATACTTTCCGGTTGCTCAGGCCGAAGAATGGGTTCGGTTGAGGTACCTGATCTTGAGCCATTGACTCGAAAGTCTGATTCACAAGGCAGTGGGAGGATGTAGGATTTTGTTCGGTGACCCCGCCCTTAGCCTCTCACTCAAGAGTGTGGACCGCGAGACAGCGGCTGTTAGGGTTTTCTTGGGGGACCCTTCTCGGAACCAATGACTCAATAGTCTGACTCACTTGGTTGTAGGGGGCCCGTCTGGTTCGAGGGACAGGGAGTAGGGCATTAGTCTCACTCCTGGTGCAGCTGCGCGCAGCAGGTGCATTTTGAGTAACACTGGACTCTTTGGTTTTAAAAGTATTTCGACCGTATTGAATAATGCGCCGGTGGTCACGGTCAGCCGTTGGGCGATCGGAGTGTGCGGGTTTTAGGGCCCACGTTTTCTAACCCGTCCTCCCTCTTGGGAAGGCAGCATCGCTGCTTCCATAAATATGGACATGCTGATCGCCTGGGGGAAATGCTTTACTGCCTTCACACTCCTATCGCAGAGGCCAATACGACTTTACCTCCAGACCGCCTCGTAATACGATTACTCGCAGTACGGGGACTCGCTGTTCTTCGTCGGGCTACTCCCCGTTAGCCTTACTGGCATGGTTGGACCTTTAGGAACTGAGTTCCAGCCAGTATAGCCCGCAGGATCAGTGTAGCACAGAAGCCGGACCACCACGACAGGGTGACAGCTTTGGGTCGGGGTTCGTTGAAATAGTGTTTTGGGTGTACGGTTGGTCTGTTATAGATGTCTTTTCGGATTTTCATCAGATTGGTATTTCATGAGTGATCCCTTCGGAACCCGTTCGATGATCTATTCACAAGCTGGTAGTTTTGATATGGCTATCTACTGTCTCAGCCACCACGCTTTCAGCTACTTTGGACGTGATTGCAAACCTCTTTATTTGTGTACGATTAAACTAGGTCCCCTTATTCCTTTTTAAACTGTGACAATGTGACAAATGCAGTCTATCGGGAGCTGGACAATGTAGCGCAGTTTGAAAAAAATTAACCTTGGGTCAGTGATGATTTCGGCCTTGATGGTGTAAGGGGCTCGGATTTTACGTATAACCGGAGAAATTCTGTTCGAAGAGTGGATCAGGTATTCAAAAGACAATCCATTTTTTAGCTGTTACCAGACACATTTGATGGAAACTTGTCTGCTTCTTAAGTAGTCGTTATTGTGAACTGGTGTAACGTGTTATGCGTGTTCCTGTCTTACCGAGTTGTTGAAAACGTGGTTGAAAAGTCCTTTCAGGGTCATAGTAGTTGTGGATTCCTTTCTCCTTTGGAATGCACATTTGTTAATGCGCAACCGATTGTCACATAAGTCTCCGTACCTTTGTATTTGATTCATGTGACTCTGGATTGCATAAAACATAACAGTTCCCGTACTTTGTTTTCCTATCAGGACTTTATTTGTGCCGGGTTCCGGTTTTACTTTTGTTTGGGCCATGTGCTCCTTATTGTTTTGCGTTCGAAGCCTTACCATCCTTTTTATTTTTTGGTTTTATTTTTCCACTTCGAACAACCGGTTTTTACGTGCGTAGTTTAGCTTTGGCACTGATTGTTTGTGGGTTTTGTTACGGAGAACGTCCTGTTGAAACTTACGTTTGCGTAATCACCAAGCCCTAAATGGTGTAGGATCCGATGTTCCATTACCGCCAGGAGGCCATCTAATGGATTGCAATCTAGTTGTGTTGCAGTTACGGTTCGATGTTTAACACGGCCTACTTTACGAATACCCCATCATCGAGCACTGTTCACAGCTCTAACTCACCGGGCTGGATTCATTTGCTGACTTTGTGCAGATTTGATATCCAAACCACCAGACCAAAGCGTGATGTTCGATCTGGCCTCTTGGGTGACCCTACTTAGTAAGCTACAAACAGGATTGTTAGAGAATTCCGTCTAATCTTCCCCTATATAGGCAGATAAATTTCATATGGTCGGTCCTACTTAACTGCTAGGCGCATGCCTTCTCGCTGCAAAGTACCTTGAGGAATGTGAAAAACGAAAGACCCAGTTGTTTCGTTAGAGTACCAACCAAGTTATTTATCCAGTTCATGTTCAGACTGACACTCTTGTAAGGATCAAGGATAGTTGAGACTTGACGAGCCATTAACAGGACAAAACTGTTGCAAACGGCTGTAGGGGGTCGTCTGCGAATTCCGATAAACCCTTCTATGCGCCGCTTGGAACGAGTGATCATCTAAGACAATCTCACACGGCTACCGGAGCTGGAGGGCAGAAAGTCTTCTTTTTGTTTACCTTTGTACCGAGCATTGCGATTGACGGTACGATTTCCACCCCAACACTCTTCTATAAACCATTTCCACCAGATAAACTGATGTTTGTATTGGCATTTACAAGTTTGGGATTCACGCAAGTACAAACAGTACATTTCAGATCATGGTCTTGAGGTCCAGTGTTGAACTTCAGTGGGGGAAATCCATTTTCTTGCATTCTCATCACTCACAGGTATCCCTATCCAACCATGCCTCACCGAGTTGCAGTAGTCTATTCAAAAGAGGACAATTCCTGATTGAACACCCACAGTGACGTTCCACGTCAGTAGTAATTTGGCATGTGATGACCCCAAAGAGTGACCACTGTTAAAAAAATCGTTCGGCTGTAACACCCTTCCGGTGCCTAGCTGCCATGCCACCCGAGGCAAGCACGAGGGCTGGGATACTGCCAGGTTGCCCAAGCCTAGACAGCGGAAGTCGAGAGGCAGAGGTGGGGTTCGAACCACGGACCTTCCGATCAGTAAATTCGCGCTCCAACCACTTGCTCCATCTCGCCCACTGTTAAGGAAAGTCGAACACTTTTTCTTCACTTTGGAGCCTCTTAAAGTAACTGTCGTAAAGTCTAACTTCCGTCTCCGAAAGTTGAAGCCTTTTGGACAGTTTTCTATATTTATATAAGGGATAGTTGTTCAAGTTTTTTTCTGCGTTTTTCTTTCAGCCACACTAACCCGCTTCTTCAGAAGTCGGTGGTGGAATGTACGCTGATTCGACGTACCGGTTTCCCCGTGGTCGGTTCTTGAATGCGCCTGACACAACCCGTGTTGTTTCATGTAGACCACATGACCCAGAGCTGCATATTACATTTAAAAATGAGTATGCCTGTTTGGCACCACCTCCATCTGTTTTAAAACAAAAATGTTTTGACCAAAACAAGCGACCTTTGCGGAATGGCGACTCAGCGTCATTTTCCCCTCCTCGTGGTTCTACTCGCGGGTACGTTCTTCGTTTTGTTTGCCGTGTTTTGTTTGTCCTCACTGTCAACAGAGACCAAACAGTAGTGGCAGTTGATCCATGCTTTATGTCAAATCAAATGTTTCAGCTATGAACCGTGTCCACTGGCTTGGACCCTATCAATTGGATAACGGAGAGTGGATATTCAGTGAGACACCTCAATTCTAGTTCATTATATCTTGAAAAGCCGTACTGGCTATTTCGACTGGTATCAATCCAATGTGACATCGATAATAAATACTAATGTTTCTTCTGTAATACCCTTTTGGTGCCTAGCTGCCATGCCACCCGAAGGAAGCATGAGGCCAAGGCTACTGTCAGGTTGCCCAAGCCTAGACAGGGGAAGTCAAGATGCATAGGTCGTGTTAGAACCACGGACCTTCCGGCCAGTAATTTCGGGCTCTGACCATTGAGACATCGAAGTCAGTTCAAAATTTGATGAAGATCACTTTGGAACCGTCGAGCTCTCTTAATCCCGACCGTTAATCAACTTCTGGTGTCACAAAGAATTACACCACCTCAGTATCAACTCGGGCCGTGAAGTATCACATCCGCCCGTATAATCTTGAAATGTGATACTTGGAGCTATGTTGTATGTGGTCTGGCATTCCTATTACAAAACGCATACGATTGTCGATCCTTACCTAAGGGCGTTCAAATTGATTGCACTGGATGAAACGCGGCGATTTGAGAGCTATATTGAGCTCGGGATAGCTCAGTGGTTTAGGTGTCAGCTTACGGACCAGAAGGTCCATGTTTGGAGCCCAACCTCAGCATCTCGACTGCTCCTGTCTAGACTTGGGCAACCTGGCAGTATCTTAGACCTCGTGCCTTCTTCAGGTGGCATGGCAGCTAGGCACCGGAAAGGCGTTGTAGCCCAACGATTGTTGTTATTTGTTTATTATAATGAGGCGAACGATTCAGGTTGTTTAGCTGGCTATGCATATTGCTGTTTAGCATGATATAGAGAAGTGCTGTGTATTCAACCGTGTATGGAGTATTCTTCAACCACGCTCTAAGCTTGTGTTGACCTAGTCTTCAGGTGATAAATACCAATACTAGGGCTCATGTGGCTCGTGGAATGTTTTTCTAAGGGGTTTTGTGCTGTCAGCTAGAAGACAAGTAAAGTATGCAGTTGTTGCGGTGATTCCATATCGTGAGTTGAATGTGGAACTTTTAGAGTTGTAGGTTAAACTCTAGCGCTCGGTCACATGTGACCGATTGACAGTGTGATCGCTTGGACAAGATTTAGTGCAGCCCATCCTTCAACTGCGCGGATTTCCATCGCATCAACTGGTGCTGGCTAGTTCCTCGAAGTTCGTTTGTATTTCGCCTTCTGCACTGTACCAGAGAATTTAGATGGTGCGAATGGCATTAGTAACTGGTCCCTTATCAGATGGACCCTCTGCCAACCAGACACCTTGCGCCCTGGAGCATCGTAATTCATTCAAAGCCGGACTGTCAGCACCACTGGTAAACCCCTGCTTGGCTTCCACGGTGAGCCGTTCTGCTACACTAACGCGATTCGTTTGTCAAGTGTGTTTATTCAACCAGTCCGTTCCGTAATGAAGTTGGATAATTCGGTAGTTGGGCTCTCCGAAGCCTGTCTCAAAATCCTTTGTATTTCGTTCAGTAAGAACACGTACCAGAACTGCTTCATGTGTGTATAGTTTTTCAGTGCTCTCTTGTTGTGACTAGTTACCATGACTACTTGTGCCGAATGTTGGTGTCTATCTGCCTCGCTCTTAATTTGCAACCTCCTACTCATTTGACAGCGTTCACTGGATGACGACTGTTGTTCTTTTTTTATACTTTCGATCGCATGTTCAAGTGTTCAAGGCAGCTTTGTTCTGGAACGAACTTGCATAATTCAGCGGGCTGTTTCATGTCACTTCATGGCTGACGTGATGTTGGCTAAGATGACCTTGAGACCTTAAGAACACATTGCTTGCGTATGCATTTTACCCCTGAAAGATCTGCTAAGTGTGACAACGCTTGGCCTGACTCCAAGCGAAAGGACTTCTTCGGTGCACAGGTTGACTTTTAGCTACCTTCTTAACTCATGATGCCGACTGAAATGAAGTCAGCTGTTTGGGATGAATTATGTATTGTTCCCTGATTCCTGTTCGGAATAAAAACCTAGTGAATATCTGATACGAAGCCATCAAGTGGAAGGTGCACATTCTCATAGGAAAACCAAACTGTTCGCCACCATTTGTTTGTGATCACTTAGTCATCACAAGTAGATTATTGACATCTAGCTCCTTTCTAACTGTTCCTACGTCAGAACTTGTGGACGCTTCCGGATGCAAGCTGCTCCATCCAACTCCGAGTGCGCAGTGTACCTGGATACTGTGGTAAAACTTTGACAGCTAGGTCCGATGTACGTTTGGTCACAAACCTAACAGATCATTATGTTGTTTTTGTTTCAGGAGAGTTTGGAAAAAACAGCCCGAAGTGACCTCCCGATCAGCTCTAATCGTTTTCCAACTGAGTGATTGTGTTGTCTGTGATCACCAAATTAACCCAGCACTGAGTAGTGGAAACACCGGTAAAAAGTTTTAGGTCATTCTCATATGTGAAGTAGTGCGACCTAACCATGTTTATTTCCGTCGTGGGAAGTTCGTATAATTCTGCTCTGAAGAGGACCCGTTTTACTTGACTCGATGGATACAGTTTCGTTTGAATCAGTCACAAACCTCCACCTGTTATTATTTGCCTAGCTTACCCGAATTCGACTTCGGACCCGAAACTTCTTGGTCCATAGCTTGGAGGCATTGGTTACCAGGCCAACCGTAATTTGTCCTAGATGTCGACATGGGTCGTCTTATACGACTTATGCGATGTTTCTCTTGCAATTTTCCTGTTTTTCTCAGTTCACCATACTTGTTGTATGAACAAGCTTAACTGCCTTTGGCTCTGCATTGAGTCGTATACACGGTCGCCTGATGTAGACCGCTGCTGTCGCGTTTCCGATTGGTCGCTTTTATGTACCATTCTAGACTGGTTGAATACAAGGCACATGCTCGCTAATAATTTTGATCCGTTGTTCACAAAAGCCACGTAAACGCTACAAGACCCCTGGCTTGCGTATATCTTACTGATGCTTTTGTTACGCTGCGCAATGTAGAACGCGGAACGGCTTACGTTCACTTCAACTACGTCAAGAGTATCGCGTGTGGATGAACAGATTACTTACGTATGCTGGCTGTCGTGTGTAATCACTGTGTACTTGGAAAGTTGCCACACTGTTTTCCTTCTCTCATGAATCCCTAAAACTCCCTCTTTTCTAGCCGAATGCATTCTGGTGAAAAGCGTGCTGATCGTCCTATCCTATCGGAACATTTCTCCCCCAGACGTCCACCGTCCTTGCTGCAAAAGCCAATGGCATCCAGGCAATCTCGAGGACGTGGCCGGGGTATCACTCAGTCTTCCAATTCCTATGTGCGCTTGTGTGAGTTTTGCTTGCTTGTATACACCCCACAACTGTCTGATGTTTTCTGTGTTGTTCAATTGGATACTACATGGGGCAAATGGTGTCAAGCTGTTGTGAATGTGAGGTTATTTATGGGAAGTGAACTTGACCACAATTTCCCACCCCTCCACCCTGAAGGAAGGAGTCGGATAGGTTCCAGGATCCTTCCTCCAACTTGTAAAGCTTTCTGTTGTGATACGTACTACATCCCTGTCCTGTAGGAATTCACTAACGCAGCTTAGCAGCAGTGTGTCATTCAAACATCCCCTGTGTTGAAAATCGACAACAGCAGGCATTCGGCAGCTGCCACTCAGATCACGGTTATTGGCTGTCTGAATTATCTCGGGGTTCTTGAGGCACGCATTTGGTCCTTCTTAAAGCGAGCTAAACTTTTGCATAGTAGTCCAGGGATGCATAACTATAATGGACAGTGTAATCTGTTGACACATGTTTCATTGGTACGACCACAAATTTTTGTTTAATGCGCTACGAGTGAGCAGGAACTGGAGTTGTTGCCGATCTGCCGCATTCAGTTTGTGATGCATCCACCTCGAGCACTTGGCCGAAAAAATCTGGGTAGAAGTTGACAGCATATACACCACTGATAACGGTCGGTTGCCGCACTTTGCACTGAAGGTTTATTGGACGTGTGACTGTTGTTTGCCTACACGTTACAAGGGGGACGGGTCCCGCCTCGCCGTCAAAGATAAGACCAATGCCTTTTGCATGATTTAGGTCAGTAAGACTCTCACCTTCACTGGTATGAACCTCGGAGTTGTTCAGTTGGGATCTAGAGGTTTTCGTATTTTCCACTGGCCGCATTGTTTATGGGTACTCTGCGCTGATTTATCAGAATGCGAATTATTCATGATCGAGCTTTTTCGTAGTATGGCGCATATTTTAGCCTGACTTTGTGGATAATTCTGCGATCGCTGTGTAACTACAGTTGTAGCAGTCATTACTTGTCTTCTTATAGTGATGCAGATGACGAATATTGCTCGGAGGTTGAAGAAAAAGCTATGCTTTCAGCTTTCAGAAATGTTTATTGAAGCCATCCGACTCGACCAAATGAATACTGGATATCGTCGCGATCAGCGGATCTTACTGTGACCAGAAAGGCCAGACCAGCAACTAGCGCCTGTGATGGCGCACACAGATCCCTCAAACACCGAATAATCAGGAGCTTGAAGAATGACAGGGAACGCTGGTGGATTTCGAAGGTCAACGTCATGGAAAAGGCTTTTGCTGGAGCCAACAGCGGCGACCTATTTGAGGTGATTCTATCAACCGGTTAAAACAAGCCAGGCGTCAGTGAAACAATATGGGAAAACGAGGGAACGGCAATTCCTTCCCTCAATAGTTGTCTTGAGCGCTGTGCTAAGCACTTCAACTAACAGTTCAGTTGGTCTACTTCAACACAACCACTGAGAGAACCCAGTGGGTCTGAATGTAACATCAACAGCAGTTCACCATCAACAACAGAAATCCAGCCTGAGATATCGATCCTCAAGCACGACGAGACGCCTAACGCGGATGGTCTGTATCCCACGCTCTTCAGGGAGAGTGGCGAGGTCCTGGTGAACAGTCTAACATCCATACTGCAGAAGATTTGAAAGGAAAACATAATACCAACCGAATGGACCGTCATCCTATTTTTCAAAAAATGGCGCAAGGACGTCATGTGAAAACCACCGTGACATGAGCCTGTTATCCGATGCATCTCAGGTGCTCTCTGGCATCACTTTGCTTAGGTTGATCGATTATCGGGAGAGATAGATAGATTCATGAGAATCAAGTTGGATTTCGCCCTGGCCGAGGATGCATCGACCATATCTTCAGCTTGATACAAATTCTTGAACTACGCCACTACTACAAACGTCCCTCGTTGGTCGTTTTCCTTGAACTGAAAATTGCATTTGAATCTTTCGATGGTGAGAAACTTTGGTAGTACCTCGCGATCAAAGGTGTACCTTCTAAATTTATATCCTTTGTGATTATTCTGTATGCGAAATCATGTAGGCGCGTATGAGTATACGGCAAACTTTCGCCTGAGTTTACCACGTCTAGTGGTGTAAGGCAAGGTTGCCTTTCCTCACCTTTCCTCTTCAACCTTATTATTGATGTGCTGTTTGGAATTTTTCCGCCTGTCTTCGAAACCTCGAGGGTCGAAATATTCCCCGGAATTTGGCTCACAGACATTGAGTATGCGGATGATATTGTTCTGCCTGGTTCAGATCCTTTAGAAATGCAAATCACTTTGAAAAACCTAAATAACTCTGCATTGTGGTTTGGCATGCGCTTCACACCTACATAGTGTTGCTGTTACAAGACTGGGTTGGATCAAACCCAAACCGCATACTTGCGTGCGAGCCAATCGACGTGGTAGATAAATTTGTTTACCTGGGCAGCTGTGTAAGTTTCGGTGGACCAGCTGCGGATGAGATTATTTCTCGAATCGGAAAAGCCCTACAGATTTTGCCAACCTCCGACACCTACGGCGCCGACGTGACGTGGGTTTGTCTGTCAAGGGCAGAGTTTATAATGCGGATGTGCGATCCATACTGCTTTATTGATCAGAGACGTGGCCTCACGGCGCAGAGGATATACGAAAGGTGTTGGGTCGGGTCTGTTGGGAACATCGAATTAGTAGTGCTAAGGTAGGCCACATGGTCCTAGGAAGAAGGAAGTCTCCCGCGATCGATGAATTACTCACGCTTCATAGGTTACGCTGGCTGGGACATGTACTCTGATTGCCAGAAGACCATCTGGCTCGCAGAGGTCTTTTCGCCGAAACCTGTGCTGGGTGGAAGCGCCTGGGAGGTGGACAGTGTATGGTCTGGCAAGGAAGTGTGAAACCACTGACCGGTAAACTTAATCAGGTCGGCAACTGCTACCTTTGTGGATGGGGAACTCGAAACTCAACTCACCAATGGTTACTGCAACTGGCAGCAATGGCCCAATCGCACAGTCATTGGCGCTCCTGCATCAAGGCTATTTTCTTCAAAGGTAGCTACTCAATTCCTGAACTAATCGAACATGCCATCTCCTCCAAGGCTTGGCCGTGTCTCGCGCACTGTCCCACTTCACGGTGATCGAAACTGTAGCAGTTGAAACATTGTACCTTGGATACACGATTTATAGTTTATAGATTCATTGATTGATTGACTTGTCTTCATGGAAGACTGTTTCAAGCTACCGTGATCTTTGGTGTATCCTAATGGACCATAAGTTAGGGCTGAGTATCGGAGTCACGGGACCATAACAACTATGCCTATCTACGCGTACTTTTGTACTGGTTGGAGTGCTCGACTTGTCGCTGGCGTACTATACTCCGGAGTGGTCGCAAAAAATTACTTGCCAAGTGGCGAGGAATCGTACAACAAGCGTTGGAGCTCTGTACTAGTGTATGGTTTGTTTCACCTCATAAAGTTTTGATGTAGCAGTTCTTCACTACTTTAGTCAGACTACTTGTCCTGTTCTGCGTAGTTGAGCTAAGATGAGAGGAGACGGACCCGTGAAAATCAAACCGAGTTGCAACTTGTGAGAGAGTACGTACATTTAGTTTCTTTTCCCTCGATAATCACCGGAACGGCACAAAAATCGTTCGGCCATAGCATTCTTTTAGTGGTTAGCCGTCGTGCCACTCAAAGGAAGCATGAAAGTTAAGCTACTGCCAGGTAACCCAAGCCCAGACGGAATAGTCTAGATGCCGGGGTTGGGTTCGGACCGCACACTCATTTCAGCGTATAACAATGGTTGTCTTTTCTTATTGTAATACTCCCTATAAGACTGCTGAATACTCATTAATAAACCACTACTGGTTTCGCCCTATTTAATGAGGCAGACGTGGTTTCCGAGTTTCCACTAAATAAGAAGAGTGAAACTGGTAGTAAGCTCTCAGCAATCTTATAGGTAGTGCATTTCTCGGAGATGTCTCGAATGTCGTGCCAACTGAAACACGGGATGGCGTTTGTGCAGCACATTCAGCTGAAGAACATAGCAGACTGACGATTCATTTTTCGGACTCGTTTGAGTCTCTCGTTAACACTTCGTTTGCAACCGAGTGTATTTTTTCAGTGGTCGTCTTCCTTCGCTTGACTACATCCTTCAACTGTGTTAAACGTCAGACGCCGGCAGCACCTGTCGATTAATGGTCGTCTGGCTAAAATCTTGACCCCACGTGAAGCTTGTTGCCTCAAATCTGATGACTGAGTAAAGGCCTTCGCCCGAATTCACCTCTACTGGTGTCAGCTGAGGCTGTTCCCTCTCGCTTCTTTTTAATGGAAAAAGTCCCGCCAGCCTGCGATTCGTGCAGGGTCGGAGTGCTTATAGATAGTGAACACGTAGAGTATGTAGAATCGAACTCAGTATTACAGGAAATTAGGCGTGCACTTCATACCTGTAAAGCTACTGCAAAGTTGGTTTGGGCCAAACCGAACCGGTCAGTGTATCAGTTAAATCATTCGTTAATCATTACTCGTTCCTCCATTAGTCTGGTTGATCTATCCAAAGTTAGGTTTACTCCTCGAATAGCGAAAACTAGGGCGGCTCATGTCAGTCTGAGGTATGTGTGATGTTGACGTGACATCAGGTTGCCTGTAAAAGGTGAGTTCTACTCTACGGTATTGTCGCATACTCCTATACGGTTCGGAATATCGGTCTCTGAAAGCAGAAAACACTAAAACACTTCCTGTGTTTGACTATCGATGCCGTTGGGGTGGTGCTAACGTCGGGTGGGAATGCCGGAATAGCAGTGCTGAGGATAGAGGTCTGGCCTTCCAGGTTGAGGGTTGGAACTTATGTAAAAATTTGTTCCCCAAATTCTGGGCTACTCGACTGGTCTCAAGCCAAACACCGCTGCCTTGCGGTCAGACTTTTGAACCAAAGGCTTCGGTTAGGAATCCAATGGTCCTCTTGTCTAGGTTCTGGCACCCTGGTTGTATCCCAGCTTACATACAACTACGAACTTCACAATCATGATGAATGCTGAGACGGGTTTTGTTTAGTTTGGACAATGAACCCACTATCGCTAGATTCGGTTCATGCATTAGGCTGATATGAAATGTATATTTATAGTGATTTTCCCCTGGAAAGGCTGTAGAGGTCATTTCCTTGTTCTTTCAACCAACTTCGCTTAATTTGCCTGGTACATCCGTGCTCACCAGATCACGTGACTCGTTTGTTCCTACCTAGTAATAATAAAAACAATAGTTCAACTGTTTCGAGTTCGAATCTCCCTGGAGATTCGTAAGGTGTGCACTAGTTATGATGTCCTAAGGATAAAACAGCTGTATAAAGTGCTTTTCGGTATTTTGGTATAGATTAACCCCACTTATAGGACGAAATATTGGTCGCAATTTCCAAATATCCTCATACTACTAACAGGGTGTTTTTTTGACGACCGGTGTTTTTCGGAGATAGGTAGAAACTGATAGAATTCCGCACCCAAACACCGGCGTTCGTTATAGCACAGAGCCTTGAACCGGAATATTGCCTAGTGGTGCCGCACCATGCACATCACTGTTAAACGTTTCCCACACATTTGTGGAGTTACCACTTCTTTAAGGAGCTCTTAGACGTACCACCCGCCTGGCAGACCCTCCACGACCGAGGCCGCATGTAAGTTCGGTGCAATTCCAACTGTTGTTTGCAATGTGACAGTTTTCTTACAAAGTTTTACTGGTTTTTCTCCTGGTTTCGGTGTCCATGAGCGATAACGATGATCTTTATAAGGAGGGTTCGTTATACTGCGGGTTCTATATCGGTGAGTTACAATGTTATTGCACCAGCCTCAGTGTATGAATACATTAGCATCGAAGTTTGAAATTCGCTCTTACGATCTACACAGGGTGTTCCTTCAACGGAGATCGCCTCTGCCCAGTGCCAAGTCTAGGTGGATGGTTCCCCGTGGGTGATTCTTGTTCGGGGGGCTACTGCGCATGCATAAGAGCTGATGCCACTCCACACATTGAACTGGTTTGGTCATATGTGGTAGAGGATTGTCCGCCTTGCATATCCTTTTTGTCAAACCCTGCCCGGTCTAGGAAAAGCTAGGTCATGATCTGACAGTGAAGCACTAATGTGACCATCAGCGAACTCGTTCACCATGGCTACTGTCGTAGCCACATACAATCCAAACAACTTCGGCTCTAGTGTCGAAGAGGACTTGCAGAATGTTTCAGGCAATACATTCAGTACAAATATTTTGGTTTAGATCGGACACATGAACGCTCAGATTGGCAAACAAGAGCTGGACTTCATTAGCGTAGGCGGCCTACATTCTCTAGGCGCTCAGTGCACTTGTTATTTAGAACGGTTTTGTGCCGAGAATAGTTTGTTTCTATTTAGCACAGTTTTCCGTCAGTGTGCGTACGCAAGTTTCACTGGTCGCTCACAATTTTTTTTCGAACTAACGACTGACGCCGATTGACTACATTGCTGTGTTCGGGACTGCTCGTCATACTGAGGTATTCAAATCACTTTGATCACATTGTTGTATTTTCGTTCGACACATGCAATAGGTTTTGGTAGAGTGCAATATACTGGCGTCAAACAGAAAGACATTACTCGAAGCGTAATCAGCGGTGTGTCTGAATTTGGTTTGTTCCTTTTGGTCCTTTGGTCACAACTGGTCAGATGTTTGCCATGTGATGAACTTAGCAATTATCAGAGCATGTGCAATAGTTGTCCTTAAGAGAACAGCAGTTAACAGATCCCTCCTTGCCCATCAGAGGAATAGGGGCATTGTGTATGCTATCCGGCGGACAAAGAGTACAACCATGCCCTTGGCACTCTCGGGAAAAGACCGAAAGGATGCCTCAAAGCGCACAAAGAAACTGAGTGAGCCTAAAGTGCGTTCGGGACGGAACTGGTGTTCCTATCTGGTATCGTGTTCGCTTCCACTCGTCAGGAAAACATACATAAGAAACAGTTGGCTCCCAAACCAGTTCGTGTGACGTCCCGCGCTATACGGTTTTGTGACCATTGTTCAGTGGTCAGGGTACCTGGACACTCTATCTTCGACAGAGATCACTAGGGACTTTGTGTAACTGGATCTTCAAGGGCCCCGGGACCTTACTCTTTAACCCCATTCTTGTCGCAAATGTGGGAAATCGTAAGCCGGACCCATCGTACCTTAGTGTTTCAGAAATTTGGACCGCATCACCGATCGCTTCTGATTGAGGGCTCTGCCAACGTCGTACCAAGAATGGCATATTGTCTGTCCGGATGGGGACCTCTAGGCGACGGTTGTAAATGCTATCAAACATAGCTTAGACACGTTCCTGTATCTGAGCTTCCCAATCCAATGTATAGCTGTTCGCCGACCTCCAGTTATGTGCCACCGTGGCTGCAAATATACATTGCCCTTTTGAGCTCCAGTGTGCGGATCCAACATTCTTAGGTGGACGAAACCGGCAGTCTAAATTACTCTGAAAATTGTAAGCGGTTTGTAGCTGTTGATGGTGACTAGTGAATAGCCCATCTGATGGCTCCAATACAGATGAAGGGTTTTCTGTGTCTGGACGTTTCGGAACGTAGAAGGGTTTTCTGTGTCTGGACGTTTCGGGATTCGGCAACACTATGAATGCCCGGAAGTATTCCAGTCTTGCTAAGCTTGGTAAAGATCGATGACTCAGAGGTACGAACACATATCTTAGTAACATATGAGGGCCTTACGGATTGCTGCTCGTACTTTAGTTCTATGTGTTGCAGGGCACCATCGCTCCTTTATGTCATCTGTCTCTGAGCAGCTAAATATGTATGCGCTGCACTGCAACCAGAGTCGGAGGCCAAACGTCCGTCGAAACATTTTTGATCACCAATGTTCGTAAATGTCTCGCACGACAGCGTCGAGCCATTAGGATAGAGTACGTTCAACCAAGACCTTCTACACTACCAACTGCTAAGGGACTTCTTACTGACGTTAACAACGGTAACCCAACTTCCTTTGTGTGGTTTTATGGGTTGATTCATTTGTTTGCGTGCACCTGTACACATAGGAGTGAGACAGCACGATGCTGCGCCGGCCACTAGCCCTCTTATCCAGATTTACGTGCTATCCTGTGGCCCCTGACGTTGAGCAGGTTGAAAACTCACCAAGTAAAATTCGTTTTTCTCAGTATACCAGGCTGTTTGTCCGTTTGCCGACCTTTCATTGCCAAGGCACAGTGACCTTGGTAGTTTTTTTCTTGTTTATACTCTGCTGATTTGGATGTGTTGGCTTGCTCACGTTGGATTCGGTGTGTGGACAAGCTGTCACCGTCTGTATTTGAAGGCTACTTGGAACTTGTAGTTTTCTAGCTCAAGGACAGCAGAAATGGCCGAACCTTTGGATGTTTGACACAGAGTAGTGCCGTATTTTTTCCGCTAACTGTCTTTTACCTCGGCTGTCGCTTGGGGGACCATCTCTCAAAAGATATCACTTTGGTCGAGTTGTCTATCCACAAAGAGATGCCTTAGTTTCGTTGTAGTTACTATTGACTCTTTTCGTTTTTCAGCTCCGTGCGAGAATGGTGGCTTGCACAACCCTGCAAGATATTTCACGAAAACAGCCCAACAAAAATCACCCTCTCCAACCGTTCAGACAAGTGGCAGATATATGGATACAGGCGGGTTAGGGCGCAGATCACGCGGTAGCGGGTATCGTGGTCCACCACCGCTACGACCACGAGTCGATGACTTTTCACAGGACAGGTTTTTCCACCGCACTTCTGGAAGAACGGGAGGTCGGCAATATCAGCCCGCCTACCACAACACTGGGGGGAAGCAACGGTTGAACAATGATGTTCAACAGAAATTCGCATACCAACTTGAACGAACAGAAAGTGAGTTGTGTTCCGACCGTTCGATCGTGATTCTCGTGTTTGCCATCCTTTTTTAAAGTAGTTCCCAAACTTGTATCACTCACTACTTGATAGATCCGATGCCTTAAAGCGACTCAGCTATTCATCTACGGATTGTTGGTAGTTCGGATATCCACCTGAAGTGTCGACTTATCTTGTGCGCTTAAACTGTTGTGCAGTTTGAAGGTGTCAACATTTTGTTAACGTTTGGCAGCCAGTACAGCTTACTTGGTCAAACCGACTGGTCGATTCACACCCCTGCCTGGACGAACATTCTGATTGTACAGAAAAGCTCAAACCAGTGACTATCGACCAGCACGAAACAAGGGATTTCACCAACTTCTGTACTGGGCTGTCCTGTTTCTTAGTGTTTGATCGTTTGAAAGTTGTCTTTCCGAAAGTATCTGCAACATTATCTGTTGGATGACGTACGTTAGTTCAAGCAGTTGGAGCTTAAATGAGTGTTGATCCGAACATTTGCCAAAGTACCTTCTGCAGCGACCTAACCAAAGGATGCAGCCCAGTTGAATTCAATTCCCCAACCAGCGTCACCAGTCACGCAACACATTGTGGATGCAGGTCACGAGGTCGACTCGTGACTCAACTCGGCTTACTCGTAATCAGAGAAGTTCTGTTGATCAGTCGATAAAAAAAACATTTTGGGTACAAAATGCGTTGACACTGGATTGCTCTGGACTGTATTGCCGTCTAGTCGAGATTGACCGTTGTTCATCGGCACATTCGTTTGCTCCTTTCAAAACCAGCAAACTAGTTCCTGCATGCAAATCGACAATTTTTTTTGGCATTGTGACCGTCGAGGTAAACGAAACGCTATCGCTTCAAAACTTTTGGCCTCTTGTAACATTACTTAATTCAACCCAAGGGACATAGTTTCGGATCTGTGAAACTCGTCTCATTCTGTAAGCCCTGCGACCAAATTATAGGACGATTCATTTCTCACCAAGGCTTTGTGAGCTGACGTAATGATCGAATTGGCAATACTGAACGGTTAGTGCTACTCTAGTGCATACATCCACCAATCAGGACACTCAATTAATCATTAGTTTGTTCGCTGAGCCTCGCAATTTCGCTGTTGTTTGGGCCTGCACAACCACGCGTCGCTTCACTGTGGATACGATTGTGTTGGTAGAGCAGAGAGATGTGAAGCGGAACGCACGGCGGAAAGTTCCGGACTTGGTTATCAGGACAACACCCTCCATATCCGAGGTCAACTCACATTCTTGCATGGTCTCCAACCAAACGTCTGTTAGACTCAGGTGATTAGCTTGAACCAGTGAACTCAGTTCGAATCTTGATGCGCAACAAAAACAGGTTCTTAACGCTAGATGAAGCATTGGCCGTCCTATCACACCAGCACAAACTACGCGCGCAAAAACTTTTGAAGCAAACGACTCGGTTACCTTAGCATTGATCAGGTGACATGTAGGGGTCAGCCAATCATCCAATGTTTTTAAGCCGCATTTTTCCTACGTCCACGAGGACAGCAAAACAGATGTTAATCCAAATCAGAATTTGCGGAGCTCCCTATAACATTTCAACTACAATCGAAGACGCAGTGGTGGGCTGTTTTCCTCTATAGCTTTCTAGATGGTCGTCAATTTGGCTTACTGATCCGCTCCCTTGCTTGCCTACTCACTTCCAGCTTGATTCACCTTCGCAGATATATCGTATCTCAGCTGCTCATATATGGCAGTCGGAATTAACAACTTTGTTCTATCTGCAGAGATGTCTGCTAAACAATCGGTGGTTTTTAGCTAACTCGCTGGTTGACAAATCTTCGCCAATATTCAGATGCCACCATAACGGGTGCTTTGAGCACCACAAAGCAACGTTTACCGTCATCAGCATCATTCCTATTCTTCTCGCCTTGCATTGCGCGTTTTCATTCTATTTTCTCCGTACCTAGTCGAGGTATTGCCACACCCGTGTCACTCTAAAATATCCATTTTTTCACGTTATGAAACCCCTTTTTGGAAACTCGCTTGGATTGACTTACTGCGTGTAATTAGCTAGTCCATTAGTCATTCCGTTCCTTTGATTTCGCGGTCCCCATCGTGCATCATGGAAATTATGATGTCGCCCGATAGGTTGCAGAAATAAACCAACATCCGGTGGAATGCGTGGGTATGCCCTATTTTTATTGGCTTGTTGGGTTTGCGCACCGCAAACACGTTCGACCTTGATTTATCGACGGGTTTGACACATCCATTAGTGCTTGCTTATCAATGATAGGTGACAATAACATCACAACAGAGTGCGTGCGCATGTTGAACTCTTTGATTTATTGCTCCAGCACCACTTTGAAAAGATCGCCATCTGGCAAATACGGGTTCCTCTCCTAAGCACAATTTTGGGCTTGCAACAGTCCGATGGCTTTATTCCAACGGTTCTCAACCAGGATTTCATGGGGTGGAGACCTCAGATTCGGAGGCGCTAACTGCAGGAGTGTTTTTTTATTTCGATTCCTCCAAAGTTTCACTCAGTTGGCGATCGTCCTTGTCATTTTGCTGTCGCTTTGATCGAACGACTCACTTGCGATTTTGTAGAACGCATTGCGCTCTGGAATGATTGGTCCGGTGAGTAGCGGAACGCACTAGTATCACACCAATCCCAAGATGGCCAATGAACACCAATAGTGGCTACATCTCAGTTCAACTCACGGAAATAAGCAAGTCAGGTAGGAACAGACGGATGTTATGTGGGCAGGAATTCCACAAACGTAATCACTCTACGTTACCCACACAAAGATTTGTCATATCATTGTTTGCACATTAGCTACTGAGTCATAGCTCCCGTTTGAATGAACTCGTCAGAAGGCGGGCACTGGTGGCCGTACCGAACAGCCGGTAGCATGATGGCTCTACACCAGGTGGCATAATAGACTCTGCATTACACACAGACAGGAAGAACGTCAAAATAGCATAGTAAACTTCTCAGTCAAGTGGGAAACGTTTGGAACCGATTGAGAGGTCATCGTCTAACAAGGGCTTGGCATACAACTAGGCAGCGTGCCGCTTCTGACACAGAGGCTTCGTCAAGTAAATTGTGCAGATTACCAAGTTGGCCAGGTTTTAAGGTAGACGAAGAACCAATCAGCAAGACCTCCTTCGATTAGCAAACTAGGTCAGTGTTGAATTTCAGTTAAAGGGCATTGTCGGTTAATATGGTTGTCTAATTCTTACGGTTGATGGGTTGGGAAAATTTCAACTTATTTTTGGTAGAGTTCGCTCCTTTGCTATTCCGTTTCAAGGAGCTTTAAGGTGAATCATCAACCGATGCATCTTGATGTAGATAGCCTTCAGGCGCTAGCGATCACGAGGTCTGGACTTGAGATGTGATGTCTTACCCATGATGGCGCGTGTTCCTCTATTTGGACATGAGGTGTTCATTTTTTTTATCCAAAGTTGTATGTAAATTAGCATAGGAATGGTGAAATGGTGCTGGTAGGTTTTTTTTCTTCCTCGTGGAAGGCAATGTTTGAAATTTGCATTCATCAGAGTACTCGCAATTCGGCTGCATTGTATGTTCTTTTCGATACTGTGAACAAACATTGGATAGCCCGGATCAATGGATTGTTATCTTTGAACGGAAACTCGAGCGAAATTGGTTATTCAAACACTTTCTCAACTTCGACTAGTTTCCGGTGTAACTCACTCCATCTATTGAGTGGGTAATCCTTTTCATCAAAAGTCTTTATCGACAGTTGTGTCTGTGAAATAAGACGCAGTGGAATAACGCATAAGGCAACCTAGCACCATTTCGGTGACGAGCTGCCATGCCACCCGAAGGTAGCACGAGGGCTGAGATAATTCCAAGTTGCCCAAGGCTAGACAGGAGCAGTCGACAGTCAGAGGTCGGATTCGAACCACGGACCTTCCGGGCAGTAAATATGCGCTTAAACCACTTAGCCATCTCGAGTAACTTAATGCACCGGCACAATGGATCGAGCCAGAACCGATTCGCTAAGCCTAAAGTAACAGCAGACACATAGAAGCTACAGATTAATTGGCCACCTGCGCATGCCACGTATCGTCACGACCATAATCGCGTTCGCGACAGCAGGCCTAAAACGACTGTCCATCGCCACGTGATGTGGGTCCAAAACCGATAAGATTTGCTCAGTTTTGGCGATGAGTAGTTCATCACATCCCATACGAGCTCGGTGGTTGCTGGATATCACATAGACAGTCATTCACCGATGCGTCGCTAACAATACCTAAGATGGTAATGCGTTGGAATATTGGTAGATCGGGTGAGTTTACTGGTTGTTGATCAGGTGGCTGTTGATCTGCTCGCCGAGCTTGGCAACTGGCTTGCAAACGTTTCACCACCAGACGAGGAGACAGCCACCTGATCAACAACCAATAATACCTAAGATCTTTCGAAATAGTCGATGTACTGAAACGTGTAAACTCAAGCTGAAGCTACACTGCACTTTTTCTAACACGCATTACGCGTTTTTCTAATGCACTTTAATTATCTCCCCTAGCTTTTACCCATCACGCCTCTTTTGTTTAACAATATTACCCGTGGAAAACTTTGAACCAAATAAACCTACGCCTTCACACTTGGGCGCTGGTGAGTATCTGTCTACGTTCAAAAGTAAAACACATCAAAAGATAATAAGTACACGTAAAAGGCAATGTAAACATATATGCATTTGTATGGTTCTGAGTTTTGTTGGCTGCCGTCTGCGCTTGTGCCAATAATCGGATGGATCACAATATCTTCAAGTTAAGACAACCATTCGTTTGGAAAAATGGACAATTAGTCATTTTTTGAGTAGAAAATATATGATAAATTCCGGTTAATCTGTCATCCAGCTAATTCCTCAACGTTGATGAATTAACCGTACTTCCAAGCTCGCGCACCGACCGGGGCTTTTAACTCCAGCGGTTTAGGCAATACATAGTTGCATTCACCACTTTTTAACCTGCGTCAGTAAATAAACAAACCAAAGGCCATTGTTATAGAAGAACCTTTCATCCGAGGACTCGTCAGTGGAGCAGCTGTGCAGCCCCAGGTCACGTGACCCGACATTGCTCTGCGGGATAAGCTGAGCTCATATTAGCTTGGCGGTGACCGTCATGTGCCCTGTTTTCTCTCAGCTCCCACATGGGTTTGTAGATCTCAGCCTTAAGTAAAAGTAAAACGCCAGTAAAAGTCCCGAACATAGTTTGAATAGAATTAACACCCACTGTACTTGAACTCAGCAATATGCTCAATTGATCTGAACGAGAGATTCGAACTAAGCTAAGTTCGCATGAGTCTTCCGTCTGTTTTTTTTTCACCAAGTGATGGTTTCTTCGAGGTTCTAGGTGGACCAGTTCTCAAAGTACTACTCCACTACATGTGGCACCCTTAAATATTCATTAGAACTTTCCAGCAGATCGTCACCGGTACCACTTTGATCCGTATTCAACGAGTATTTATAGTCCATGAGTTTCTGTTCATATTTTGTCGGACACCATTTGCAACTCGGTGACTGGAATTTGAAGTCTTGTGTTGTAGTGTCTTTAGCTAAACACAGAGTTGCTCATTTGAACCTCACCCTGGTTAATGCTTCTGAACGATTCGCCTTCAACCTCGTTGTTAGTCTTACTCATGACTAGTTGGAGAGAAGGATTATGTGGTTTATGTAACAAATGACACCTCAGTAGAATCCGTTTGTTCATGTCATGCATTTGGTTTCGATCGTAGAAACCGATACCATTTGTAACCAAGCCGCCAGTTTGCTTTGCTACAAGAATGTGATTGGAGCTGGCCTTTTGTCATCCGATTATATGGGCTGGCTGAAGAGCTAGGTATACTGAGTTTAATAGTGAGACATTCCGCAGTGTCAGAGGTGACTTTCTGTAGCCACTATTGTATCAACGGGGTTGAAAACCAACTACTCATGTGTTGGTGCGTCGGGTGCATCTCACGATTGGTGCGGGCAACGAGTTCACTCTCCGCACACACCTTAGATTCTAACTTCTTCGCCCCCCTCAGGTTCTATGCCTGCCGGCCATCAGTTAAACACGTTGCCGGTTTGACTTCCGTTCTTATTTCCCCGGGCTTACACCAACCAGAAGGTATTCAACTGGTAGCACATTTGGCTCAGTGCAGCGTTATCTGTCCTACCCACAAAGTGTAAGGTCGTGTTCCGGGACATGAAATCACTGAAGGCGCCACTTACAATCCAGGAAGAGACTCGAAGTTGTGGAGTGTTTTACGTAATTTGGAAATCGTATTAGTTCTGACGTTAGTGTGGTAGATGAGGTCAATGCACGAATCTGCAAGGCTCGGGTCGCATTTGCTAATTTGAGACACCTATAACGTCAAAGGTGTGTATCCCTGAATCTCAAGGGACGTGTGCATCAAGCTACAGTGCGGACTTTTTTGTTGTTTGGTTGTGAAACTTGGCCTGTTTGAGCAGCGGAACTGAGACGTTTTCAGGTGTTCGACAATCGTTGTCTCAGGACCATAGGTCGTCTGGGTTGGTGTCGGAGAATCCGTAACGTGGCAACAGGAACTTCCATTGAGAATGTGTCCAGCACTTGAAGGTGCGTTGGTTAGGCCATGTATTGCGGATGCTTAACCGTCGTTTGCCACAGAGAATGCTGTTTCCATGCCCAATTCAGAGTGGCAGAAGCAGAGAGGTGACCGACCCTTGACCTTTCGGAGGGGTATGAAAGAGATTACGAAACGTTTGGGTGCTTTCAGTGCTACTCGCCTACCACGATTGTAGTAAGCTAGCACTAAGTCCCTTCCGCGTCCACCTTTATTCTTTTCTTCACAAAAAGGTTTTCAAATAAATCTGGGTTGTACAGCAGCGAAGTATCAGTGTTGAACACTGATGTCATGCTGTCCATGATCATGATGCTGTCCTACGCGGGTCCACTGTACTTTGGTGCGACAAACAATTCTGGAAACGCACATTAGCCTATAATGTGCGCGAATGCAGCAGTGAATTGGTAACAGGCTATCCCCATAGTTTGTCAGTCAAACATCGTTCGACGATAGACTGCCTGCACACCAAAGTCTGTGAGTTCGTGCACTGCTGCTGGCTCCACCCCACTTTTACGCACAGCATATGGGTTAGACGGTCAGGCGGTTGACACTATGGGCGCACGTCGACTGGGTAGGCTAGAGACTAATCAGAGTTGAAGAAGATAATTTGGTGCTTCTCACGTGAAGGTGGCTGAATTTGAGTGACCTTGCATATTTACAGTTTTAGTCTTGTTTTTTCTACCCCACGTTGTCCTGAGTAGCTACGCGTTCTTCCATACATCAGTCAGGAGTCGCATGTAAATCACAGCCGGGGAAACAGTTATGTCTGATTCGTGATTTTTTGGTGGAATCTGACCATGTGTTATTGGAAAGAAACCAAGTTTGAAACCAGCATGAAGAATTGAGTTGTTAAACAGTGCGCTGTATTTCGTTTCGTCATTTTGGAAGCATAGTATGCCATAATATGTCTTGTATGACGGTCTGTTTCTCTACGTTCTATTTACGATCTTCACCGAAGGGTGGTGTTTCAAAAACTCAAGTTTGCATATCTCAAAATCACCCGAAAATACCCGCATAATGTCGTGCTTCATCTTATGTGTCTAGTGTTACTTCTGGAACTTGAGGCTGTTTAAATTGCGCTTGGTTATAAGTGAAACGTGCACTGGAGAATAGTTCTAAGCAGAACCATGTATTCCCGTTTTTTGCTGTTCGGCAAGTCCTCCTCATAACCACACCTTTTCACTAACGTTTCGTCCCTCCTTCAATCAACCACTCAGACTACAACCGACGTGATTCTTATCGACAAGGCCATACGCAAGTAGCTAGACGGTCCCGAGGAACATTCGAAGTCGGTGGTCAATGGAAAACAAAGCCACAATTCACACGCTCTTCGGAACGGTATTGGCAGCACGATGAACGGGAACCTTACCGTCCTTCCCGAACTACAAATGGCCGTCGCTCCCAACTCCCCAATGTCAAAGGTCAGTGCACGAAAATATGAGTCTTTTAACTTTAGAACTCCACCAATGCTGTGCGATACTACCATGTGCATACTCCATGTGCATTTGGCCAAGTTCTGAGTTGTGATCCACCATGTTGGGTAAAAAAAAACCGGTAATCATTCTAAATGTTTAAAATTACACCACTGAACACACTATTACCTCTCATTGATCGACGCGTGACTGATGGTGAAGGTGAACAAACCAGATTTTGTGCCATTCAGAATCTAGTACTGGCCCTCTGACCGTCGGTCAACAAGGAGTCACCGAGTGTGGCCTTGGTTAAATGTGATACCTGGCTTAACGTGTACTTATTTTTTGGTGTTGATGTACATGCTCAGTCTAACTAAATTCTGGTTACACGACTTTCCACGAATCCTAACCGTTGGCTTCGCTTGTGTTCTTTATCTTGTTGTTGTTTTTTTAGGATTCGTGGATGCGTCCTCCGCGGACGAATATATTGACGATTTTAATCCGGAAGATTTGGCCAAGTACAAGTTGGAGATCAATATGGACGTGAGTTAGCCTGTTTTTCGTGTGTTTGTGCTGTGTTGGTATTTGTTATTTGAACTCTAATGTAATCTAATTCAATGGTTATTATTGGGCGGTAGCAACGCGTCAAAGTTCTGGTTAGCAGACCATTTGTGGAAATCAGCCTCACTCAGTCGCCCTCCGAGGAATCGTTCAGACGACGTAATCCAGAGGACTGCCCAGCATGCGTTGGTGTCGTTTCGATCACCGCATTTGCTCACCGAACAACAAGATTCCCGTCAACTCCTTGCTGTTTGTCGAAAATCATTGTTTTCAAGATTGTACCGTTTTTTAAACAACGTCGCGGCAAGATTTTCAAGATGGAACCCCAAATGCCTTGAGAGGAATCTCAAGATGCCTGTCTGTGTAGCGATGCTCTGAGGAGCGTGTTTGCAGTGCCTCGGTTTCCATTTCACATGATTTAATACTTCTGAAGATTTATGCTTTGATTACGCGATTATTCCCAACCCATAACCTGATCGATTTTCCTGTCTCCACCTTATCCCCTTTGACCAAACTTTCCATCGGCACGCGACGCGTGATCTCACTACAATCAATGGCATTCTCAGTTTGTGTTTGCGAACAGTGAACCAGTTAAACTTCAGGATGGCTGGTCTCAACTCAGTCACCCTGTCGTTAGTTTATTCTTATCTTACTTCCATAGTTATATGTTTTTCCTTAATCAGTCATGAATGTGCCGGTGAATGGATAGTCCGTTAGCCGGGAAGAACCTGGACTTACCACCTATGAGGTGTTACCTAACGAGTGACTATTCATATCATCCCAATTTCTCTTAGGGGTACAGTACCCCTTTTTCTTGCAGGAATCATCAAACCGTCTGTAGGTTTCCTTCATGGTAGTGTGTATGTGTGTGTGTGGGATGTCGAACCACTGTTTGTAAACGCTTCAAGAATGGGTCGTTTATCGGAGTAAGCACGTGGTTGATACACCCGACTCACACCTGCTCTTCCGTCCTTTCTGTTGCTTTCGTCCTGCAAGGCAAAGTCAACCCCGCCCTGTTTTGAACCACCATCAGTTGACTTCTCCCGAAGCCTTATTGACATTCGAATCCGAGTAACACTAAAACGACCACGTCGCACTTTTGTGGAAGTCGACTTTTGAATGAAACTAGGGTGGTATTCCCCCAAAAAATCCTGGGAGGTCAATCCTTCTTGAGAGGAATACTCTGTCGATTGTGAAACACTGAGGCTAAGGCATCCATACCGTTCGATTGACACTTATAACACAACTGACTATCCTTGGTATGGGTCAGCTTCATCGTCCACGAATGCCGTCATTATAATACAAGTTGGACTGTTACCTCAGAAAGTTGCCATTTTGCAAACACTATATGGGATCTCACCGAAGTGTTGCCGAAATGTGGTTCGATGTGAAGGCTAAGTAATCTCTAAACTTTTAAAGGATTTCTCCATTGATAGCACATAGTGGAGAAATGGGATGCGTTGATGCGATTTCAATTTTCGACGTAAAGCTTGACAGTCTGTGAACTTTGGAAACAGAAAGATCTCCCGTAAGATGGACCACCTGTACTGTGGTACCATCAGGCATCGTCATTACAATTGATAGCAGCACCGGAGAAAAAAAAACTGGTGCTTCACTGCCGTATAACCATGAATAAAGCCGTATAATGCAAAGAAAAAATTGGACTGGATGGGGGATTTACCCACGGCCTATCGGGAACATCCGAAGTAACTACACTTCCAACGCTCAGTCAGACAATCTGGATAGCAAGTGATAGCCAGAAGATCTCGGTTAACCATTATATCTTTCAGCGTCTCCATTCAAGCATAGTGAGGGTCACGTAGGCCCCATTCTGGGAGGCGAACAGCGCCTACGGCACCCAAACTTTCCGTAATCTCCTTCATTACCTTCTGCCATGTCGTTCGGTATACTTTCAGGGCAATACTCTGTTGTGCGAACGTGGTAAAAAGAATGAACTGCTTGACAGAATCGATGGAGCGCCTGTATGTATGCCGTCGCTCTGACTGAGTGTGCATGTGTGCGTGGGCTTACTCCAGTTGATAAGGACGGCCTTTCCAATTTTGATAGCGAAAAATAAGTTAGATAAGCACCGACTGAAGATCTCACCTGTATCTTTAAACTTGGCTGCTAGGAGTTCGGGAGGACTAGCAGCTGTGTGGCACTTGAGAGGGAAATGCCATTCGCGCATTACCGAAGCCGTCCAAGTTCGCTGTTCAGGACTGTGTCGCGGGTTTGAATTCCAAATGGTCAGCTGCCGATGATCAGTTGAATTATTCTTGGAATTGTTTAGTACAGCGATTCAGGCATTTTTTCTTTAAAAATGAACACGCAGTTTTTGTCAGTGACTATTCTGCTTACCACATGCCTCTCTTGGCTTGTTGAGCGTATCAGCTGGAATAGTTTATGTACGTCCCTCCACCTCCTCGGGTTTTTGGACCCACCAAGCTTCTCGATTCGCACAGATGCTCCTTTTTAGCTGAAGTCTGACAGTTCGTTGAGCTGTGCTGTACGCTCGACTAGAACGGATACGTGACGGAGTTCCGAGCAATTCTAGAGTATTACTTGAAATTCGGTGCTTAGATCTACTTGGTTGTGCCATTCCACAAGCAGAGCACTCGCGGTATCTTGCAAGATTGCGGGTATGGTTTTTTCGGTAAGAGTCAGCACCAGATGATGCTATTTATCCGAGACGGAATTTAGTAGGTTTGTCTCATGTCAGGGTCTGAGAGCTTTTTAATGCTCAGGCGAAATGTACACATCTTGTCTTAAAGGCGCAGAGAGAAGCAGAAACGGACCAATGTCAGAATCGGAATCTTCCTAAGTGTTCCACAATGAGCGTCAATCAGTAATTGACCCAATCCACCATGTGGCTAAGCGACGTGATTTCAAAGTGTCCACGGCCTGGTTAACCTTGTATGTTGCAACTAACGACAATGGGATCCGATAGTCCTTAAGAATGGGTCTACGGAGACATCACTGAAATCATTGTAAGGTGAGGGAGAAAACGAAGATATGAAGGAGGGAGAAGAGGGTGTCAAAGTGGCCTGTTTTCGTTTATCTGCTCCTCTGTATGCCCCGATTGCCGGCAAATCGCCAACGTGACATGAAGTTGTTTATACTTGTGGGACTCCCTATGGTTGTACCTGGGATGGGATACTGCGTAGACAGGAGAACAATCAGGCTGCACAACCAAAGCTTCTGGTTCGAAAAATTTACCCTAATGCAACGGTGTTTCGAGGGACATATTAGGTCACCACATTTTAAAAGAGCAAGTTGTCACAGATATGTCAGCCCCCTTTCTGGAGGACGAAGAGACTGTGTCAGTCAGACCTCTAACCATTGACAAACCAGGTGTGAAAAGCTCTCCGAGTGTCACACCCCAGTATAACTCAGTGGGTCATGAAGGTGCACAAGCGGTCACACGTCTTTACAGTTCTGTTTCTTCGTGACGGGTGCAACTTTCGGCTGATATTTCGATCGGTTTTTCAATAACACAGTCCATCTCAGGAGAAACAAATACGTAGAAGTGAGGTTTTGAATCGATCAGCAGGCGTTCTTTTAAAGAGTGTTCTTTACAACAGATAACCTCCCCTCGTCATTTTCAGAAAGGTTGTTCTCACTCTGAAGGCATTCTGTAGGAACTCACTGAAGTGGCCTCTTTTTTCGTTGATTGGTCTCCTACATCGACAGTCTGGCCGTTTGGAAGCGCACCAACCATCAAAACACGTTTAGTTTCATCTTTCGAGTTATTTTGTAAGACCGCCTGCTCAGGAGGAACAACTCTGTTTCTAAGTCTAATGAAAGCACAGTTCATTCTAACTGCTGTTGGGACGAGAATACTGGACGCCGAGGGGCGGTTTCTCCTTTAGGCATTGGTTTGAAAGCAAACCTCACTAGGCTGGTATGAGATAGTGTTTATCAGGAGTGGTGATGCGTAAAGTTTGATGGAACTGAGGTTACTGTATCTCCCTATTCATTACATTCATTCACCGGAACCTTTATTACTTTTCTCATTTGTTTGTTTCGTTATCATTGGTGAATTATTTGTCTGAGAATTAGGAGTTCATTGCGGGAGATCTTCAGATGCTCCTTAGTTTCTTTTGTTTACTGGTTCTGCTTGTGAGAAGAGTAAAAATCATCTCTGAGAGGTGTGGGAAATTCGTGCGTTGTCGGATTTGTGGTTTATTCACTTTAATATACTGCAACGCAGCCTTATTGTAGAGAGATTCGTCTTCTGGTTTGAATGCTTGGTATTTCCATTATCAATGGTTCCTGGTCAAGTATGCAGTCAGATTTGAATGTAGGATGGACCGTTGGTTCACCGCTACGAAGTGATGTGCGTGAACTTGTCACCTTTTGGCAACCCCGGCGCGAGGTCCCTGTCTTTTTTCGGGAGATTACTGGAGTTACTTTACATCGACTGGCTCCTGCGGTAGGATGGATTGGCTTCATTTGTGAGGATTTCACCAATGATTACCGTTTCTGTGGACTCCTTTTTTCTTTACCCGTATAGATTACCATCCGTTGGTTGCAACAAGACCTGTTGCACAGAGTGACCTGGTGAATCGTTCCGTTCGTCTGTGTTTGGCACGCGTTGAGTCAGATTACAGCTGTCGATCTTTTGTTGTGAATCTCAACGGAAGGGATGCATCACCCGGGTAACTTGAGTTGTCAACGTTTACCCGGGTAGCGAATAACAATTTGTATCCAGCATGGAAAGTGAAAACCAACCCACTATCCGAATGATCTAAGTAGTATGTTTAGAAGGAAAATCAATCTGGAGAGCTGGTGCGCCGTAAGCTGTCTACTCCAGTTCACATGACTTGCACTATGGGATTGGCGTACGTTGTTTCTTTGTCATAAAAGCTCACCTCACTACTTACCAGTCAGCCGTGGTTGGACTTTCTGGTCTGCTATGTGTAAGATGCAGTGGGTCACTTTTTCTAACAGGCCGTTCTCCGATACCTTTTGGAAATCGGTGCTCCTGAGGTCTCCGTTTTTTGTTGGATTTGAATTTCTTACATTGAGTTTGTGTTGCTTACAAGTCATTTCCACTCTCGGATGATCTCGAACCACACCGGTTGGTTTTTAAAAGCTACACTATCTCATCCATGTAGAATAAGACAATTCCGGTGGAGAAGCAGCTAACTAATTGCTTGAGGATATTGAGACAGCGAGGAGTCATCACGGATAGGCAGTTCACTCGCCTTAAGGTAGCTAGAACCATCGTTCGTCGACTCTATTTTTCTGTGTACTCTAAAGCACACAAGTAAGAGTGACCATGAAGATCAATCCTGAACGTATGCAACGCTGTCATACCACTACATAGCGGTTCGTAAAAACCTTTGAACCTGTTAGAAGTCTAATATACCAACACAGTCTGCGCGATAGTTTCCAGTCCGTGAACACTAATCAATCCTCAAACGTCAACCACAGGCTGATGTCCTCGCTAGACGTAAACTTCATGTTCACGAACGTTCCTTCGATGGAAATCATTCCCTAGATGTGCAAGCTAATTGACCAGTTGGCCATATTAATCAAATTTCCAACCACGGACGTTAACCCGTTCTTGCTTGCATGTACAGTGTTGACGTGCACTCCAAGTTCAATGGGGATGTCTGCGTACAACCAAAGAGGGTCGCTGGAGGACTACAGGTGTCTGAGTGGTCAGAGTGCAGAGTGGAATGTGCAACAGTGAGGCCTACGGTAGATTGCCTTCCACTTTACAACCAGTATGTGGTCGGCCTACTCATTCTGCTAGTCTGTGATCAACAGCTGCATACTATCCCAAGTACTTTTAAGTGTGTCTGTATAGCCATTTCATTCGCATCAGAGCAGTACAGTGAGAAAATCTTTCATTGTCTTGATTGTGAACCTTACCAGGTAGAGTTCTGACACGTTGCAGCGCGCAGTTTATTGAAAACCCACATGGATTGGACAGTAAACGAGTTTTTTTTATGGGTTTGTATCTCTCGTTCAGAAGGGAAACCTAATACGAACTCCGGTTCATCACGCGCACACAATTTGTATTCCATGTGCTAGTGAATGAACGAACAAGAATAGACAACACCTTACGACGAAATTGCTATCTGGGTAAGTTCAGTTCCAATTACGTTTCCGAACCTGCACTAAAACTGGAACTTCCCCTAACACCCAAGAAGGAGTTGTTTCTGCGTTTGCCGTTCAAAGCCGATGCTTCTTGTGAATTCATAGCGCTGATTTACTATTCCGTTTGCGAGTGTTCCGCAGACTACGCGCATCGTGCTACGAGGCACCTATCCATAAGGATCAATGAGTGTCCGTTGACTCACACTATATCAGAAACAGTGAAAAAATGAGCCAAGGATCAATGAGTGTCCGTTGACTCACACCATATCAGAAACTGTGAAAAAATGAGCTTAATTACTGTCACGAACTATTTACTCTAAACGGGCTGTTCCGTGAGCATAGACAGTGCGTTTAAAATCACGTGTCCTGTTCCCCAAATGAATCAAATACAATGAGACGTCCCATGCACCTGCTCAATCTGTCTCTGTATGCACAAAAACTACTATTTCAAACATTTAAATTACCTTGACCAATAGCTGGCATAACGCAAGTACACCCAAATGCTCACACGGTCTTTCCATTGCATACTGGGTCACCTTGGCTGCACAATTCCTTTTCTAACCAAGTTCCATCTTGACATGGAGAAAATCCACCAATTTTTTAGCTTGTTAGACTTGTTGTGAGAGCATTGGTCCGTCGAGACGCATCAAAGATGTTTGCCACTTCCGTGCTCCAAGCTCATGGAGGGCTGTCGCTAGTCCCCATAAGTTCTATGACTTACCTTCTTTAGCCTATCTGTCGACCGGATGCAGCGCTGTGCATTCAAATCACAAAAACCCGCGGTTGGTTTGAAGCCATTCTGAATCCTCCGTTTAAGTCAGTTTGTTTTCAAGTGAGTTGTAAATGGAATACAATTTGTTGTTCAGGTAGCAAAAGGCGCGCGACCGAAACTCCATGACCGTCCCTATTCGATGAGGTCCCATCAGGCAAAACAGCTAGTGCACCGTCGCCAACTTCCATCACTCGTAAGAATAGTACCGCTTGTCCATGGTAGCCTTACCGAAACAGATCACAAAACTCCCTACTGCGTACCTTGAGAGGGTTTTTGGAGTCAGTTTTACTGCACGACAGTTGAACGGTCGTAATTTTTGAGAACACAGAAATAGCGCATGGCTCTGAAATTATCCCAAAGGTTGCCTATCATCACACTTGACACGGAAAACCGTAGTTTCGCAACTGATGGTCTAATCTGGTTTTCTATCACCTTTTGTAAACTCCAGTTTTTGTCTGACGTTTTGTAAAGTGACTGCTCAGGTGATGCCTCGAAGGTCTGTGGCCGAGTGCAAAGTTATGGCGACTGCGTGACATGGTTCATAATTAAATGTAAGAACAGAAGATTCTGGTGACACAAAAGTGGTCGATGATTTACGTCAAATATTCCATTGCACGGTCATTGTGGTGCTGTACTGATTTGAACGGATTTTAGAGAAGCGTATTCGACCCATGTTCGAATCATTTCCATTGCGAACACGTCGACGGTAACATTTTCGCCCCCTGAGTACTTATCAGACCTGGATTTCCTCAAGACGTGCATTATCAAGCCATTTGCTTTTTTAAAACCCCGTTTTTGGAGTGTAGTTGTGAGAAAATCAGGACACAACTGGTGGCACGTGTTTTTGAAGACCCCGAGTTACTTCCAGTGAGGATTATTTGGGTTTACTGGTAGTCCACCCATCAAAATCTGTTCTGTTGAGCCAGCAGTTTTCTGTTCTACCATTCTCGGTGCTATCTACCAGACGGTTCAGGCGAGTATTTTTGCTGGGTTATCAATCAACCATATATATGTTACAAATGACATCTATTTGTCCGTGGCTGTTTCACATCCTCTTTCCTGTTTTTTTCCACTTATCCCTCTCTGCTTCGTTCGGTACTCGTGTGTGTTTGGCTGCGCGTTATTTTTACACGTGTTGTTGAAACTACAAATTTTCCTCGGGGGACGATCATTTCTTGCTCAATTTATCGCATTCTGCGCTTGTGTTCTTTCGCATCTGATTCACCAAAATGACAACCCATCCACCGATTTCCAACTATTTTCTTGTGCTGCGATTCTACCCCGGTGGATTCTAATCTCCGTCTCTATTGACTTGAATCTCTGTCTGTCTTATCCTGGAGTTGCATGGTCTTTGCACGCTTGGTGATTCTCGGTCCATTTTTTCTGTGTGCTCTGCTCACTCTTATCTGGTCCCATCGATCTAATCAGAGTTTCACGGTGCATTCCCCTACCCTATCTGACCCTATTCTTACTGTGCCATTGTCAAAATGGCAATCGGATGAACTGTGGTATGCTCCCATGTTGGCCGCTACTGGGATGAAGGGAGGTCGGGCTCCTCCAGATGGTCGCAAACCCATGCGGACGGGCACTGGAGTCACTCCTGCTGTTCGGTGTAGTCCAGAAGGCACAGATGATGGAAAACACGAATCTCAGGTATGTGCTATTCACATCCTTGAATCTGCGTGGAGCAATCATATCTAATCGTTAGTGCGATTGGATGTATATGAAACGAGCACTAAGCTGCTTCTAAGCACAAGATACTGTGTGGACATCTTGGCAGAATTACAACGGGATGTCGCATTGTCCTGTTTTGGACGGGTTCTGAAGAGAACACCTTCTCGATCGAATCAGCTGTGGCGTAAGACTGGCTGGCGTGAATGTGACTGTCTGTATCGATCTAATGGACTCCAACAAGTGCCTTATACCTCGTCATACGACCACAATACTTCGTTTGTCAATTATTTTCAAGTCGTATAGAATTCATTGTTAAATTTCGCTAAGGTCCTGGCAACTATGTATTGGTTCGCACCCGATATTCAGTATGCTTTTATCTCTAATCTCCCAGGGGTTTGATTTAAGGGACCTTCTGGCGTCTGTTCAAAATTAAACCATCCATCCTTTTGTGCTCAAACGTTTATATCCGAACTTCACCACTGCTTTGTCTCTCACAGTGTTGGTAGAATACGAAAAAAAGGCTAGAAAGGTTCGCAGAACGATGCACAAGCAAATATACAATGGCCTGAAACAATACAGATGGGATGTACCATCACTAGTCCATTCAATCAGAGTAGATCATGGAGTTTCACGCAAGCTGCTCAACGCTCTTCGAGGTGCAAAAGACGTTAATACTGTCATATTACTATCATTACTATTGCTACTACTACTACTACAATTGTAAGGAAGAAAGCCATTCATCGCGAAGTGGTTTATTAGCAAACACCAACTGGAAAGTTACAAACTATTGGACTGGAAAGTAAACATCCCATATGCACCTTGTTTCTAAAATCTGAACATCCTCACGCGTCTTCTTGAACCTTCGTGGATATTCACTGACTATCACACAATTGTGAAGCAAAGCAGTCCCACAAGTTGCGTAATAAATTCCACCTTCCATTAGACGTGAGGCGGAGTTACGAAGAAACCACTCACTACTCGCATGCCTCATCAGTAGTATCCGCCGTTACGCTATTGTAGAACGCTATTTCGTCTAGTCGTGGAGAAGTTAGGAGTTTAAAATAAGAGGACCAAACAAAAGGTGTAGGTGATCTCCATTTTTGAAGCAGCAAAACGAATGGTTGTTATTTGAAGTCGGTACAGTTCTCCAGGACTGGGCCATGACTGCCCATCCGACCTTGATAACCTCGTCACCGCCAGCCATCAGCATTCACCGGCTTCGAGATCACTATCCGAGAGACGCTCATGCACAGACGTGAACGTGAATCATATAGCAGCGCTCCAAGTGTTCCCATCACTCAGGGCCAAGGATGAGCAACTTTAGCGCGTTATCAGATGACTGTGGTTTATGCGTAAACTTTGCGTCGGGATTGTTTAGAACTGGCCTTAGCTTGTTCGTGGATACAGTAATTGCTCAACTATCTTGGCCTTGGTCTAGGCCTACACATTCTTCAAATTATTGGAACAATTGTTGTCGATCGGTTTTGTTAAGTCATCCGTGCGTTTTATTTTCCTCGTTACATAGTGTCTGTGTAACGTCTTATTTTGTGTGTGCTGGATACGACCAGCTCTGATGAGAGTAAGTTGGTCGCTGAGGTTTGCAAACTTGTTGCACACATGTTTCGTCACTAATCGAGGTGACGTCGTCGGCGTGTAATCCGATAGCAGTGCGTAGCTGTGTAGGCCTTCACAGTAATTTCGAACCGCTCTCCAACTGTGCACGGATTATTTCATCTCGATTGATGACGAAACGTGTGGAAAAAGGTTGCCAATTTCAGCGATAAACTCAATCATCAACTAGACTACCTGGGTTACCAACCTCCATATTGTCAGTAATGTGCTTTGTTCGAGCTGGTTCTCGTTTGGACGCGACATTTCTAACAAAACGGTTGATGCTTTCTACCGATATATTTTTTTAACACAGGATGACTGCATGCCTGTCCCGGATGGAGGTGATGACTATCTAGCTCCAGCCTTCCAACTTTGGGCGGACTGTGGATTAAGCGTAGAACCGAGACTTCGTCGAGTCAGCGACAGTGATACAACGAACCCTACTGCCCGTTGGATAGATATAGTCCGTCTCTATCCGGTTCGAAGTTGGCCTTGTCTAAAGTTATGTGAACCACAGCCGATATCGGCAACTCCGAGTGATTTCAACGATCAGTCCAATGGAGACTCTAAAGTTCCTTTGCGTTGCCGGTCCTATACACCCCCATCCTTGGCACTGGTCGATTTTGACGGATCCGTCGTGCCTTCACGACTTTGTCGGTCTTTGCACGACCTTTGGGATTCAGAATATCCACCGTCGTTCCTCCGCAATCAGGATGATTCAGCACGCCGCGGGAAAGCCGTTGGCAACGATTGAGGAAAGGTTGTTTTCACTCGTGCCTGGTTAGTCCCTCAAGCCTGTTTGGCTTTTACCATCATTTCTCTGTTGGTAATCTGTTTACTATTATTTCGGACCTCATGGACAAGGTGTGCATTACACTCTTTAAGGTGCACCAAAATTAGTCCACCTGTTTTAGCCTGTCATTTCAGTCCTGGTAATCATGTGTTTTCTCATCGTGCCGCCTAATTGCACTTTCGACCTCTACCAGCCCCTTACTTCAACTCTGAACAACTTAGCGTCCCCTTCTCAAAGACTCACCTTTTGTCGTAAAACTCCCCTCTCTCAATTTATACAGTAAGTCCGAATAGGTGAGTGTGATCTCGGGTTATTTCCTGTTTAATATCGTAACTCAATAGAAAAGAATGGAGCGATATGAAGACGGGTTCCAGTAACTTACAAAAAAATATGATCAATGAGTGTGCACGCACATCACTTTCCCGGGAGTATTCCAACCATGTGTCTTTCAGGCGCGAACCCACAACAGCCATATAGTGCGTGTGCACTTTTTGCGGATGATGCTGAGCTGAACGACTTGATTTGATTTTCCGACTCCTTATCCAAACCATTTTCCGCGGTACACAGGCACGGACTCACATGTTTGACTCCAAACCGAGCGAATTCGACGTCGGTTTGGCTTCTTCACGCTACTTCTTTCCAGTCGAATGGCACCGTAAGGTAGTTTTCAAGCTCGCTGCCTCTTGTCTCATAAAAAAGCAACCCAGTCTATCCAACTCTTGGAGCACACAAGCAGCTCGTTTTTCCCATGCTCTACTATACTCTACTCGTCTTTCGGTGACCTCATTTTTCTGTATAAGCTCAGGAGATGCTTTCTTATAAGATGGTCAGTGTATGATTCCAGAATGGGGTTCGTATCGATCGAATGGTGTTCGCGCACAATGAGTGCATTCCGTAAAAGCTCCGACCGTACTTCGGCTAACCAATGGTAACCACTTGATCAATATAAAAACATGTCGATGTTGCTTAACACTTGTTTCAAGCGGTTCGCCTTGAACACCGCAAATGTTTTGGCGGAATGATTTAATTTTGTTCTATGTGTACTGCTGAGGAGGCATCAGTCTTTCCTGCTTGTTTTTAACTTGCGTGCGTCATTGAGATGCCAGCCAAGTGTCGACTGGCGTGTCGCTTCTCCTCGTACACGTGTGCTGTCACATGCGTCGTTTATCAATGCGCCTAGAGATTTGTGCGGGTTTTTTTACGTCACCATGTTGGTGGTTGAACTGCTTCCGTCTGTCTTCCGTGGATATCATACTAGGACTGAGTACTGTGTTGGTTCTGATGGAAGCAGTCATCAGATCAACAAAGCTACAAGTTTCTCATCCATCTGGATAGGTGTACATCGCTTATTGGCTCGATTTCGTCGCTGTCTGGAAGCACTTCCCTGTATTTCATTCTGTTTTGGTCGTCTTACCTCCGGCCCAAGGTTTTTGGTTTTATTCGTCCCAGTCAGACTGCGTCTTATATGGTGACCAGTCAGCCGTTTATTTTTACTGGTCACATTGACGATAGACTTGTTGATGTTGATTAGGATAGGCTCCACACCCACTACTTAGTCATTGTCGTTTTTCGAATTGTGTGTTCACTTAGCGTCCTATTGTTATTCACATGCGTGCGGTTCCGTGCTCCCAATATTTCCGTAAGTCAAACTGCAGTGCGCTTATTCTGTCGCTAATGGAATTAAAATCCACCTTGCACGTACTCCTCAGCCACCCGAAATGGTTGAGGTCGGTGGTGTAGTTCATTCATTTCAAAAGCCAATATGCCTGTCGTTCTGCAGTCTAGTTGAAACCTGGGTCCACGTGACAGCCATTTCCTCAGGGGTTCAATTACTCTCAGTGTTATCCGTGAGGGAACATGTGTCGTTCTCGTTCTTCTCAGTTCGGAGTCCCGTGAAGACGAGTGTTGTGGTTCTCGAATTTCACGTTTTTCTACAAACGACCCACAGATGCCAATCACGTCTATGTGACTTGTATAATACTCAAGGGCAATGGAGTCAATTTCCATGCTCAGCCTAGTTAGGTTGACTTCTACCCCACTAGCTTCTCACGTCTTTTGGCGAGCTAGATCTGACAGTATTTTGCAGTCTGCAACTCACAGCTCGCTCACCGAAATTCCGAAGCGATCACCTGAAGAAATAATTCACGTCGAAACACTGGCGCTTGAGGGCCTGTGGAAAAGCTATCTCAAACCGAATTGTATGGCTGTGTGGAAATGATTACAGTGTTCACCGTTTGTCGGTTGACTACCGAGATCAAAATGAACCGGTTAGAGAACGGAAAATCGTAAACTGCGGACGGTTCGGTCGTACTGACTAAAGTGAAGGTAACACAACGAGCACAGATCAATAAATGGAGATGCAGACTGAAGGTTGCCATTCTTGATCGGTCGATAAGCCCTTGTAGCTACACAACGGAAATTTTTTATAGCGCTCAGGTGAATAGGTATATGTTTTCGTACAAAAAAATCGATAGTGGATACTTTGCAGTACGAAGTTTACCGATTTCTGTGCTCGAGAAGCAGGTTGGGTTGCCAGAAAGTGCGTTTGGTTGTTTTTATGTGCATTTTTTTTTTGCTGTCTCAAATCTGCCACCGTTTTTCCTTTCCATTTTTTTCCAGTTTCTTTTCTTCGACCGAGATCTACATGGAAAATTGATTCCCACTCCTGGCGACCAAAGAGTCTTGTTCACCCAGGTTCCCTTTTTTCCAGTCGAATGGCACCGTAAGGTAGTTTTCAAGCTCGCTGCCTCTCGTCTCATAAAAAGGCAACCCAGTCTATCCAACTCTTGGAGCACACAAGCAGCTCGTTTTTCCCATGCTCTACTATACTCTACTCGTCTTTCGGTGACCTCATTTTTCTGTATAAGCTCAGGAGATGCTTTCTTATAAGATGGTCAGTGTATGATTCCAGAATGGGGTTCGTATCGATCGAATGGTGTTCGCGCACAATGAGTGCATTCCGTAAAAGCTCCGACCGTACTTCGGCTAACCAATGGTAACCACTTGATCAATATAAAAACATGTCGATGTTGCTTAACACTTGTTTCAAGCGGTTCGCCTTGAACACCGCAAATGTTTTGGCGGAATGATTTAATTTTGTTCTATGTGTACTGCTGAGGAGGCATCAGTCTTTCCTGCTTGTTTTTAACTTGCGTGCGTCATTGAGATGCCAGCCAAGTGTCGACTGGCGTGTCGCTTCTCCTCGTACACGTGTGCTGTCACATGCGTCGTTTATCAATGCGCCTAGAGATTTGTGCGGGTTTTTTTTACGTCACCATGTTGGTGGTTGAACTGCTTCCGTCTGTCTTCCGTGGATATCATACTAGGACTGAGTACTGTGTTGGTTCTGATGGAAGCAGTCATCAGATCAACAAAGCTACAAGTTTCTCATCCATCTGGATAGGTGTACATCGCTTATTGGCTCGATTTCGTCGCTGTCTGGAAGCACTTCCCTGTATTTCATTCTGTTGTGGTCGTCTTACCTCCGGCCCAAGGTTTTTGGTTTTATTCGTCCCAGTCAGACTGCGTCTTATATGGTGACCAGTCAGCCGTTTATTTTTACTGGTCACATTGACGATAGACTTGTTGATGTTGATTAGGATAGGCTCCACATCCACTACTTAGTCATTGTCGTTTTTCGAATTGTGTGTTCACTTAGCGTCCTATTGTTATTCACATGCGTGCGGTTCCGTGCTCCCAATATTTCCGTAAGTCAAACTGCAGTGCGCTTATTCTGTCGCTAATGGAATTAAAATCCACCTTGCACGTACTCCTCAGCCACCCGAAATGGTTGAGGTCGGTGGTGTAGTTCATTCATTTCAAAAGCCAATATGCCTGTCGTTCTGCAGTCTAGTTGAAACCTGGGTCCACGTGACAGCCATTTCCTCAGGGGTTCAATTACTCTCAGTGTTATCCGTGAGGGAACATGTGTCGTTCTCGTTCTTCTCAGTTCGGAGTCCCGTGAAGACGAGTGTTGTGGTTCTCGAATTTCACGTTTTTCTACAAACGACCCACAGATGCCAATCACGTCTATGTGACTTGTATAATACTCAAGGGCAATGGAGTCAATTTCCATGCTCAGCCTAGTTAGGTTGACTTCTACCCCACTAGCTTCTCACGTCTTTTGGCGAGCTAGATCTGACAGTATTTTTCACTCTGCAACTCACAGCTCGCTCACCGAAATTCCGAAGCGATCACCTGAAGAAATAATTCTCTTATTAATGAGGAAGGAACAGGAAAACAACGAATTCGCGCAAAACTGTGCATCTGAACTGGTTGTCTTACTGCTCTCATAGTTAACGCTAAAACTAGATAAAACATGTACCGCTGGTACTGTTCTTTTGAGTTTTGCATTGTGAACAGGAGTTTACGCGTGGCCATATAGGGACACGCATAATGGTGCTTGTAGTCGTCGACGGAAATTCATCAATTGCTTGAAAAGTACATGACAACCTAACACGAACTTCCAAAAAACCCAAAGGATGATTATTTTAGTTTTCAGAATTTCCGTAAGGAGGCATCTTGAGGCATGAGTTTTAGTGATTCGAATATTCACACCTCAGTACGACTGATTTGATTTGCCATAACCACTTCAGATCGTAAAAAAATCCGTCAGTACTAATTATTCATGTTTTTTTTGCTGTCTCAAATCTGCCACCGTTTTTCCTTTCCATTTTTTTCCAGTTTCTTTTCTTCGACCGAGATCTACATGGAAAATTGATTCCCACTCCTGGCGACCAAAGAGTCTTGTTCACCCAGGTTCCCTTTGCACGCACATCCATCAAGATTAGCCACCTACCCACAGTTTCATAGAGACAGGCCAAAAATATCCTGCATTGGCTTTTAACCTCGGTTTGTTTCACTTATTAGCTTCCGTGATTGGATGACACAAAATTGGTGTGCACTGATGACTTTTTCATCCCAGTGTTGATTGAGAAAGCTTTCGTATCCTGTTACCGGAACACGTAAAATGGAACTCCGCAATCCTGAATCAAGCCATTTGTTCGATAATCAACCATCGCCATCTCGTCACATCAGTCATTAACAATCAAAAGCCCCACTGCGACCTTGTCTTTCTTTTCTGTGACACCTTTGCTTATGTTTTTTGGATATCTGATCAATACTTTTTCCATTACTTTAGCCTAATTCAAAATTAATTATTTTGAATCAATTTGCGTTCTTCTATTGGGTCTGACTTGCCCAAAATAATTTGGTATACTAGAATGGTTTATGTTGTGACGCGCACTCATTCTACCGTCTGGAGGAATATTGGGGATGACATGCTCTGCTTAATCTTTTTATGAGCAGAGTGAGTGTTTAACCCTTTTTTTATTCTAACGCGACTTAAGGAGAGGCTTGAAAAATACCCACGTTGTCAACGGATCAGTGCTTGTATGTCTAAGATCAACAACGAAAATCAACCGGTTTTTGGCGAAATTTCGGTCGCGCACCGCCGGAAATCGTTGGCGTTGGCAAGCAGGTGTGGTCGCAGTGGACACCATCACGTCAGCGGTGCATTTTCACGACTTTTGAGAATCAATAAGACCGCCTAGACTATCGATCGATAGAATGGCATGCACAGGTGGTCTCGAGTACGTCATGGACACGGTCATCTAGTTTGGGCACGTATTCTCAGTACTTAATGAAATGGAGTTACGGTCAGTTTTTGAAGGGCAGAAAGCAAGAAATCCAATGGAATGTCTCGCCTAAGTACTGAAGAGCACAGGAGCAGTGTTGTTCTTTGGATCATTGAGGAACGCAAAACAAGCAGTTCTAACTTAAGTAGAAAAATCGATCAACCGAGTTCCACCAAAATGGAGTTACGGTCAGTTTTTGAAGGGCAGAAAGCAAGAAATCCAATGGAATGTCTCGCCTAAGTACTGAAGAGCACAGGAGCAGTGTTGTTCTTTGGATCATTGAGGAACGCAAAACAAGCAGTTCTAACTTAAGTAGAAAAATCGATCAACCGATCTCGACCGGAGTCGTTCTCTGTTTCTGAGGAATTCCGTTCGTATTCCTATGAATTAACTCACGTGAGTTCACGGCAGGAAGCATGGCACATCAGCGCAAAACTGTTCCACTTTATGACCGGATAACACTCGTATTGCAATTGCATATTGACCATGTGATCGATTTTGCCACTAAGTTGGTGGCAGCTTATTCAAACATGGAGAGAATTTAAGAAGCCTGGTGCAGATTAGGAAGTGGAAAGTGCAAATGTGGATGTCCGATGCAATGAAAATGAACGTGAAAACAGCTAAATATGAGTCAACTGGTTTCAAAGAGATAACCGCAATGGAACAACAAGCAGTGGTCTCGGGTACTCTAAGGACAACATTGGACCCAAGCTGAGTGGGAGTGCGCATGGAGAGAGTGGTCTTTCTATGATGATCCAGTTGTTTCCGTGGTTTACACCGCCTATCAGTCGTACACTAGCAACCGATCGAAGTTGAGCATTTCGTAAATATGATCGAGCATTTTGTGAATGACAGCTGTTGTAAAGGCAAACATAGACTTCAAGAAATAGGATACCCAGTGAGTTTGGTTGGACGACAGTTATGAAGGATATTGGCTCCAGACCCAGTAAGGAATGGACTGACACAGCAGTCATTCCATATAATACAGGAACATCGGAGGTTATCCGAAGACTGCTGAATTTAGCCAACATTCGAGTAGCATTCCAGAAGGAAAAAACGCTACGCAACTGAAAGTTCACATCTCGATTGAAAGGACTAGGGACTGTGTATAAAATTAACTGTAACGATTGTATTAAGGTTTACATAGGACAAACTGATAAGGAATTACACACCGGAAATGGTGCGCGTAAAAGAAGGATAAACGAACCACCAATGAATGCGGAAGAATAACAAACGCAGGTCAAAATCTCAGCGGTACTTGCCTTAGGCACGGACCTAGAGTAGATCTGGAGAATGTGGACTGCAATTCACGCCACAGCGGTTGACTGCCGAGGCGGTAAAAAGTAGCAAGCATCACTGCGTGAATACAATCGAGGGAGTGGAACTGTTGACCGTATGGAAAGCGGTCTTAGATAAGCCAAGTTAACACCTGACATTGTGCACGCAGAATCATCGGCAAAAACAGGAGGGGGGAGGTCGAAATCCCAACCCGACCAAGGTTCACAGAATCCCTCTTCCTTACACAGTTGTCGTAGCACCAGCTCCTCCACACAGGCGGACGAAAAGTGCAAACGACGTTCAAGAAGAATCATCCCGTGTACCGAACCGGAAGAACTACACCCCAAGCTGGACCATATAGGTTTCCCCATCGGCTCAATACCTAAGGACCCACCCCAACACAAAATCCGTTGGCCGACAACTAACACGGATTTAGCTTGACTTAGCTGATTGGTTTTCGTTCCGCCTTAAATCCTGACCAACCTAGTAACCTAGTCAATTGGTCTGACGAAGCTTTTGTGTCAAAAGCGAAACGTTGTTCAGTAGTAAATCTACCGATTTCCATCAACTTTTTCCGATAGCAAACATCTTTCGTGTGGCCATGGCACGGCTCATTCTGAACAATTTTTACTGGACTCGTGCTCCTACGGGTCGCCGAAAATGCACAACCTACTTGAGGGAAGCAGCACACATCAGAGATGAGCCGAACCGCACACGAATTCCATACACATAGCGAGGTGATTATGCAATTGTGGTTGGTACTGTTAGGGAGTACTCCTTTGTGATACATAGACTTTCTTGTAGAATGATATCAAGCGCACTCGGATATGTGTATGAACACAGTTTAATCGAATAGCTCTTCTTTCCTAAAGCTCAAACCTCCCTACTCGCGAACAAACACTAGTTTGTCCCCAGCACATTTTGTGGAAGTTTGATCATTAGACACTGGGCAGGGATTTTTGACTCTGAGTGCAGAGTCAAATTCCACCAATAGGCGTCCTTTTGCCCGTTTTACGCGTACTTGCACCTGTCGTTTTAAGACCTACCATGCCATCGTCTGTCATCTTACAACTTACAGCAAAGCCACATGTACAGCTGCCCGTTTTCTGGTTCACCACGGAATTCACCAGTGACGTTGACAGAGATCAGCTGTGAATCTTTCTTTCAGGCAGGGATATCGCTAACGGTGTCTGAGGTTCAGATGAATACACATGGCATATACTAAGCGTATTCAGTTGCGCAAATAGTTGAGCGCTGGTCTGGTAAGCGAAAGTTTGCGCTTCATATCCTTTCACCCATACTTCAATTTGTTTTTGTTACTAACAACAATTCAGTAGCGCGAAAATAGCCCTGCCGTTTGACCGTTTCTCACCACTCAATCAACCCGTCCACAACTAGAGACACTGAAACAATTTGTCCTTTCAGGGAGTTGACTGTTGATGGGAATCCGCTTTTTTGACTCTGAGATGTTGCGATTGGAAACCATCCATATGATTGTGCGTAGGCAATGTGGTAAGAAAACTATTTGGGGAATCAGAATCTGTGATTTCCCGGCTGCTAGCTGGTGAACAAACAATCCGGTCCTAAGGAACCTGGTTACCGATGTCTGAAAAGATACTTCATTTAAAAATAACTTCGCTAGATACGTAGTTCGGTGGGCTTGTATCCCGTATTCGAAAGACGAAGCCTGTTATCTTCCTTCTAATGTCCTTCTAATGTGACTTGTTTGACTTCTTGTCCACAGTGTTCACAATCAACTTCTAGTTGCTTCCCCTCTTGGGCTCTCTTCTCTCTGGTCTTTTTTGAGGAGAAGACTGGCAGAAATAATGTCTTATAAGTGATTTCAGGATGAAACTGAGACTTGTTCCACCAGAACTCTTGTGAGACCCCCATGCAGGCAACCATTTATATATTTACCTTGAAAGACATCATAGACTGCAGCGTAAGTGACGTACTACACAGTCCTTTGTTTAACCATATCAGATCATACGTTGGATGAAAAACACATAGAAAGTCAACTCACACTAGAGAGCAAGAAGAATCCACATTATGACTTTTACTGGACAGTCCTCACTTTGTTGGGGGCCTAAACCGGCTTTCTTTTCAAGCTTGACCCCCGACGCACTACGTTCGCAACATTCTATTATGCAACACAACTGTGAGCAAAGTTTCGAAAAGTCATGTTTGCGTGTTAGTGGATTATGTTTTCCAAATAATACGCATGCGAAAACTGATCAGAAAACCTTACGAATCCATGAAAACGACTCGGGTATGATCCACATTGGAAAAAGCGCACTGTAGCTTTTTGGCTGCGCAAAGAAATACATTCTCAGTTTTCTGTTTTAAAATGCTGCACACATGCCAACCTAAGAATCTCAAGCACTTTCTGAGCGGCCGTAACCTCGATATTCATTAGCTGTTATTCATTCACCTAACAAGGCATTATCCAATATTCTTTTTTATGCACTAATTTCCAAACAAAGGAAATCACGGGTAACGATAACCTTGAAGCAACCCCATACTAAGCTGTTGTATGCTCTTCGGGAAGGTGGCTCCTTCTCGCATGAGAGATTCTTGTGGGGGGGGGTTCTGTTACCTTCAAGTTAATCAACATCAAATGAGAGGGAGATCGCATCGCGCACGGTTTAACGGGACGGTGAACTGAAAATTTTTAGAGGACCGCCAAGATAAAACACCAGAAATACTCGTGTAGATGAAGGGAAGGTGGCATTTTCGGTTTGAGGACCATTTTCATTTTTTCACTATGTCTGATCGCTGTGCGTGGGGTTGCTGTTCGACCGAACATATTCGTGCTTTCATCGGCCCCAGCGAGAAGTGAGTACCAGCAAGATTGACCTGGCGCTGATTCTTTGTTTCGCATCCAATAGCTTATGGTTAATTTCACTGTGACTCTAAAAGGTAGCCCGGCGGATAATATCGCAGACTTCCGATTGCACCCACCCTCCCGGTTCAACTTTCCACTTTGACCCCGTCAGATGGATTGCGCCGCGTTTTTGAAATGTTGTAAACATTTTTCCTCAGTGATCCTGACGATAATACCGATGCCGATTGGCAGATTAAACACACCTTTTTACGCTGCTACTCTTTAGCACCCAGAGGCAGAGGAAGTTAGCCTACATCTACATGAATGCCAAATCGTGCAAAAAGTTGTAACGTGTAGATAAAAATCGTTCAGATGTAGTACCCTTCCGGTGCTTAGATGCCCTGCTACCCGTGCTTAAAAACACATCTGTTTGTCGTGGTAAGACGAGTTGAAACCCTATGCTTGCTTGAGGTTTCTTGAACTGACCTCATTCTGTTTAATTACTATCTCATTAACACTGGCAAGCATCTTGCTTCGGCAGGTTTGTCTTCTTGCTGTGAAAAACAATAGCGCTTAGGGGAAGTAAATTTCTGAAATTAGGTCAAGTAACGCGTTGTGCTCAAAGTCACGACGCAATAACCATTCGAATGCCATAGTCCCATCTTCCACCCCAGGTAATGATTTTTCTGGATAACAACACTCAGCTTGTACACGTGATCGTGGCTTCTGTGGGTTCGAGAAAAGGCCAAAAAATCACTGCGAGCTTGATTGTGCTGTATTACTGCAAAAAATGCAATGCGCACAGTAGTATTTGCTTGCTTCATTAAAAAAATGTAGTGTCCAAGAGGCAACTCACAACCAGGGCCACTCGAGCTGTTCCCTGGGAGTGATCTTCATTCACCGAGACCTTTTATATATATATATATATATATATATATGTATATATATATGACGTGTCTATCTTTCGTGCTATAATGCACCAGCTAGGTAGGTTAGCCGCGTGGCAACAACCCTACTTGGATTTCACTGAAATAACGCTCGAAGTCGATGTATAACGTGCGGTTGAAGCCCTGCTGACGGAGATTAGGTAGACGTTCGTCAGAAGTCGGCGACTGCTGAGCGGACGGGAGAAAAAAGGAATTGATTTTAGGTGCCGCTTGGCTGAAATCTGATTATTCCGGTTGTCAGGACCCGCCCAGACATGAAAAAAGCACATGTGCAGAGAGTGACGCATCCCCAAGGTCACCATCGGTACCACACGTTTCGGGTAGAAGATGCGTTTGCGGAGTCCATCAAACACGGCTTAGCAACATACGACCAGCGGAGTGGGGCTGAAAATGTTCACGACCGGAACACCGTCATTGACTGTACAGAACGAACAAGTGAACGACGATAATTGGCCATTTAGTCATCCTATATATTTACGCAGAGGCTCTGTATGTTTGTCCTGACAGTACAGCCGTGTCCCGAGTTCTCTGTCTTCCCCTTATCGCGTAGTCTGGCAGGCTCAGTACAGGCGTAACCAATAAACGGCCACCCACGATACGATACTGGTCCAGCTCTATAGTGTACATTAGTTGAAGTTGGTTTGGGTCTGATAAATTCGGAGTAATGCTGGACAGACTTAGGAGAAGTATTGATTATACGCATGACAATCCCCATCGACGGTTAAGACTGGATTGAGTGTCGGGCCCAACTAAAACATGTTTGTAACCTAGATATTGGTTAAACGCTGCAAAAGCACCACTCTAGGCCAATAAAGCCATCAGGAAAGTCAGATTCCTGAGAGCAACCACTGAATGCCCTAAATCTACTGAGACCCTCCACTTTACTAGATGCTGACCGGACAGTAAACGCCCCTTCAGTATACAGCGCGTTAGAGCCTTGTATCAAAGCCAGACAGCGCGAGACAGCGTTGGACCAACGTCAGACCGTGTCCTTCCAATAAAATTGCTTGAGGCCGTTGTATTTCCGCACTCGCTTGTTCGCAATAAAGCTGTTGTGTTCCTTATCGGCGAGTTTTTTTCCGGCACTAGGAACTGGAGCGGGAACAGCAGTTAGAAAAACCAGTCAGACAAAAACCAGCGGTGCAGTTGCGCTTGTCCCATGAGGTATCAATCTACTGTGTTACAGCCACACTAAATGGCAAACGACGCAGACTATCAGGATGGAATTTTCACGATGGCATTGAATTCCAGTAGCGCTTACTCCACTTTTCGGGGCAGACAACACTTGACACACCCCCATCCGAATTAGTCTGCTTTACACAGTCTAGTAGTTTCTAATGGTGAATCTAATACTACCAACCAAGTATTCATTGCTTAGAACTTAGATCTTGTGAGGGACTTCTGTACTAAGGTATGATATCTTTGACACGGTCCCATCTATCAGGATCCGTCCAAAACAGGTTAGAAAGGTGGGCGCATTTTATTTATTCTGTTTCCAACCGCCATGAAGACAACTATCGTGCAACAGTTCGTCCAAGCCAAATGCCGATCTTTCGGCTCGATACATGGATCCTCAGACGCCTTTAGAACTACACTCACCTGATATGGTCCTAGGTCACTATTGCTTGTTAATCTATCACATCTGTGCTGCGAGATGGCTCAAGTGGTTAGAGCGCGAATCTACTGACCGGAAGGTCCGTGGTTCGAACCCGGCCTCTGCCTCTCGACTTCCCCTGTCTAGGCTTGGGCAACCTGGCAGTATCGTGGCCCTCGTGCAACCTTCGAGTGGCATGGCAGTTAGGCACCGAAAGGGTGCTACAGCTGAACGATTCTGTGCTGCTATGAAGCCGAGCTCAACGATTCCGCCGAGTTGTTGAGCAGGGAGATTGCCGGTCGAGTTGTGTATACAGCAAGCCTTTTACAAGGCTTTATCTGAGAAAAATTTTCAAGAAAACTATTTTCGCGATTCATTTGCTCGGCAGTACAAACCCCGCAGTAATCGACAAAAAACACTGGTTCTAAGTAGTAGTACTGCACAGGATGAAATGTAACAACTGTCGTACCAGAAACGATCAGCTACATGTGTAACCTCAACCTAATTCAAATCGCTACTCATCCCAGACGATCTAAGACAACGCTTGTTAGTGCTAATTTGTGGCCGTACACAACACACAATTTGCTTGAACTGTCCAATGACAGCACGGTGTTTCTACAACTCGCTCTGCCGTAAAAACACAACTGCGGTTGCAGCCAGGCCAGACAAAGCGATCGACAGGTTTCGGACGCGCGCACCTCTAGCCTTTACCGAATATGACGCGAATTTCGGGACAATAGAATGAAACCTTATGTGTGTAGGGAAAACGTGGTTCACGTGAAGAAGATTCTCATACAGGAATTAAGGGAGATTGCTTATTAGTGGTTCATTCAAAATAAATAAGATCACGTTCAAATCGTTCGGTGCCTAACTGTCATGCCGCCCGAGGGAAGCACAAGTGCTAGGATACTGTCAGGTTGCCCACGCCTAGACAGGGGAAGTCGAGAGGCTGAGGCAGGGTTCGAACCACGGACCTTCCGGTCAGTAGCTTCGCACCCTAACCAATTGAACCATCCCGCCCCAAATAAGATCACGAGCCGCATTGCACAGCTTTAGGTTCGCTGAATTCCCTCAATCGATTTTGTTAAGACTGAAAGGCACCTATTACAACATGTAGGAATTTTGATCACCATTTGCACAGGTAATACGTGGAACCGTGTGTGTAAACAGCCTGAGGACATACTCTAGGCTTAAGTTCAACAGCCGACAAAAGTCACCTGGACACTACCATGGTAACATAACCTTGTGGCGTAAAATCAATAACGCTTCACTGATTGCCAGGTGAAGCGCGTTGGCACAATTGCAAAAACTAGTTACTCAGACGTGGGATGAAGACGGGTCGAAAGCCAAGTCCCAATAAACCTTTTGCCGTTCAGCTACGTGTCACGAAACCGATTCGCCCGGCGAACAGCGGCAGCCCACAGTCACTCGTGTCCAAGATACGTCACAAGGTCACGTTACTAGGATAATTACCACGTGACAAGTTTATCAATTGCCTGACCAATCTAGAATGCCCCTGAGCCATTCAGTTGCACGCACAGTCGAATACCATTTCGCCTATTGTTATGCTTTGCTGGTTGATGAGGTTATTTGAAATGTTAGCCTATCGTAACAAGCGTTTTCTTACCGTCTTCACCACATTACTATTTCCTGCGAAGTAGTACTATTTTCATTCCCTGTACAACCTCAGAGTAGTTGGAAAATGAGGTTTTCATAATCGTACCTGATTCTGGCTTCCCCAAGAATGGAAGGCGGCCAAATGCACCAGAATAATGTTTCTTATGATGATTGCGCTTAACGCTTAAGGATGAAAGGAGACTGTAAAACGTGTGTCCACCTAAATGTCAAGGTAATAATCTACCCGCCATTATTTTAGCTTCTCTACCTCAGAGAATCGCTGATTGATGGACACACCACAATCGAACGGTTTGGTATGGCTTATCAGCTGCACGGGATGCATGAAGTCATGGGGACACATGCAGAAACCGAAATGATCGTCTGAATGTAACCGAAAAGTCAAAGTAAACCACTGATTTTGTTTTGGTTGGTACCACTGATTCAAGCAGAATCCATAAGTAGATTTTCGGTTTGTATCAAATACAAAGAGTTGGATTATCATTTGCATCTGAATTCTGCTCAATTTTTGTTTTTTTTCCGCTATCAAGGTCGTTCATCACCGGCCCTCCTTGTAACTTATGCGACCCTAGAAACCGGAGAGGTGGTACGATACGATCCACAGAGGGAAATGAGCGAATCAAGAGCTCCAGTGAGAGCAATAATCCGAAGCCCAAGAAAAGTTTACAACACACTTGTTTAGGACTTGAATTCAGTAACTTGATTTGTCTTGAGGAACCTGCTCCGGGCTGATGATCCTACGTCACTTGGCGATGTGGGACCGGTATAGCAAGTGCATCCCATACCGAACAGTGTACACAATTTTGATGAGTTAAGGATCACAGGAGGCTCACGATAATTCTTCGAATATCTGACCGTATTTAAGCCTCATCAAATTCGAACTGTGTGGACACCCAGCTACTGTTCTCGTTCATCGATTACGTGCGAAACGGGAACGGATAGCTACACAATCAAGTTGATAGCTGGTATTTTCGTACGGTGAATCCGTCGGTGGTGGTGGGCACGTTATTGTTGGAGAGATCTAGGGAATATATGCACCAAAGGCAATAGCTCGGGTGTGCGACAATATCTCCCATCATTATTGTGTCTCTTCTGGGGATAAGTACTAAAGCAAGTAAGGCCACTGGGTACAGTTACTGTCTCTCTTCTGAATCATGATCTGACCACCATTGTCGTGAAAGCTTGATCCACTGGCACATGAACATGTCTGTGCAACCTTTGAGGTACCAACTGCCTATCGATCTCCTGTGAACCTCTCTTTTCGAAAACAATTCGGCATATGGCTTCGCTCCTTCCAACAGACCCAGACAACGTTTTGATGAGCACTTTTTCTTAGCGTCTGTTCGTGATGACAGTGTTTCTGGCCCAAAAGATGATATATAACACTTCAGAGTCATGGCTTGCCACCTGGCAAACAAGCTGATGCCACGTGTGTCAGTCAGGTGTTTTGGTTGGCAAAAGCCGCTTTAGTATTTCCTGTACTCAGGTTAGGCTATCAGAAATGAAGCAGTTACCCAGGCAAGCAAACGTTCTTAACAACTCAATGGGCTCCTCCGTGCACTCCACGTTCGGATTTGATCCTAGTGTTGTATTAGTACTCGACATTCGTAGGCGTGGAACGTACACCAAACCGTGATTATTAAGGGCCCTTTGGGTATCAAAGTGAACGTGAATGGGAAACACCCCAGAAGCATTTGAGCCCCACGCAGACCGAGGGTTGGTGAGGTATTCCTTTCATCATATCCATAACAAAGTTAGAGGGAAAGGGTAAGGCAAGAAGACCTAACCTGACACGTGTGTGGTGAATCCAGGCGAATGCCTGTCCTAGACCCGTTAGGCGTCCATGGAGTTGATGCACGAAGCCATTAGGAGCCTCAGCGTATACACCTTTACCCGATGGAAACTATCTAGTGTCCGATGATAAACTGAGGCGAGATGGCTCAATGGTTAGAGCGCGAATTTACTGACCAGAAGGTCCGTGGTTCGAACCCGATCTCTGCCTCTCGACTTCCCTTGTCTAGGCTTGGGCAACCTAGCAGTATCCAGCCCTCCTGTTTCCTACTGGTGGCATGGTAGTTAGACAACGAAAGAGTGCTACAGCTGAGTGAGAAACGGAATTAAAGCAAAAGGTCAGCAGAGATGGTCAACTTCTGACGATTGCGGTGTACAGTGCTCAGAACCGACTCTTACAAACTCACCAATCCTCATGGAAAAACGGAACGGTTGCTCCAATCAAGATGGAAATTCTGAGAACGACCGCCTACCAGCACAAAGGAAAATCTGCTGTAGAGAAGCGGAACACAGAAGTACAATCATATATCTGCTCGCTGCTGGCTACAGGAATCGATAACGCGCCCTGAGTTTCGAACTGAGAGTAGCCTAATGACAGCCACCTAGTTTGCGGATAGTTACTCCGAGTAGGGATGGTATAACTCTCCATGATAGGGAGGGGGACCAACTGAAGTGCAATGAAGTCTCCTGTTTGCTGCAACGAAAGGAAAGTGCCCGACATCGCTTGTAATAAGAACAAACCACCGTGACGAAAGTGACTTCTTCGCGAGTAACCTACTCAGGAATTGATTAACATCAGTGTACAATCTTTTCACGTGATCAACAATCTACAAACCATAACAGCAATGCCTTAATAGTCTATATGTAGCGAGTGATGTGATACATAAAGAAGTCGGGGAGAACACAGGGTATGTGGATGGAGAGAAGAGGGCACAATGTAACAGAAGTACATGGGGATGGCAATCAAATTGCACAAGCATTGGACGCAACACTCGGCGAACACACACAGCACTGGCTCAAAAACCGAAACTGGTAACCCGAGCGGGGCGAGTCACCCACGCGAATGATTGGTGTGGCCAAAATAGTTGATGCCAATTGTGTGAACACTGTTCAACACGGCATTCAGGTGATGGTCGCAACTGGGTTTTGGAAAAAGAACTGCAAGAAGCAGTTAGGGAGGTAAGAACTGAGTTGTTTTACTCGTATTTTTTTACCCAGTGTGGCCTGAATTTTTAGTAATATTGGGACCAGAACGGCAATGAAACCAGCACTGTACAACATACACCAACAAACATCCAATAACCTGGACAACTTGGCCACCGAAAAGAGAGGTGAGTGTGTGGACAGAGTTGAATGGATGAAAATTATACAAATGCTTCCGGGGGTAGTTTGCCAGCATTGCGTAACATTTCGAAAGCGGCGAACGCAGCTTCAAAATTCCACTGATATTCTTCGAGACATTGGCGTGAAAACGCTTCGTTCATACCAGATCGTTGTTTCAATTCCGTTATGAGTAAAGCTTGTGTACCCGCATCGGCAGGGGTGGAAGAAGACACTGATGGAACCGTTGTGTCGGTCGATGGAGTAGGATTCGTCGGTTGCGTGGTTGCTTTGGAGGCCATACTTTTTATGTACTTCTGGAAAAAGGATGAAAACGAAGAAATGCCAACGGAGCGTTGAAGATACCTACTTTAGGCGGTTGTAAAGCAAACTCCGTTAGAACAAGAGCAACAGAGCAGTCATCTCATGCGCTCGCGCTGTAACCTCGACGTTGTCGCAGGCGAAAAACCACACAACGTTAAGCTCATTTAGAGTCAGTTAAAAAAACGGTTAACAACGACTGGAGACACGTAACCAAAGAAATCATACCTTGCATAGGGCTTCACTAGGACAGGAAATGAGTAAATCGTCTTGTAAGACATGCCCACCCGGGGCAACCAGGATCATCGTGCGAGAGAAACAGCGGAGCACTTTCCGGACATCATTTGCGTTGGATGCAGCAGAGGTTCGATAGGGGTCATTTGGGTGGAGCGGGTGTATCTCGTAGAAGACTCCAGTAACAGTGAAAACCATCTGAGTGGGCTGGGCGAGCAGGGAGGGGGATAATCAACAAAAGTTTAGGGAGTTAAGGTGTGAAACGGAAGACAAACGTGATGGAAAGGCATGCAGGGGTACGAAATGAACTTGGCCACTAACATCTCTAGAAACAGTGTCGTCAAGGGAAAGGATCTAAGATGCCTATCCATCGGAGAAAGCATTTTATATGCCTTCGCACGGAAATTAAGAACGATCAAGATATAAAGTCTAGTCGAACCAGTTTACACCCTCTCGCAATGTCGTCCACGCCACTCGGCCTATCAACAGATTCTTTACTCCTCAATTCCAAATGTTCATCATTTTTGTTACCTTCACCAAAGGTGACTAGAACGATAGCACGTACGTATTTATGCGTAAGGGTCAAAGTGAGGATAAACGGAGCCTCGCGCAGTGAAAACTCCTCTGTAGTGACCGCGTTTGACTAGCCTCTGACAGAATAGGTTCCCGTGTTTCTCGTAGCAACGGCTGCGGCAAAATGTCCACTTTTCAGGTCACTATTTCCATTGCTACTGTACTAGAACTAAGGAATGAACGCAAATACTGTACTGAGATAAGGTTTTTTCACGCAGAAGTGTCAAGAGATCCCCACTGCATTCGCTCCTCCAGAACGACCGTTCAGTATCGGTCCCGCCAGGGTCACCGTAAAAAGGCCTTAGCATACATTACGTTTGCCACAAGTGTCAAGCAGATCACGTGAGGAAGTGACCCGACACGAGTGGAATAGTAATCGACAACTCGGGGCAACATGATAGTGTTGGAGGGTGAGATCGAGAACTCACAGGGCATGCTTAGTGTCCGAACAGGCATGGCTGGTCTTACACACAGTCTTCATGAGTTCAGTTTGAAATGTAGTGTGTTGGATGTCGAGAACCCCCTTGCATAACTCAACTGTCTGATCTTGTTCAATGAGGCTATTAGACCGTGAAGATAACCGGTGCGGAAAAAAACAAAGTCCTTGCATGCTTCAATGCTCGGCTTTGACAAATGGATAGATATCTGGGGTGGACAGCACCACTAACACCCAAGGCACCACCAGTTTCTGTGGTGGTGCCAAGTGCTGGTAGTCTCGAGTTCATAAAAACGGGGTGCATATGCAAGACGAGATGTCTCCATACGGGTGTTGAATAACCCTACAATATCAGGCAAAAGGTCATTGAAGCCTTCTTGACTTCAACTATTCATACTTTAAATCCGAGGCACCTGCTCATTAAACTTGTGAGCAAGTCAATTGCCAAGCTCGGCGAACAGATCAACAGTCACCTGATCAATAACTAATAATTTCCGTTCTGTAAGCATAGAGTTCTGAAAACACCATGGAATGCATGTTAAAAGGTTGTGAAGAACTAATGAGGCTAAGTAGGCACATTTTAGGGGTACGCCAGGTCCTTAATAATGTACCACTAGAATACACTTTCACACACTTAACATGGAGGTTTGCGTCCACACTTTGTCACATTGATAATTCCTATCCTCAGTCCAGTCATCGTATCGATCTCGTTGTATCGCACGAATTGTGAATATGCACCATATATTTTCCGATGGTTTTACTTTTGTACACGTCCGCGGGTCACTCAACAAAACTGACTTCGAGGAGAAACTACCACGCTATACAGTGAGTAATAGGGATCGACGTGTTGCCAGGTTGAAATATAATTTTTCGGAATCCTTTCACACAATGGGAAGAGTTGATCCTAAAGTGGAAATCAAGGGTGACTTTTCGTCTAATCTAACCAAATGACGTTCATCTCCCATAGAAGTGGAGTTCCAAACCATAGAAGGCCTCCATTGTGATTTCAGCCACTGTAAATTCCTTTTCCTCGTTCTATACGGTGGTAATTGCAGTTTTTACCACTAATGGAATCGACATATTGCAGTGCTGATTCCACAAAGTCTTTTGTCTACTTGATTCACAGCTAGAGGGCACTCTTCATGCTTCAAGTGTAGAGGGCCTCGGAGCACTTGCTCGAGATATTTAGCCTTTGAATGTAAAATATGGTTGTGTATCATTCTCAGAAACTCCCGTTTTGCACTGTCGTACAGTTTGCCGTATAATCTCCGTTTTCCTAGAACCCTATCTGAAAGTACCGGCAAGGAAATTTTTCAGAACCATTTTCCATCGAACTAATTACGTTTCTGCTTATTTCGGCATTCCCGTAGGTACAAACGATTCCTTTGGTAAATAACGAGGATTCGAGTGACGTCTTCCACTTGACAACAGTTTTGATCGTACGAAGGCCACGAGCTCAGCAGTGGATGCTAATCGCGGTCCGTAACATCCTGAATTTGGTGCGTCTTTGGTTGAATTCGTAAGCTTCAAGCCTATGGTATGAATAAATAATACTGCCTGAAGAGCATTTTGTGTCATTTCAACACGCGACATAATGTTTTCAGAGTAATCAACGTACCAAGTCAAAATTATTCATAAATTCAATAAACAGTCAACAAAGTCGGACAGAGAGCTATGAACGTCGCTACCGTGGATCCTTTCACATTTTGCCATGCTTCATCCACGCGCTCATTAGCATTACAGTGTTGGTTCGCTACAGGGTAGTTGAGCAGATCAGACCAATACTGCTGGAGTACAATGGATTGGAATGCTTTTTACTAACTTTTTAGGGCCTGATGGAAAGCGAATTGCCAGGCGTACTCGCACTATGTAGTCGTAGACAGGCTGTGTGCCCCAGAAGAGATGACAGTCTTGAATTGTGGCCCTCTATCGGTGGCTGATAGCACCATAATGCACAAAAATCGTTCAGCTGTAACACCCTTCCGGCGCCTAGCTGCCACGCCACCAGAAGGAAGCACGAGGGCTGGGATACTGCCAGGTTGCCCAAGCCTAGACAGGGGAAGTCGAGAGGCGGAGGTCGGGTTCGAACCACAGACCTTTCGGTCGGTAAATTCGCGCTCTAACCAGTGAGCCATCTCGCCCCATAATGTAATTGTGTCCACTGCTGATTTGCGCTAGGTGGCTGACAGGTTACGCGGGTTCAGTGGCGCCTATGCAGCTGAGCTGTCGCCTTCAATGCAAAATTTCCATTCCGAATCTCCCCAACGAAAATTCCATCAACATTAATAAATCCACGCATCAACTATATCAGCTACCGTCTCCGAAGCTATCCACCACCATCTACCCAGGTCATCGGTGAACTGAACTGCGGCAGTTCTAACCACTGTACACGCATGCGGGTTTTAACACTGCCACTGATTGACCAGAATACGGACCAATTAGGACCAAAGCCCTTCGGCTCGACGCTTCCTGCTCGGCCACGTAAACTATAACGTGTGCTTATTGTGGGAACATCTCACTCTATCCGATTACAGGCCTATTTTATCAACCGTGAGTTTTGATGTTCTATTGTGGACGGAATAGCAAGCAAAAAACTAACAGGAGTTGCGCAACGACGACACCAGTCAACAGATCGGATTGTATAAAAATTTGAAATATAACAGATATCGGTGAGAGTTAACTCACTGAATGAAAGGCAACGTCTACGGTAAAGGATTCCAAAGGATGCTCGGTAGGTGGAAGCTCCGCCAAAAGGGCCGCACAAGCCAAAGAACCACGGGCAACCAGCTCTTTCCGACGAGCTTCGTTGTGGCAGTGCATTAAATTGCGACTTCTTGTCACGTACTCCGTGTCCAGACGACAGGTTGTTAGCACGGTCTTATGTCGCGTCCCATCCTCAGACGCCGTAATTATTCGGCACGAAGGGATATTGGATCCCCTGAACAAGGTGCGGTCCGTCGCAACTGATAGTACCAACTGTGATGCTGAAGTGTAGTAGGGGAGCAGGTTTTCTCCACGCGGTTTCGTGTCGTACCGCGTGAAATATCTGAAGGATAAAAGATTGGAATGCCAGTTACAAATCAAAAGTGGAGAGAAATCCCCGTATCGATTTTGAGTTTATGAACAACTTAATCGGTATTACAGAGAATACAACATACGAGAGACTGCTCATCAAAGAAATTACTCGTGGAAACTAATACTCATTCAGAGCAGCGGTTTCACCATCTATACTTTCCATATACGGTCAGTATCGATTTACTACATCACAACAATCTTATCGTGCAATAAGACAGAACCCGCAAAACCCTTATCTCGGTAATCACCACTGAAAGAAAGCAACGCCCCAGTACCAAAGGCAGAGAACTGCACACCTACAGATAGGTACCTGCATTATTAAGTCTAGCTGCGCTGAGAGGTTGGTTTCGCCTTCCCAGGTGTATTAACGGTATTTTCTCAGTTTAGTTCTCGGTCTGAGCCTCATATATATAGCTAAGCGGCAATAACTTTCTGGAAATTCTGACGCGTTCTGGATGCACCATTGGCAACCGGCAATCGGCCAATACTGGGTCATGATTGGCTGTTGGGTCCAGATTTTCGACCAATCAGATCTGGGCTTGATGCCGGGGCAAGCGTACCAAATTCCTGGCCAGTCTTGCGTGGGATAGGCTTTTCGGCCGTAGCAGCACCCGACTGCGGGCGGTAAAGCGGGATCTGTGTGGAATTCCGCCTAACACCAGGTCACTTCCAGACAAAGCAACTGCGTTCTGAAACGGTCTACCTCGGTGAGCCCAAGATACGGTGTTATCCGAGCAGTTGCTAACAGTCTGCAAAGGGTGATATGCGGTTTCAGTGTACCTGATTATGGTACTTGTTCATAAACCATTAACACAACGGCAACCGCGAAATTTCTGTCTTTTCGTGAAATTTCCAGGTACGCTCGCTGAATATCTATGTGTGAGGCGAAGTCATACGTAAAAAACCCCACCACATATCGTTAGGCGCAGCTACGTTCAACAAGCGCAATCTTCACGTGGTAACTCAAGAGATCGGACCGCTGGCGGGCAAAGCATCAGGTCGAGATCCCACTGGCAGAAAGTATGGACCCAACAACGAACATTATTCCATCTATGCTGTACGTGGTGGCCAGTGGCCCGTCCACGTGTTCGGATTCAAACAATGTTGTCGAGTGCATACACTCCAAACACGAAAGGCTGTACATAGTTTTCGATTTCATTTGGGCATTTATTATTCCCACTGTGTAATAACGATTCTTGGTCTGAACCTTCCAAGCTAACGTTCCCGTCAAAAAGGTGCATGTGTATTGACGCCAAAAAACAGGTCAAAAACATCTGTACAGAGTGTCGTATATAAAGTATGCGGCGACAACATTCTGGAAATTCTGAAGCCTTCTGAATGCGGCAGTGGCAACCAGCAATCGGCGGGTACTGGTTCGTGACTGGTTATTGGATCCAGACGTTTGGCCAATCAGAGCTCGCCTTGATGCTGGACAGGCAAGCGGCCCTTTCTTCTGGTCAATCGCGTGCGGGATAGGTTTCTTGACCGTAACAGCACCCGACGGCGAGCGGTATGGGTGCGGAATTCCTTTGGTGGTTGTTCTGCTGAGAACGCTAGCCTGGGTATCACTGTCAGGAGATCAAATCGCCTTCAGAGGGAAGTCTCTGCTTGAAATTTGTTATGTCCCAAAGATGTGCTGTGGGATTACTCTATGGCTGTATGGTCTGCGTGAAAGTGCGAAAAAGTCAACATCAGTTAAGAGACTCACTCTTTGAGAAAACTGAGCAAGGGTATCCGAACTTCATCGTTGGGAAAATAGCCCAGAGTTGATGGTGGTAACGGGATACGAGCAGCATCTGTAGTGTTGGGCGAACCAGCATGTTCTATGGCAAAGCGGACTGACTGCAGTTCCTCACCATTCTAGTAAATCAGAGGGGGTAAGAGTGGAGCGTGGACAATAGATTGGCCGATTCCAAAGCAACAAACTTCAATTCAAAGATGGAACATGTACGCAGTGAAAATTTAAGACAACTTCTCTAGTAAGCCATAAGGACACACACAGGGAGTGCTTAATGTCGGACTTCAGGTTATTTAGTCAAAGCGACCTACTTTGTTCAGCGGCGTAGGAGGCTGGAGAGCTGATTGAAAACGTAACGATTAGTCTGGGATATAAGGTATTTTAGGGCTACTGGGCATACGGGCATCGTTCAGCTGTAACACCCTTTCGGTGCCTAACTGCCATGCAACCCGAAGGAAGCATGAGGGCTGGGATACTGTCAGGTTGCCCAAGCCTAGACAGGCGAAGTTGAGAGGCAGAGGTGGAGTTCGAACCACGGACCTTTCGGTCAGTAAATTCGCGCTCTAACCACTTGAGCCATCTCGCCCCGGGCACACGGGCATGTGAGTGTGTGAACGAGGTATGAACGACTTACGCCATCCGTTAAAGATGTACGCAGTAACTTGCACTCCCATACTCCTGCAGTGGTGATTTACCTGCCAAGTTGGACGCACCTTGCAGTTGTAGTCTACGGACTTTGACAATATCAGACAGTGTTCAATGGCCAGCACGATTAACATTGGGCACTACGAGAAACTAACCAATTCGTGTTTCCCACGAAACGCTTCGCGTTCTTACTGCTGAAAAAGTTTCGATCACCGTATTCTCGAAGCGGCAAAACGAAGAACTAAAACGGGTGTCCAGCTGTTTACCCGATTTGATAGATTATTGGTGGTTTGTCTCTGATTTCTGAGGCGGAACAATGATCAGACAAAACATTGTTCGACGGCGGACGTATGGCTCTCTGAGCCCCTATTCGAAAATACCTGGATGAGGACCATTAAATAAACCCTCTTACTCTGCTTTGGAAATTTTCCTGTCCATACGTTATTGTGGCACGCAGGTCTATCCCCCCGATAATATATATATATATATATATGATTATTTAGATGCTTCTGTGCTTCCCACACGCCGGTAGCTCATCAGTGCCATTATTATTGTCGCCCTTGCAAACTGCTCGCTACTTCGTCGAGGCCGACATTTCAATCTTGGGCTGCGCACATGTGTCTGTCTCATTCAACCACACCGCGCAGCCCAATATACAAACGTCTGATTGAAATGTCGATCTCGACAAAGTAGCGAGCAGTTTACAAGGACGATAAAAATAAAGGCATTGATGAGCTAGCGGCATGTGGGAAGCACAGGAGCATCTAAATAATTGGCCCTGAATTTGAGATGGACGGTAAGTCTATAGCTACGCAGTAGACGAGAAAGTGACACTCCAAATGGGTGCTCATGATCAACAGGGAGCCTAGTTGGGATTGCTGATTTGAACATGTTGTGGACGTGGCGAGGTTGCAGCAGCTCTTAAGAGAAGCAACGCGAGTGGAACTATGTGAAAGGACTATCCTGTAATCGGGTGTGTTTGGGCGATCAACTGGGATTTCCCACAAATCTTGATTTGCTGCGTTCCTTGGAGGATGAAAAAAGACAAACGTTTTGTTTTCGTTACTTTCTCAATTAGACTGCCATGTGGATGTGGTTGCTCAATTGAATGCACACTGAAAAAGCGTAGGCAAATGTAGGCAGGGTGCAGGTGTGAAGTGAAGTCCATACATGCTAAAGAGCACGGTTCTCCTATTCGGAAACATTACAGATTTTCAGGAAAATTCAGACTCGTAACCGGCTGGAGTGAACTGTGAACACCCTATGATTCAGCAATGGGTGTCTGGGCTACATTGTGATTAACAAGTGAGCAATGCAGGTCACGTCCGCTCACATTGTCGAGCTCTGTGAGTGCTGGGAGTCCACGAGACTTGTGAGACGGATAGAAGAGTAGTCCGACCAGCAAAGAACGTCTCCTGCCTCACTGCTGCTAATTTTATTCGTCTATTTGACATCCTTTCTGCTGACAGGTTTTGGCGAGGGTTAATGTTTGGGTTATGTGATTCCTAGCAAATATCCCATTTCTTGAATTCTATTTTACGGAAAAAATCAGACAAGCAGATGGACTAGTGAACAACCAGAACAACCCCGCTGCCCTGGTGGCAGTGTGGAATATAAGTAGATGTACAGGGCCACACCATACACGGAACTTACCACCTTCTTCAAACCTGGAATAGCTTTGAGGAGGTTTCTACCAATACCGGGAAGAGAGAAGCGATGGGGCGAGTAGCAGCGTAAATGGGAGGTTGAAACAGAGAAAAAAACGATTGTGGTCAATGGTGCAGGCAAATGGTACATCGTTTACACGATGTGGTAAATAACTAGAGAACTGTTTCGCTATATAGGTGTTTGGACTACCTCTGGAAATTATGCACGAACTCATGGTAGTATTCGTTGAACGAAGTGTCTTCATTATTCAGGTTTACCGCTTACTCCTGAGATTCAGTAGAATTGTACTTCCTTTCCCCCGGTCAAACGCTTCCCTTATCTGAGCCTGCTGTTTACTGCGTCTACCTCACAGACCCGATATGCATTTGTAATCCTTCATGAACTTCTAACCCTTGACATGTCGAAACAATTTGGTCGACCAACTGTTACGTGCGCTTTTTGACCATTCGCGTTGCCGCGTGTTGTGCGCCGGTGTGTGTGGCTAATTAATATCGATTTGCCGTCTTCTCCGGGCTTGCTTTGGACTTGCACTACTTCGTGCAACAATTTAGACGGAAACCCCCATAATTTGAGGTTTGTAACCCTTTTGTTACGCATTTTATACATGTAGTACCGCTTTTCATTGATAAATCTCAAGAATCCACAATTTCTGGCTTGTGATTTTGCGCGTCACTCAGTTGGGCTTTCCTGAATACGTCGAAGTATTCTACAGTACTCAAATTGGACCATTTCCTCTTGGACCCCAAGAATATGTATAATCTTGGAAGCAAATCGCGCGAAAGAGCCAGAACCCGATCGCCTCTTGGAGAAATTTTTGACGCTCATCACACGCCGTCCACATCTCAGATGAACCGTATTACCAGCCCATGTTTTGTCTCCCCATGTCATTGCCCACCAAAGTCCAGTAGCGTTAAGTCTAGCAGGTTTACTGCACGGCTGTTAGACGCTAAGCTTGAGAGAGACGGTTTAGAAGGAGAATCCGCAGAAAGTTTGCGAAAACTAGAAATTATTGAGAAGACGGTTGAATCGAAACCTAAAGCACTGGCCAGTCTACGCAAGGTTGAATGTAAACGTAAAGCATTGGCCAGTCTACATCTGGAAAGCCACCAGAGCTACTCGTCGGAGGATGAACTACAATCGGATGACACCGCCACGAAACAGGAGGCTGGCGCTCTAAAGGATGCATTTATTCGCGATAAAGTTTCCCTGCAGTCTCTTATATCAACTATGGCGTTACCAAAGATAGAAACAGATAAATTCGACGGAACTCTGCGTAAATTTTGGAAGTTTATGAAAAGTTTCCAAGTATACGTCGCTAGCAGACTTGCTGATGACACACAGTGACTAATGTATCTTATTCACTATTGCACCGGCGAAGCCAGGGTAGCAATAGAAGATTGCGTGCTGCTACCAGAAAGCGACGGCTTCGTAAAGGCAATGGATATCTTTCATAAGGAGTTCGGACGGCCCCATGACATAGCGCAAAGCTTCATTGATAGTATACTGGTCGGAGGTCCCATTGCTGCTGAAGACACTGACGCACTAAGGAAACTGGTACGTGAAATGCATAGTTGCGAGATCGCTCTCACCCAGATGGGTTACACTGCCGACTTGAATTGCTCGACAAACCTGAAGTGGATTGTGATGCGCCTCCCCAGGCATCTCCAATGAGAATGGGCAAAGGTAGCTGACAATATTCTATACGAACAAAAGGAGCCGTCCTTTCGCCGGCTGACTCAGTTCCTTGAAAGAAATCTGTTGGCAGCAACAAACGTGTACGGGCAACTAGCTAGTGGTGCTAACCGTGTGTTCAGTAGGGGTGTGGATGATATTATTAGACGCAGCAAGCTCCCTCGTTCACACGTTAACGCCGTTGCATCTAAGGCTTTGAGTTGTCCGGTGTGTACGGCCCATCACTCCTTATGCGAGTGTGCCGTATTCCAGGCCAAGTCTCTAGAAGAGAAACTTCAGGCGTTGTGGGGACATAAGCTGTGCTTTAATAGACTGAAACCCAACCACCGAGCAGACAAATGCCGAGCCCCCATTCACTGCGACGTAGCAAGATGTGGCACACGCCATCATCGGTTACCGCACACGGGCAGCTACGTGAAACCTCCCACTTCGCCCACTGCTAATACAAACTCGAATTCAGTGGAAGTTCCGTCAGCATTCCTAGGGTTCCTTCTGGTGCGCCTCGTCGGCCCCAATGGGGCTGTACTATGCTATGCATTTCTGGACAGCGGATCAGACTCTACTTTGGTGTCGCTTGAAGTCGCTGACCGGATTGAACTGAAGGCAGAACTGGAGTTTAATTCGATCAACGGAGCGTCGAAGAGTAGTACAATGGCTTTTTGTGTGGCCATTGAATCACTGAACAGTGATTATCAGACGCATGTAGAAACCGTGTATTCAACGGACCAGCTATTCCTGATGATGAGACCAACCGTACCGTCTCGAGAGTTCCTTAGTCGCTGGCCCGATCTGCGAGACGTTACGCCCCCTCGAATCGCATCCCAACAGGTGTCTATTCTAATAGGTACAAATGTACCAGATGCACACTGGGTGTCAGAGCAGCTTATCGGGACCAGTAAGCAACCGTATGCATCATTAACAGTATTCGGCTGGGTCGTCTGTGGTCCAACGGGTATCGGCGGTAGCAAAACCACCACAATAAACTTTCTAAGTATGCAGGAGACGTAATACGTTTGTTTGAACCCGAATTTAGTGATCAAAGACCCTAAAGGGACATCTCTGTCGATTGAGGACAAAAAAGTGCTAAGTCTAGCGAAGCAATCAATCAGCCTCTTGAACGGTCACTATCAGGTCCGGGCTCCCATGGAAATGTGATTGGCATGACTTACCGGAAAACAAACACAGCCGAGAAGCGACTGAAATACATTCGGTTCCGCCCATTGAAGGACCCGAATCTCTTGCGGCTGTATACAAACATTATATGGGAACACGAGACCAAGGGCTACATCAGCAGGACCTCCTCAACTGATCAGTCTGAGGGACGTCGATTCGTCCCTCACCATCTTGTTTTTAATCCGCACAAACCGTTGAAGGTGAGGATAGTATTTGATTTTGCGGCAAATTCTGGAAACTGTCGCTGAATGACTTTTTATATTCTGGACCAGATTTGACGAATGATATCACTGGAGTTTTGCGACGATTTCGTTTGAACGATACTGCATTGTCTACAAACATGAAGAATGTTCTTGCAAGTTCATTTGAAGTCAGAGAAGATAGGGCACCACTAAGCTTTCTGTGGTACGCCGACGGTAACTTGAACCAGACCCCGGAGGTTTACGAACTCAATGTTCACCCGTTTGGAGCGACGTCCTCGTTCGATGAAAACACTATTAGAGTCGTGAAGAACTTTTACTTTGACGACTGCTTGGTGTCGGTCGATTCTGCCCATCAAGCTCTTAGACTAGTCGACCAGCTGTCTAGGTGGTTGAAAAAGGTCGGCTTCCATCTGCACAAATGGATAAGCAACAGCGATGAGGTTTCCTTCCAGATACCGGTACGCCAGTGTGCGACTGACCTGGTGTCTTTGAAATCATTACATCCTGACATACACATGAGGTTAGGATTCTATTGGTGTGTCAGGACTGACAGCTTCAAGTTTAAATTAACCATGCCGGAGCGTCCAGTGACCAAGCGAGGTATTCTCTCGTGTGCGGCTTCCTTATATGATCCGTTGGGATACGTCGCGCCCCTGCTGTTACAACCGAAACAGTTGCTACAAGAGCTTTGTCGATCAAACTGTGGCTGGGATGAAGAAGTTAATCAAGCTATTCAAGATGCTTTGAAGAAAAGGAGAAATGATATCCATGTTGTCGAGTTATTAGTCATCCTTAGATGTATCAAACCTAAACAGTTTTTTAGCGAACGTCAGTCGTTGCATATTTTCTCTAACACATCCGAGATTGGTTATGGAGTCGTAGCTTACCCGAGATGTGAGTCGCTACAAGTCCACGACAGCTTTTTGATGGGAAAATCAAGAGTAGCACCTCTCAAGTCAGTTACTATCCCGCGCCTCGAACTTCAGGCTGCTGTATTAACAGTTAGACTAATGTGCCACCCAGTGGAGCAGCTCGAAGCCCGGTTCGGGAGCTTAGACGGAAACCCAATGATTTGAGGTTTGTACCCCTCATGTACATGTACTAACGCACTTTATTGATAAATCTCAAGAATCCATAATTTCTGGCTTGTGATTTTGCGTGTCACTCAATTGTGCTTTCCCGAATACGTCAAAGTATTCAATATGTCACACGTCAGATAGGACACCTAGATCGTGCGTTAAGAACTTGCCTTGATAGCACATCCTTAGCACAGGATCGTACAGGAGGTATTAAGAGAACCAGCTCCGAACATAACTGAACCATACAACTGCCAATGGAATAGCCGTTTTTCGTTAGGACAAATTTAATTGGTTGTTCTTCAATTGTCCTTGACAGATGAGTTCTAATTTTGGTATCATTTTTGGCCCGCACAGAGCTTTCTGCATGAGTTATATAAGCAGCCCGTTTTCGGCTGCACACGAAACGCCTGTATGTGTCAGTGCCCAATAGATTAGCTGATTCACACGTTCTTCGGCTTTCTGGTTTGGCTAAGTGAATCACGCTATCAAGCGGCTACCCATACTCGGGTTCACGGTAAGAACAAGGCATAAAGAAAACTGCGGTCCACATCAGTGACCATCCACGCATCCACGTCGCTGATCCCAGCGAAACAGAACTACGGGCGAATTGAGCAAGAGGTGCTGGCACCGGTATTTGCCGTCCGCTGCTTCCACAAGATGACCTACGGTCGTTAATTCACCCTGCTGGCTAACCACCGTTGTCCATTTTTGGCATGCCTGATCATTGAGCAAATCGTATTCAAAGTTTGGTGCTCACCCCTCTCGGATACGATTTCGACTTTAATAGCAGCGCACAGAAGACTTCGACCAAGGGGAGGAACTGTCACGCCTGATCGGTGACCACACTGTTGCGGAAGAGGACATTGTCATCGCTGCACTGTCCGTAAACGAACACACCTGCCAGCAGCCATCACAAACCGTCTGTACCTTACCGGTTACTGTACCGTATATCCCGCATGATACTGCAGTTGATCCGACAGGGGACTCAGTTCCTCAGGATACGCTGGCCGACTAAATCCCTGGACGACGATCTCTATCGTCAAGATTTCTTGTCGATAGTGGATGACTGCCTCATGTGCGGAGATCATGTGGTGATGCCAAGCTCGCTACGTCTTCGAGTCTTGAAGCAGTTTCAGTCGTGGTGTTCTGAGACTAAGTGGGTGAAGGCAATCGTATGTAGTTTTGCTTCCTGGCCAAACATGGATTCGGACTAGGTCAGAGCCACCAACTACGCTGCCTCGTCCCGAACCTGGTCTCGGGTGCATGTTGACTACGCTGGTCCCATTGATGAAGTGGCCTATTTCGCCTTGATCGACACTTTTTCAAAGTTGTGAGATGTCAGTATCCCCCCAAACCCGTTCATTCTTAATTTAGTACCAGGTTGATATTCTAGAATTTTAACTGCACTTTTTCGAGCCTTTCTCTGCCATATGAGATACTTTCAAAAAGATCATGCATCTTTTGGCCGGTCATCCTTTTTTATGTGCTGGGGCATTTCTCGTCCTTCAAACTCGAGGCAGCAAAAGTTCTCCTCCGAAGGTCTCATCTTAGTCTTCTGCGCTAGGGATAGTTGGGATCGCGTCGCAGCTGGAGATTTGTGTGCTCGTTCTCATGTCGCATATAATAGTGATCGTCCCGTAGATACGTAAGATACATAGATCTCAAAACCGTCGCCACAAAAACGAATAGACAATCCAAATAAAAATGGTTTCAATATAAAGACGCCTTATTTAGTAGTGCCGAAAGTTCATCCAGATCCAAGAACGAAATGATTAGCTGCAGGGCCGTTCGCACTCCACTGCGGAAAACAGGCTGCAAAATACACAGGGGAACAAGAGACTGCAGCCACATCGATCAAGGAACAAACCGGAGAATACTCACCCAACCAGTGTTCGGTCGGATTTTCGGAATTGTGCGGCAACTGGAGTATCAGCAATGTCTAATTCAACCAGACCGGCGATGCCACGTAGTCCGGCGAGAGCAGACAGCCCAGTCAGCGGGTTGGCACTCACGTCGATTCGTTCAATCGAAACCGCACTACCGGCATCTTCCGGGTTGGCGGCTAGTGGTGAAAAGGAGTTCAGATGATTCAAACGATTGCTGGACAAGTTCAACAGGCTGAGCTGTAGAAATTAAAAAAAAACAGAAAAAAGGACCTGATTAGACAAGACAAAGTCAGAGAGCATAGGTAATGCAACAATCGATCGTGATAACTAGGGGGGATACGATTCGAATAAAAGCGTCCGCTAGAAATCAGACAATGGGATGTCGGTGAATCGACTTGGTCCTAAAGGATATCTTTGGAAGAGAATTCTACCATTTGTTTGAACTGGCTTCTGCAAAACTTGAAGACAGCGAGAATGAAAATGAACGAAGATCATTGATCTAGCCTAGCCCAAAAACCGATTGGTGATGCAGGAGCAACTGAACAGCTAGGAATGGGTACGAACCAGAACCTCCCGGTCGGTAGTTTCGCTTCCTAACCGAGCTCATACAGATAGGGGGCCATGACGCATGCAGGGTTTCCAAAAACTGCTTATTCACACATGGAACTATCGGGTTACCGGATCAAAAGTACATCAGCTGTTGTCTAGTAGCAATCACAGAAACGGTATAGGGAAAACAGGTTTGTTAAACTACGATTTCTGTTAACAACTGGTGCAGTTATAACCCTACTACTAACACTCTCGGCTTCTGACCAAGACCAGCATGTACAAAGTTTTTGCATGTCACGACCGAAGGCACTTAAAGCCCAAGGGTGATTAACAGTCACTACCAATGTGGAGCCGCCTGCTTCGGTATTGTTCATCTCCCAAAACCAGACTGGCGGTCACATACTACTAATACTAATTTCTGACATCCGCATAGCCCCGCGCTTCTCCATTGGTGAAACACTTAGCCATGAGTTTATAAGCATACGGTAACATTGCGGTATGGTACGCATGAGACCCACAGCTGTTGACAGTAATCCGATGGCTTGTAATGGAAGCCGAAGAGTTGTTTCATTGCGAAACCAAGTGACGATCTTTCGGACCAGGGGTTACTGTAAGATGGATATGCCTTAACGAGGTTAATGGGAAATGACTACAAAGAAAATTGAAATGGAGGTAGTGTAAAGCATTCGCATATACCTTGGCTGCGTTTTCTTTGAGGATGTTGACCATTGCATGCACAACGGCAGTTTTGTTTAGAGGCAGATACAGTCCCTGACTGAGTAAAGTGGGATCTGTGTGAAGGCTGGACAGGTCCAGATTTCTTGTGCCTGCGTGGAATCGTTCGACAAAACAACGTCGAAGAGCCGCCACCCAACTATCCGGCAGAGAATATGTGAGTTCACCAGATGTGGAGGATAAATTGGCCGTATCAGATTGAGGGACTCGGGGTTCATGTACAAGAGTGATATCACCGATAAACGTTTTGTTGTCTGAGGGGTCTCGGAGTGATTGCAAGGCCTTTCGATAAGTCATCAGCTGTGAACAAAAAAGCAGTCAGACAGTGAGGGACAGAACGTGGAGTACCATTGAGAAAACCCGATCGATAATGGCACTGGGTAAAATAATTGAGTCAGGTGTGCGGATATTCCCAAGACAAGAAAAAGAAAATCAGGTGGAGTTCCGAGAACGAAAGGTTTTCTCTCAACAAGGCACAACCACCACACAGCACCAGATATCAACTATACCCTCAACCGCAAAAGGAGACGCATACACACAGAAATACACGAGAAAAAAGAACAGACCTGTCTTTGGCGGATTTTCGCATACAGGACTGAATTGCGACCTTCGATGCACACGTTGTAGAATCGGAGCTGAGTGCCAAGGGCTGTGTTGACCATTTCTTGTACGGCGTTCAATGGCTGAGTTGCACCGTGTACTACGGTTATTCGAGCCCAGCTCTCACCGTGGGCCAGACCAGTATTCTGAGCGGCTTGGGTGGATCCCGAAGGCGTTGGAAGCAACTAAATGATGGATAGAGGCATGAGCGGGTAGACGACTGGAACGAGGTTGCGACATAGTAAGACCAACCAAAAACAAGAGCGTACCAGGCCTCATGTCTGTCTCGCTACAGTTGCGCAGATTGCGACAAAGGTGATGAAAATTTTTATTCAGTCAGTGACATAAGAGGACAGGAAAGGAGTGCTAAAATTACTGACTCAATATGAAGTCACCGTTCGGAGTTCGATATCAAGTCCTCACGAAAAACAGCAACCCTCCAGAACAACAGCATGTGTACTTACATCCTTCAATCCTACTACCTATAATCTACAACAAACCACATATTCATGAGGTTAGACAGTCGGCCTACTTCATCAAGAAGTTCAGTGGCTTATTCCGTTTGAACGAGCAAATGCGGAAACAGATGGTGTGTCAAATGTCCGCGAGTCAAATCACACATGAATCAACTAACTCTCGGAATAACAGTCAACATTGAAGGAGGATTCAAAAGACGGTGTCGGTAAAGAGAGCTTGGCTACCGCACTCACGTTCATCGCCACAGCGCGCTTGAGCATATCTGATGGAAACGAACGACGCCCTCCACCAAATCCATCGCGTCGGTGACCGAGGTGTCCGGTCGCTCGTGGGAGATGGTCACCACTACCATCATTGTCGTGGCGACCACGGAATTCGCCTGGGGCAAAAAAAACGAACTGACTTAGAGAAACTCTGCAAGTGGAACATTAGGGGGTTAACAGAACAAAGTTATGAACATCACCATAGATAGATCTACGTACCAGGTGGTGCTACGTAGCTCAGGTGGACTAACTATGGAAAACGGCCCTTATATAATATATATATATATAAGCTTTGCACTTGGAAGTGTATTAAATCACGATTTGGCAAAAGACTGGAGAGGTTTGTGACTCCCCATGAAAATGCGTACGGATGTTTTCGCACTCCCCATGCAAAGCATACCATCAATGTGCATACCCTGACGTTTCTCTATCGTGCAAATACAATTTAGTTGAAAGCCTTATTGTGAAGAAAAGAATGAAAGTAACCAAGTGCTAACCTACCACAATCATTCCGAGATGCCCGCACCTCCAGACAATCATGCACACACCCTTGATAGAAAGTGATGACACGAACGTCATGGATTAACAGGCATATCTTGCAGCGTCTCCAACCACACACAATAGGGATCACGCAGACGCCATCCCAGAAGGGACGTCGTAACGACAGTACCCTACCATATCGTAATCTCTTTCATACCAATCTACATGCTACAACATTGACCGATTCCCTGCTTTAGACAATACTCTTTTCTACAAACGGTGGCACGGCATGCGCATGACCACACCACTGCAGCATTTGGCGCTGGACACATTCTTCAATGAAAGTTCCAGTCGCACAACCGAACACTCGCCTTCTAATTGCCTCGTTACGGATTCTCCGATAACTAAGCGCACGAGCTATGGTCCTGAGGCAATGTTTGTCGAACACCTGAAGAAGTCACAGTTCCACTGCTTGAACAGGCCAACTCTCACAACTATACAACGAAACAGCCCACACTGTATCCGGATACACGCGTGCTTTCAGATTCAGCGATGTACTTGTTTGACGCCATAGGTGTCTGAAATCAGCAAAGGCGACACGAGCCTTGCAGATTCGTGCATTGACCTCATCTGTCACCCTACAATCAGAACTAATACAACTTCCAAGGTACGCAAACCGCCACACAACTTCGAGTGCCTCCCTTTGGATTGTAAGTGGCGTGTTCAGTGACTGCATGTCCGTAACCATGGCCTTACATTTTGTGGGTGCAAAGTACTTACGAAAGGACGCGATACCTTTCGTCAATTGATCCCAAAATACCTGCGCGTTCTTCTCTTCTTCGAAGACGAGAACGATATCGTCTGCATATTCCAGATCGACAAGGTTTTCGTCACAGGCTATGTGAACACCAGGGTTTTGAAGACCTTCCAGCGTTCGTCTCCTTAGTCAATCGATCATGAAATAAAATAACAATGGAGAGTGTGCGCACCCTGGACGGACACCGCTTTGTGTACGGAAGCTATTGGAGAGCTCTCTGTACACTGTCACAAATCCGGAAGTCTGAGAATACAAAAACGTATTATGTTCACAAAATTCCGGGGCATTCCTTGATGGGCAAGTGTGTCAAGGAGACAGACCGGTCAACCGAGTCAAATGCGCCTTGGAAATTCAGGAATACTAAATTGTGGGTCATTTGTAAGTATGGTGTCGTCCTAGCAGTTGAAGGAGTGTGAAGATTTAATCAACACAATCCCCACTTGCTGCTCTCAAGTCAGTGGTTCACGAGCCACCATAAGTTGACGAAGCACCCGTGACGCCAACGGTTTCGTTACGACCGGGGCCAAGCTGATCCCCCGCGATTACCGCACTCATTATCGTTTGTTTAAATGGACACTACCACCGATTCTCTCCAATTGTCCTGGAAAGTCTCTTTTTCTTAAATGCAGACAAACAGATCAGCCGAACGCTGACTGAGAACTTCACCGCCATTCTTGAACAATGCGGGTGGGAGGTCATCCGGACCGGGAAACACAAACGTTTGTCGTCCGGGGAAGAATAACCTAAAACGGATATGCTAGAGAGTGGTGTCATCAACCACGATGCCCACATATGAATGAATTAAAACCATATTCGAAAATAAAAAGATGAAACTGCAACTCACGTTGATTCCATCCGTTGAATTTTGACTTATGTCTGGCTTGTCCGTGATGTGGCATTGATGTAAAATTTGAGAATATCCAAAAAGACAGATAATCAGCGTATGGAGTAATAAGAACCAGACGCCAAAAAGTATATCACGGTAAGGATTGCAGTTGCAACAGCAAAGACGGTACGGTTACAAGAACCAAACCGGACGACGGTGACTGTTCTGACGAAGTGCAGAAAACAGAGCTGTAATGAAATGACAATTTTATTATAAGGTGTATACAACGACCACACCAAATAACTAGCTAATACGATTGTCACCAACCTTAAGATCGGACCTGGGAACCAGTGTTCCATGGTGGGACAACTGCGCTAATTCATTTGAAGGGCACGAAGAGACTGGCTGTCACCAAGAGACTGGATCTTACCGTGGTGTGGCGGTTTGTGTACCTCGGCGACCCATTGAGCTATACTGGGGGGTGCCCACGTGACATCCACAGTCTCTCCAACCAGGTTGGTCCATGGATAGAGGTCTGACGAACACAGTCTCCTGGCCCTCCAGGTTGGGGGTTGGAACATGTGTGGCGACGTGTTCCGTAAAAAATGGTAATGTACTTGCATTTCCAGCCCAACACCGCTGCCTTGCGGTTAGGCTTTTGAGCCAAAGGCTTTGGTTGAGGACCCTAATCGTCTTCCTGTCTAGGTGTGGGCGCCCTGGCAGTATCCCAGCCCTCGTACAACCATGACATTCACAAACAACAGTACTTTCATGCCACATCGGCCGTCGCGTGGTGCCATCAGCCGGGTCGCCTTACTTGCTGCATACAGCAGGGCGGGTAAGCGAAAACATGCTACTGCTAACGCCTCCCTTCTTACACTTTCACGTTTTCCGTCTTCCACCCTCCCCCGCCCCAATTTTAATACGTCCTCCGCAGGTCCCAGCTCTAGGACTGATCGGTTTCCCCGCCCTGCATCACACTTAGCTGCAGATTCTGTACGTCCGAGTTCAGCTACAACCCGAAACACTACGAAGTCTGTTTTCAAACCCCGAAAGCCTGTCTACTTAGCCACCTTTAATGTTCGTTCACTGAAGCAAGCAGGCCAACAGGTGGCTCTTGCTCGTACGCTGGATTCCCTCAGCATTGATGTATGTTGTCTGCCAGAAACAAAGACGCAGGACGCAAGTACCGTGATCGAACTGACTGCCCCCTCGCTCTCTTCCAGGTTCCGGCTGCGCACCTCTGGTGATGCAGAGGCCGCTGCAGCTGGATATGCTGGGGTGGGTATTGTATTGAGCGAACGAGCGGAAGCGTCTCTGCTTGATTGGATACCCGTTGATAGTCGCCTCTGTGCGGTTCGTTTGGCAACATCTGTGAGAGAATCTAGAGGAAGTGAGGTCCATCGCACCTTGTTTATTGTGTCTGCTTACGCCCCAACTGACTGTAGCTCTGAATCTGCCAAGGACAGTTTCTATGACGCTCTAGGTGCCCTTCCCCAACTGATTGTAGCTCTGAATTCGTCGAGGAGAGTTTCTATGACGCTCTACAGCGGGCTAAAACCTCAGATGTCGTTGTGGTTGCTGGTGATATGAACGCTCAGGTAGGTAGACTGAGCGCTGCTGAGGCCCGATTGGGTGGTCGTCTTGGTTTGGACACGAGACGCACGGACAACGGAGCCCGCTTACTTCAGATGTGTGCCGATCACAGACTGTTCCTTTGCAGTACGAATTTCCGGGACAGCGGAAATCGCTTGACTACGTGGTGCCCACCAACAGACCAGCGACGAACCCAAATAGACCACATCGCCGTGAGTTATCGGTGGCGAGGGTCGATCACCGCTTGCCGCTCCTTCTGGAACACCAGCGTGGACTCCGACCATGCACTTGTACGCTGCTGCTTTTCATTGCGCTTTTCAGGTGTACATGAAACGCGCACACCTCGCATAGCCATTGAGAAGCTAGTGGACCCAGAAGTCAAACGAAATTACCAGAACCAGCTCCCCGAACGCCTGTCGGACGGTACGATGTCAGATATAAATGACCACTGGGAAAGGGTAACCAAAGTGCTACTCAGGGGCAGAACTTCTGTCCGCGGTGCAACCCAGACAACGTCATCCAAACATTGGATCTCTGATAGGACCGTGTCTTTCCTGGAAACCAGACGACAGGTTCCTCATGGCCGCAATCCCAACTCCACTCGACGCATCATGCGACGCCAGGTGAAACTGAATATCCGTGGAGACTGAGAAGCTTGGTGGACCCGAAGAAATGGAAGGTGCAAAAAATGCTGAAAACGTCCGCAGGCTGTTCCACCTGATTCGTTCGACTGGTCCTCGGAAACCTATTGTCAGCGAAATAATCAGGAACCTGAATGGCTCCCTGATATGCAATAAAAGCGGACCGCTAGCACAGTACTTCGAACAGCAACTCAACTGGCCACCTGCTACCCCCAGTCCAGAATCCTGGTCCTCAACAGGAAGATGGACCGTAAATATGGAGCCGCCTTCACTCACAGATGTGTCCGAGTGTATTTCCCTACTCAAGCGCCATTGTGCTGCTGGTCCTGACGACCTTCCACCTGCTCTTTTCAAGGATGGCGGTGGGCTCCTCAGCCAGTGCCTGTCTAGACTATTTGGGTCTATCTGGGAGAAAGAGACCGTCCCAGACAATTGGGGTGAATCGATAGTAGTGCCCACTTTCAAAAAAAGTACTCGCAGTGAATGTAGCAACCACAGAGGTGTTAGTTTGACTCCTGTTGTGATAAGGCATATGGCGTCACTGATTCTTCGTCGTCTTACGGTGGCACGAGAACCCTTGACTCGTGAGTATCAAGCGGGATTTCGACGGGTAGAGGCTGCGTTGATTACATCTTCACACTCCGTCAGGTGTTTGAGCAACGCCATATGTACAGACGACCCACAATCTTGATGTTCCTTGACTGCAAAGGTGCGTTCGATTCTGTCGATCGGTCAGTGCTGTTAACTACACTTGTTCAACAGGGTATGCCTCAAGTTTGTGAACATAATTCGATCCCTATATTCGCATACTTCTGGGCGGGTGAGTGTATGGTGAGCTCTCCAAAAGCTTCCCTACAAAAGTGGTGTCAGACAAGGATGTCCACTCTCTCCATTCTTGTTCAGCTTCGTCATTGATGAAATAATGAGGTGAACGCTGGAAGGTCTTCAAAACCCCGGTGTTCAAATTGTTGCTGGTGAGCCTTGTCTATCTGGAGTACGCAGATGACATAGCCCTCACCTTTGAAGACAAAGTGAAGCACAAACCCTATTGAATAGACTGACCACCATCATACCATTCTTTGGCATGCGCCTTGCACCTCAAAGTGCAATGTCATGTTTCGAAACGTGCAGTCCCCGAATATATCTCTTAAGATTCAAGGAGAATCGCTGGAGATCGTGGAAAACTTTACATACTTCGGTAGTTGCATTAGCTCTAACGGAAATGTCTGATGAAGTCAGTGCAAGAATCTAAGACTCGAATCACGTTTGCTAATTTGCGTCACTTGTGGCGTGAAAAAGGTATACCACTAGATCTTGAGGTCGCATTTACCAGGCTATAGTAAAGACTGTGTTGTTGTATGGGTGCGAGACATGGCCTCTGCGCCATCAGGCTTTGACTACCGACGCCTCAGAAGCGTGGTTGGTCATCATCATCATCGACAGCATGACATCAGTGTCCAACACGGATGCTTCGCTGCCATGCAACAATGATTTATTTGAAAGCCTAATTGTGAAGAAAAGAATAAAGGTGGACGGGGAAGGGACCTACCGCTGCCTTACTACAATCATTCCGAGGTGCCTACACCTCCAAACACTCACTCAGGCACTCTGGATAGAAAATGACAAGATCGCCACCAACATCGGTTGGCAGCCATATCTTGCAGCATCTCCAACCAGGCACAGTGAAGATACGCGGTCCCCATCCTGGAAGGCGAGTAGCACCGACAGCACCCAGACGTTTTGATTTCTTTCATACCCCTCTGCCAGGTCAAGGTTGGTCCACTCTCCTCCTACCACTCTGAATTAGGCATCGAAAACAGCACTTTCTTCGGCAAACGATGGTTAGGCATGCGCAACACATGTCCCAACCAACGCAGCTTCTGGTGCTGGACACATTCTTCAATGGAAGTACCCATTGCACAACCGAAAACTCGCTTCTAATTGCCTCGTTACGGATTCGCCGACACCAAGCCACACGAGCTATGGTTCTGAGACAACTGTCGAACACCTGAAGACGTCTCAGTTCCGCTGCTCGAACAGGCCAAGTCTCACAGCCCACACTGTAGCTTGATATACACACGTCCCTTGAGATTCAGAGATACACCACTTTGACGCCATAGGTGTCTCAAATTAGCAAACGCGACCCGAGCCTTGCAGATTCGTGCATTTACCTCATCTGTCACACCACAATCAGAACTAATACAACTTCCAAGATATGTAAAACGCTCCACAACTTCCAGTGCCTCTCCCTGGATTGTAAGTGGCGTGTTCAGTGACTGCATGTCCAGGAGCATGACCTTAACTTTGTGGGTGCAAAGTGCATACGGGATGACTTTGGTCAGTTCATCCAAAAACCCTGCGCCTTCTCCTCTCATCGAAGATGAGAACGATGTCATCTGCATATTCCAGATCGACAAGGTTTTCGTCACAGGCTATTTGAACACCGGGGTTTTGGAGACCTTCCAGCGTTCGTCTCATTATTTCATCGATCACGAAGTTAAACAGGAATGGGGATAGTGGACATCCCTGACAGACAATGCTTTGGGAGCTTACCGTATATTCTCACACGTCCGAAGTCTTGGAATACAAAGAGCTTATTATGTTCACAAACTTCCGGGGCATTCCTTGGTGTCAAGCAGAACAGACCGGTCAACCGAGTCAAATGCGCCTTGGAAATCCAGGAATACTAGAATTGTGGGTCGCTTATACGTATGGCGTTGTTCTAGCACCTGACGAAGTGTGAAGATTTGGTCAACACAACCTCTACCAGGCCGGAATCCCGCTTGCTGCTCTCGAGTCAGTGTTTCACGAGCCACCGTAAGGCGACGAAGCACAGTGACGCCAACAGTTCGTTACGACCGGGGTCAAGCTGATCCCCTGTGGTGTCCACACTATGAGCCCCTTTTTGAAAATGGGCACTATCACCGACTCCTCAGTTATCTGGGCCAGTTTCCTTTTCCCAAATGCAAGCAAACAGATCAGACAAGCGCTGACTGAGGACCTCACCCCCATCTTTGAACAATGCGGGTGGGAGGTCATCCGGACTAGAGGCTCAGTGACGCTTAAGAGACCATATGCAGTCATAAACCTCCGAGGCCGTAGAGGGTTCTACGTTCACCATCCAGGGTTCTACGTCACCTGTGGGCACAAGATGGATGCCAGCTGATGGCACAATTGTTGGCATGACAATTGTTGTTCGAATTATTCGGCCCATCGATCGAGGCGTTCTTCTTTATTCGAGATGTTCACTCCATTCCGATCCTTGGTGCTTTCGCTCACATGTGGGTTCCGGGGACCGGTAGCACGGATTAACAGATAAGCTTCGGGCATTACCGGCTCTCTGAACCTCTTCCATTTCCTTGGCTTTCTGTCCACCACCCTTCGCTGTCAGCTTGCACACTCACCTTCACTTGATGTCGGATAATTCGTCGCATCAAGTTATGTTCGGAGCCGGCTGGGATACTACTCTGAGATTTAATCAATGCCACCGTTCGGTCTGATATCGAGTGCTTGAGTGAGCCTGATGGTGCGTGCCACAGGCAAAATTCCCAGCATTATACAAAGAAGTGACAATCTCGTCCCAGCACGAGTTCACATCTGATGGTGGAACCTTTGGAGGAGACTCTAGAAGACGATTCTGGTAATTTCATCTAACATCCGGATCTGTCAGTCTCTTAGTTGTCAAGCGATTTGTCCGCACCTTACGCGGCCTTGAAAACGTAGGGAGAAGCGACTTCGGACGAGCGCGCGGTCGTAATCCACAAATGTGTGGACTTCGAAACGAAGCTTCCGGAGAGAACTCCAAAAGTCCTTATCTGGGATGGAAACGACTAACCAGAAGTTCGTTAGTGATCATTATAACATGCATTTGTGTTCTCCAGCAACTGTCATTCGTCACCAGTTGAATGACCTTTGCACTATGGATATTTTTGACAGACAGACTACCCGAAATGCAGACGTCACAGCCCACTCTGATTCCTCCGCATTCAAAAAGTAAACGTATTCGGCACCATGCAATATCCGATTGGATTTCTCATAGCTCTGGGACCGGTCTGGTGACCGTTCTTCGGACCTATTCCATTACGCCTTCACCGCAGACGTAAAAGCTTATGTTTCAAGGTATGAGCGATGCAAATGGAGGTACTTATGATGCTACATACAGAGGTGGCTCAAGTGATTAGGGCGCGAATTTACTGACCGAAAGGTCCGTGGTTCGAACTCAACCTGTGCCTCTCGACTTCCCCTGTCTAGGCTTAGTCAACCTGGCAGTATCCCAGCCCTCGTGCTTCCTTTGGGTGGCATGGCAGCTAGGCACAGAAAGGGTGCTAAAGCTGAACGACATACAGAGCCCGTTGTCCAGAAGATGAAGGAAAAGAACATCTTCCAGAGGGTTGCAAATCCTCACTTATTACTGACATCATGTTCTTTCAGTCAAGCTTACTGTGGACCACAGCGAGTATCTCAAAACTAACGACAAATACACTCATTTGCACATCAACTGGGTTTTCACGGGAGACTCAACTGAATCTCTCGTTTATGATATTCTTCAACTGAATGTGCTGCAGAAGGGCCGCCTCATGTTTCAGTTGTTGCGATATTCGAGATATCACAGTACATTTTCAGAAAAGAAACTACTCAGAAGGTCGCTGAAAATCTTCGACAGTCCATGAGAGGTTTCATCTTTCTTGGGGCTCATCAAGTAAGCACAGTCCCCGAGTTTCCGTCAAACTTATGTTTTACTTGAATCCAAATTGGACAGATCTCGACACAAAGTGGCGCCGTCAGGGATGCCCACTATCCCCATTCCTGTTTAACTTCGTGATCGATGAAATAATGAGACGAACCCTGGAGGGTCTCCAAAACCCCGGTGTTCAAATAGCCTCTGACGAAAACCTTGTTCTCGACTTCCCCTGTCTAGGCTTGGACAGCCTGGCAGTATCCCAGCCGTCGTGCTTAGTTCTGGTGGTATGGCAGTTAGGCACGGAAAGGGTACTACAGCTGAACTAAGGTACACAAAATACGTCCTGAAAAAGTTGCTTTAGGCTAATGAAAAACAAACAGCTGGGATGAAAGAAAGCTTACATTTACTGGTAGACACGACGTGATATATTAATGAGATATCGTTGGATCTTTGTACGAGCAGCAATCACGTACCGCACATACAATTCATCATGCCTCACTGTTCTCAGTGCGCTATGAATATGATATGTGTCTAACCGTGTGTCCCTGAATCTCAAGGGACGTGTATATCAAGCTACAGTGTGGGCTTTGAGACTTGGCCTGTTCGAGCAGCGGAACTGAGACGTCTTCAGGTGTTCGACAATCGTTGTCTCAGAACCATAGCCCGTGTGCGTTGGTGTCGGCATATCCGCAATGAGGCAATTAGAAAGCGAGTTTTCGGCTATGCAACGGGGACTTTCATTGAAGAATGTGTCCAGCACCAGAATCTGCATTGGTTACGCCATGTATTGCGTATGCCAAACCATCGTTTGCCGAAGATGCTGTTTTCCGTGCCCGATTGGGGTGTGGCGGAATCAGAGGTGGCCAACTCTTGATCTGGAAGAGGTGTATAAAAGAGATTATAAAGCGCTTGGGTGCTGTGGGTGCTACTCGCTTACCAGGATTGGGACTGCATGATCCCCACTGGGTCTAGTTGGAGACGCTGCAAGATATGGCTGATAATCGATGTCAACTGCGCTCGTGTTGTCAGTTTCTATCCAGAATGCCTGAATAAGTCTCTGGAGGTGTAGGCACCTCGGAATAATTGTAAGGTAGCCCTAAGTCCCTTCCCTGTCCACCCTTACTCTTTTCATCACAGTAAGGTTTTCAAATAAATCATGGTTGCATGGCAGCAAAGCATCAGTGTTGAACATTGATGGCATGCTGTGCATGATGATGAATATGATGATGATCTGATCTGATGATGATGATGATCTGACGTGGTCGCTGTACAGATTACGCCGTATAGTTGGGAAAGTTTGTCGAACCAGCCGAAGAACGGACGTCTTTCGTGCTGCCTATTCGGGAGGGGTTGATACAGATTCACTTTAAGACACCGAGGTAAACAAGTCCGTCTTGGTATCCAGTTTCGCAACATTTTATGGTCTATTCTCACCGTGTACAATGAAGTCGTCCACTCGGTCCTTTTCGAATGATGCGTGTACACACTTCGTAATCCAGACAATGCTTGTCCGGTGACAACCGTCCGGTTATTCGCATAAGGTAGATATGGACTTGAGGGCGCATCCGTATGGTCCCTGATGCAGGTCAGAAAAGGTAGCTGTTTTAGGAAGGAGTCCTGAGTAACTCCAAAGAAAACAGGTGCAGAAAGACACTAGGATGATTCAAACTCGCGATAAAATGGAAAGCACAGGATCGCATAGGCGTTAGGTTCGTGAAGCACTGAGGCATGTGGACGTGCAGCAAGCGTTTTGAAAAGTATAACACGGCGCCCATAACTTTGGTTAACCGGTCCACAATAACAATCATGTTCGTCACGAAAGGATAGTTTGGAAGGCATCCATAAGTTGCCCCGTGGTCGTTGGCGACTAGCTGAATCAGGCGGCTCAACGCCGGAATGCGTTTCATCATCTTAAAGAGTGTGCTGGTGGGGCTAAAAGCCCTGTGACTGCCCGACAACAAGCAGTTATCAGTTTTGTAGACTCTTTTCAATCAGCGAACCCAAAACCCAGCCAGGTCCCGGTGTGCAATGGCAAACAGACCTCGGAACATCTAACGTACAACAGAATCAAAAACACCAGCCGCGAAATCGCGCACGTCACTCACTGTCCGACAAACTGGCGAAACGCCTAGGACCCAAGGGCGTTAGTGCACCGATTGGTCAGGATCCAATGGGCTTCATGGGTCCACGTATTCACGGAGTGGTACACAGCATCAAGGCTTTCGCCCAAGCTTTCCTGGTCGGGCTTTTTCTTGTTGTTCAGCATCTTCCGTTTACCTGAGGAAAGGCGAAAAAAGGTGTGCCACAGCGCGAAGGCTCAGATAAAAGGCCTCTAAAAGTGCTTTGAACTGGGCACTATATGAGGCATGAATAATCGTAGGAGAAAGGTTATTCCACCCACAAGCTACCCGAAATTAGAAAAGCCGGACTGCAGATTGCCTAGGCTAGCCCGTAGTGCGGAAATCTCCTTACGATATCGCCGCCGTGTGTTAGTTGTGGCAACGGTGAAAAACCTGTTGGCCAAACTTTGTTCAAACAGGGCATAAGTATTAGGTCTCCTCGGGAGAGAAGATACTCCAGGGGAAATAGGTTAAGCATCGCGAAACGCGTTTCATAAACAACGGATTTGACGCCGGCTTGCGGGACGCGCACAATGAAGGCTACGTCTTTTTATGTCTTGAGTAGACAACTTGGCTGGTTGGGTCTGACGAAAGTCCAATAGAGAGTCTGGAAGTCCATGAGAGTAATACGACAAAGGGTTCGCCGGACCATCCGTAGAACGGCGAGTGCCTTTTGAGCCGAATTTTCATGGTGCAGTGAGAAGAACCTGTCTGAAAAGTGCCAGATATCTAAATCCCTTTTGGTATCTATCCTCATAGTGTCTCTCCGTCTATTCTCACCATGCACTAAAAGGACTTTCGCTGATTCCCCTCTGAATGATATACGCACGCACTTTTCATCATTCAGAGGTAAGTACCAATCCAGTAACCACTGGTCTGCTGTGTCGACGTCCATTTGGATGGCGCTGGGGTTTAAGTCCAGGGTTTCAAGTCATCCGCAAAAAGTCGACACGCACTGCAAAGAACATCTCGGAAGTAGTTGACGTGGATCAGAAACAAAAGGGATCTCAAAAGGGAATCTTGAGGAACCTCAATAGAAATTAGTGCCGAGGAAGAGTAAATCGAGCCTGCTTTCATTCGGAATGTACTATTCAATACGAACTCTTTAATCCGGCATAGGATTCTTCCCCAAATCCCATATGACTAGAGCTTTTGAAGCGGCGGGATGTGTTGGACTAGAAAGAATGCTTTTGAGAATTCGAAGAAGATGACGTTTGATATGAGTCCCTCGTCCTTAGCTGTCCAGTAATACGAGCGTGTTCCTCACGCAAGAACTGTTTCATAGGAATAGGGGTTGCGCTGGTAGCATCAGGATGTTGCTACTGAGTTGATTTAAGATGCTCGCTTCAGAATGGTCTCCATCGCCTTGCACGGTGCGCTGGTGGCGCAACCAGGCCTTTAAATGCCTGGCGATAGTCAGCCATCATTTTGTAGATATGTGTGACATTCGCCTCCTTCCAGGCAGCCAGAAGGTTGCCTTCGTCGAGCGTAGGCTTTGCCGTTGTGTGCGAGGTTTCTTGCGAGATACTTAACGGACCTGCACTGGCCTTACGCGCTGAATGCGTTTGTCTTGTACAAGGGTTGTACAAGAGTCCTCCTCTGTAAAGACCAAGTCGGTTAGCCTACGTTCCTAACTATTTCTTGGCATGGTTGGATGTGATGAGCCCGCTTGGGGCAGAAAACAGGCCTGTGCAGTATTCTATGCAGACTTCAGATACCATTATTATCCACTCGTGTGTTCCTTGTTTCTGTTCCACAACGAGAAGGCTCTCTGCTTATTTTTTTCGGCGGTGTGTCAAATGCCTAAACAGCACATTTTTTCGGGCAAGGTCTAGCATCGTGGCTTGTTTCCGTATGTTACGTTGTCGGATTTCCGTCTTACGGTGTTTCCACATTTTACGAAATACCATCTCATCTTCTGTGTATCCATTTGGTACTTTTTGAAAGATGGTTGGGTCCTCTTTTCCAGAATATAACTAATCATTTCAGGTAGCTTCTTGTCCGTCCAAATGCGCACTGGTTTCTAGGTCGAGCATCGTGTCAACCTTGTGAATTTTCTGTACAAGGATACTGCACAACTCTTTCGCCAAAGCTGGTCCTATTTTAGATTGATCAATGAGCTACAAATTTCCGTGGCAGAAGTTTCAAATCCATGTTTGAGGTTCCGGAGTTCCGGCTCAGTAACAGAAGATATTAAAGGTCATCACACAGTAGTCACTGTGTCCAAGTGGGGCTTTAATTAACACTTGTCCAGCAAAGGGTTTTCCGTTGGTAATAGCCAAATCCATCAGAGATGTTAGTTGGCCTGAGCGATTTCTTGTAGGTGTGACGGCATGGTGAGTCCAAGCGCTCTGTTAAATGACTTTATGCAGCGCAAATGAAAAATGTGCACTTGACCCGATGCGCTAGAGCTCCAACTAGTAGGCCCTGGGTGTGTTAAATTCACCTAAAGCCGGAGATTTACGAGGTTTTAGCTAAAGGAGAGTTGCTCAAGGATCTGTACGAGGAACTGGTCGTCTTCCGGAGGACGCGGGTGGCAACGGCAGACCACTCCGAGAAGAGAATTGGTCCCACGCAGTGGAAGTTGAATCCACACTGCTTCATAGGAGCGTGCGAGAGTGATGTCGGAGAGGCACTTCGATGGGCGGGGCCGCATGTAAGTATAAAGCAACCTCACCTGCCCCCGCGTTTCGAGCCAGCTCAGAAAATGGAGCAGAGTTCTGTCAAGGTAGCCAACTCAAAGACTTCTGGTGTGAGGCAGGTTTCTGGAAGAGTGGTTGTGGGCGGTTGTTGAAGGCAAACTCACTGGATCATATCGCGAAGTTTGCTTAAGAGACTGAGGCTGATTTTTGGACAACCACTTCACCACAATCTCTGCAGCATCCGAAGATGAAAAGCCAAGAGATTTGCTACCAGAAATGTTAACAGACTTGATAGATTCACGCCGGGTTTGAGTCCAAAGATCCGAAGAAGCACCTACGGCGTACTTGTGTGCTTTCCGCATTGATGTTTCTGAGGAATGCTCTTCGGTTGCATGGGCATTTTATTCCATGACAGTCCGGTTTGCTCTGGCCTTTTGCCTTCCGAGGACTTGGTTTTCCCCCTCGTCGCAGGAAATTTCGATGGCTGCCACTGGTAGCTAGTGTAATTCCACGGGATTTATTTTTGTTCAGGAATTTGCGATGAACACCATGCTTTTAAATTCTCGGGCGTTTTGGCGCGGTTTTAGTGGCACTTCCAAGCGACTAGTTTTCGCAGAGGACTGCGTGTTGAATCTAGCCAGAAGCTTTCAGATTTGGCGAAGTTTATGTGGCTTATTTGACTGCAGCCTCCTTCCTTTTGTTCGTCCGAGACTTGTATAGATAACTCGGTGTGCGTAGGAATTTCCGGTACACTCTTGTCGGGTAGAACTGTTGAACTCGGTGTGGATATCATCTCTGCGCCTTTGTCGTCCACCAGGAAATAAGCGATTGGAATTTGACATACGTTGGACGTTGCGTCCATGCGAGGCTTGCATCGTTGGTGGTTTAGGGGTCTGTGACGGTTGAGTAGGAAATGCAATCCGGAGCCAGGGCCGGCTGCGTTGACGTTCTTTCAAGAGCACAAGGATTCATAAATACCATCGGGTTGGCGATAATTTTGGGGTCGACTGATCCGTCGCAATGCGGAAGCTTATTTCGCACCTCCCATCTAGGACCAATTTGGCCCAGGTTTGGCGCCTCTTAGGAGCGATCCTCGGATATACGCTTGATGTTTGGGTAGGCCCTTTGTATGCTAACAGCTTGCTCCAAGACCCTCTGCACGGCATTCGGTGTGGGAGTGTGACTAGAATCTCAAATGCTCGTTTGCGCACCTTTTCGCGTAACTATCCTGCGTGAAGCGATTTATGTTAAGGCGTTGTGACGACACCACCGAAAGTGACTGTGCCAGTTGGTTGGCGTGGTCATTATGGAGCTTGGCCCCCAGGTGATCAATCTGCTCACCCTCATGCGCTTGGTTACTGAAAGCGCCGTGGCGACCTCGGCTGCCGCCTCGGAGAGCTGGATAGATTTTTGCGCAGCCAACGGACCCGGAATAGATAGTGCTAGCTACCCGTTCAGCAAGGATACACCGTTATCAACATTCGTCCAGAACGACTTTGTCAGTTGTGTTTGTCTTCCAGGCATTGGAAATAAGCACAATTTTCCTCGAGTATCCCGAGTAAAACGGAGGACTGCTGGGACTTCCTTCCTGCGTGTTTGAAATTATGAAAAAACTGCTGACCGTCACCACTGGCGGCCGTCTTATGCAGAAAATCTGCTTGGCATATTCATGAGGTTGTCTGCGCCCATACTTTCCCGCAGGCAATACTGGGAATCATCCCTAAAACAACGAATATATTTTGGCAGGATTTCTTGTGATCTCTTAAGGACATGCGTAAGCTGGTCAAACACCATAGTCCGTTTTGATTTACAGCTTCTAATTATCCGATCCAGTCTTACCCGGCACGCCAAAGGCCAAAGCTATGCATACCTCCAGGTAAATGATGGCAGTGACCCAAAGCATGGCCTACAGGACTAGCATGTTCCCTACAAGCTGGAAAAACACCTGTTAATTTTATCATTATAAGCACGGTACGGACCAAAGCGCCGCTCGGTATTCGCAAAATAGAATCGATTTCTCGAACACCACGAGGTTTTCAAGGTTACCACTTCATAGCTAACAATGTCTAAGCCTGATGATTTTTCTGCAAGTTATCTACGTGGATGACTTGTTTAAGTGAGCGAATCTTCGAGGTAACGTATTACCACCGATTTGGTTAATGGTGTCTAATGGGATAAGATATGGCGAATTGCGGTAAAACGTGAATCGCCTGTAATAAACGAAGGTTCTAGGTAGTTCTGCAGTTGGAGAATGCACTGAGCTTTCTGAAGCCTACATTATGCTTGTGGGCGCAAAAGATGTGGAAGTGTCTCCCCTGTAAATTAAGTTTTACTATATATGTCCTGGGCGAATACCGAATTGTGTGTTCTGGAACCCCGAGAATTGCTATTCCGGGTTGCCATCTCGGTAGATACTAAGGTAATTTCCGGATAACTCATGGGTGAGTTCTGAAGGACGTAATGCTTAAAGCTGACAACGACCTGGGCTCGGAGGTCAAACTTTGTGGTAAACTGCAGCACAGCTCTCCATTGTAACTGGCAGCACATTCCGGGACGATCATGTCGTCAATCCTAGTGGACAGCCGAATGAAACTAGCTGACGCGCACGACAACATGCATCTAGGGGCTTCATCGACATTTGGTACATCCGGGAAGCCACTGAATTAGGTTGCCGTGCACAGATAAGGCTTCATAATCAGCGTCACACATAGACACGGGTCTAGCAGTTACGATAAGTAGTCGAGGTGAGTGACAACGGCTACTGTTATCATTATGAATTCTTTGTGCCGTATTCCACCTATGGTGTGTCATATTCCTAATACAAATGATACCAACATTTTGTTAATTTACCTAAGGTTACCTCCTGACGCTGTATTGTCCACAGGTTAGTTATGCGTAGCTGGGAAAGGCAATCACCCACAGAGGTGACCCTCGAATCTCCACCGCAAAATTCATGCTGCTTTCTGACAAGTTTGTGCCTAATAGAAGCTGAGCTCCATGGAACAAAGTGTTGTGACAAAGTTCGCTGAACAAAATTATCCCGTTTGTTAAATCTGGGGATTATAAAGCAAAGAAACGTCAATGACCGATTTTCCTAGATGGAATTTGTTTTGGATATTCTGCAGATGTTATTTTCATTCTTAAAGAAAGCCAAAATATGTTAATATGAGACTTCGTGTTTTATCTCTCGTAAATTGACACCAAAGTGCGAATCAGCGATGGTCCGTGACCTTGAAATTTCGCTCACTTAAACAAAATGCCATGAGCAACATATCACCTACAAGTGCAAATAGAGTGGACCAACTCCTCGTAAAAGCCACAACTTCGAAAACCCTATAGTTTTGGCGAAAATAATTTGGGTGTGCTTCTAGTGAGCGGCCTGAAGCCACCGCACCGTGGGTTCCAAATTGAATGCGCGCCAATAATGGAGAGAGATATTAATGAAAACAATCGTGACACAGGCAGAATGGGGTGAATTTTTTATTTGAGCATACAGAAGACAAAAAGCAATATTTTGCGTGGAAATATTAATTTCATCCTCAAGGTTTTTGGTGAAAACGGCAGTTTCCAGCCAAGGGTCAGCGACCGGTCCGGAAGACGATCGGGTGGACTCGAACTTCATTGGAATTTTTTACCAACAGAGAAAGCTCTCATTTAGTGTTAATTTTTTCCGTGAATCTCAACATTTCAATTTTCAGCAATGTAACTCTTAAAGCACGTTTGAACGTTTTGAGAGTTCAACTAATGTGGCCCCTGATATGAGACCTTCGTCTTCGGCTTGTTTTAAACTGTCCATGAATACAAGTAGTTTTCTACACGCAAGAACGGCTTAGGGTTTCTTTTTTCACTATGGGGTTCAAGTAGTTGGCTGTGAGGTATTGTAGAAAGCCGTGTTTCAGAATGCTTTCCGTCACCCTGCATGATCTGCTAGTGGGAATAATAGGCCTGTAGCTGTCAGTTCAAGTAACGTGACGATCACTTTCTCCCAGGAAGAGGCAAAATCACCTCACTTGATTGACTGAATAATTGACTGGCCAAATTTAGAAATGTCTCATTTAGGATCCTTGGATCATCTCATCATCATCTCACCTCATCTGGCTAAAATATGCTGGAGGAGTTTACTCTACGTAGTACTTTCGCAACACCTCCGCCTTAAACAGTAAGCTGGTTAGAGGCGGTTAAAGGCGGTTAGAGGAGTAACACAGACCTGAATAGTGCCACCTGTAGCCTGCAACTACAGCTATCTGGTCACACTTAGGCTCACCATTTCTCCGCACAGGGAGGAGGTCTTCGGTTTACTTTATCAGTTATAACTGATTTACTTAACACAGTTTATCGGAGCTGACTGCCTTTGTAAGTTCATTTGCCGGAGCTTTGATTTCCACTGTGTTCACCCACGTTTTGTGCACAATCCGTAAGTGGGCTGTGCACATCCAATTTGGGATGGTCCATCTTGGTAATGTGACCAACAACCGTCTGGAGAGCGCGAACGGGCGCCTGAAACAGTAGGTTTGCCGTTCAGACACATTGGCGCATGCCATACAGAAGATGCCCGACCTGATTCTACCTGTATCAATCCCCTCGTCCAACCCAGATCCAGCCGCCACACGAATGCACATCCCCTGTCCGATGGTCGCAACCTTGACGTCCGTTACGGGGCTGTTCAGAAACCGAAGAATGTCAGTACAACGATGGTCCAACAATGTCTGATTGCACTCCCGCAACCATTTTCTCCCTACTCTCGAACGTTACCTCTCGCCCACAAGGGCATATAATTGCAACTACGAACAACTAGTTCACCTGGTCCCAACAGTCTCTATGACGAGTTCGTTCTAACCCACTGAACCTTTCGCTCGGATTTTACCATTCCGGTTCTCCGCTGCAATTTCAGTTTGCTCTCACCACGAGTTCAAAGATTTTATTTACTGCGTTCTTTTGGTCTATGCATAAGCATTATCTTATTATCGAGAATATTCTTTTTTCCTTAGTTCTTTACAACAGTGACACCAATGAGTTTACTTAATTTCAGTGTAAACCATATTTTTGAGAAGAAAAGTGCCATTTGTCTCCACACCGAATTTTTCCATCTCCATCTCCATTTTTGCTTTTTGTGAACCTGCAAATTTTTTACTCAGTGGCTTAAGGTCACTCATGGCCAGAAACGGTTTTTCAGTTTTAGTTCGAGTCAACTCGTTCATCATTGAGCCAATCCTACCTCAGGCCCCATTGTTCTACTTCTACTCTGGGGACTTTTCACGTGACAAGTGTGTCTCGTTGGTTATACCTCCCTCCCCGTTGTGTTGTTGTCCGCCGCTTTCCGGTTGTAACTACCCGATCATGCCGCAATAGGCATGTTCCCTACAAGTTGGGAGCTACACCGATTATTATTATTATTATTATTATTATTATACGTCATACCGCTGCGTCCGACGGGTAATCCTGGAGGGCGACAGCTACGTTCTGAATGTTGCCTGTCAAATGTCTACGTATGCTTGTTCCCTCGATTTGAGGCACTTGGGACCACATCACGGAAGCTCGCACTATCAGCTTGTTGAAAAAAACAAGGTGAGATCAATCTACGCTAAATGAATTATAGTTCCTAATGCAGACACCTACGTGCTCCTAGACGGTTAACACTTGTGCTGGTAGACGCACATACCCCTTGTACCAGGAGATGCGGGTCTCCTGTACCCATGTGGATTCCGTAGTTAGATACCAGTTGGTTCCAAGCAGTAAGAAATATTATTCATAGATGTATTGTCAGGTTGGTTCCCCATCCACCAACGGTGACTGTATGATTACAAGGTAGATCGGGACAAGCTATACACCCTACAATTGTTCCCAAGCCACCTTCGTTAAATTTTGACGGCCTGCCCAAACAACTGAACCGTCTGTTAATGAGGCATCATGCATTTCATGTGTGTTGTCCATCTTGAGGCCTAACAGTCGGTAGGCAGCAAACCCAGTGCGAATGTGTCGTTGAAAGTGGCGATGTGTACGCAATTCTCAACGATATGCTCACCTCTGAAAAGCTCCCTTTATAGGGTAAGTGTTGCTCATAGTTTGTCAGCTGCCTTCCTCATAGTGATATTTCGATAGCCTAACTTACACATTCCTCTCACTTGAGGACGTCGGTAGTTCACTGCAAACCAAGAAGGCCAAAGCTTTGAGGGCAGGACGTACGTACCAATCAAAATTACCAATAAACTTCAACTTTTCATCTGCAATTTGGACCCTCGAATTGCCTGATGGTGGACGCTGGTGGAGAAAGGAAAATGGCCGCGGCCCAATTTTCATCTTTTGATTAGATGGAAGGCTTCATATGGTAAGGTCTTTACATTAAGCCGCCACATCCACACGGACTGATACCACCCCTATTGCCTTGTCTTTCGAATAATTTGCGAGGTCGGCTTTGCTGAACAGGCATCTTTGAGTATAGCAATTTGGTGAGTGGAAGTAGCAATGTCATCATTAAGACTCGGAGGCCGTTCTGTAGGCTTGGGGAGTTCGAGGAATTACGGAAAGCAGTTCGAGAGGAAACTCTTAAGGCGGTTATCGGTTTTGGTCATCGAAAAAGTGGTTGCCATCGTAAAGGTGTTTTCTGAAGGTTTTGAATGGGGTAAGACCATGGAAGGTTAAGAAGGCAGACGACCGAAGGACAGGTGGACAGAAGGTAAGTGGACACAAGGATGGACAAAAAAGACACATCATGGAATAAAAACCCCAGGTCATTTCCGACGACTGGTCATAAGATGGATCTAAGTACCTTTCGCAGTACCACCCCTAGCGCCCATCATATGGCATTCTCTCAGTCACGCACCCGTACCACTCCAATCACATGGTGACCGGACTCTATGTTCATGGACTTTTCCGATAGCACCACAACGGAGCAGTTGACGCGGTCTTGCAGGAAACAGGCATAGGGGCAAACGTCAATGGACGCTGTTTAGGCCAAGTGCCTTTTTCACGGATTAATACACAGTACTGAGGCTTTTGCTGAATCTTCCCGGGTTGGGTTTACCCTAGTCGTTCAGTGCCCTGTGTTCACCACAAAGACACAGGAAAAAATGCATCATCGATCTTTAAGTTCCAAATGCTGCAAAACAAGCTCTCCAGTGCAAGAATCCACAGTAAGAATCATGCAAATATTAGGTGAGCTGAGTTCCAGATGCGAGGTGAACAGCCGTCTGGGAAAGGTTCTTCCACGCACCAACTACCCAAAACGAGAAAAAATGTTTTGACAGCTCGTGCCTATAGTACGTATGAGAAGTTGTTTGACTGGAATTCTGAATCAGCAAGCAGTACTCTATGGGGCACTACAACTAGGCGGAAATGTGCGCCCACGGACGTGTATATCATTACCGAAAGTACGACTTACCTACTATAACCTGTGAAAGCTGAGGAATTGTATGCCATTTTTTGTTTCGCTGCTGCCGTGGTCTGTGCACTACCTTTTTACTTATTCATCCGTCCGATCTCGGTACACAAGTAGATATCTTACGACATTTAGTGTGAAATGCTGTAAGACACAGAAAAGGGCCCGGAGTTTATTGCTTCAGTTTCGTATTCCGTCGAAAAGACTCAGCGACCACTTTAAAGTTTTTGTCGTTAAGCGAATGAACTTGTAGAAACTGGAGCACCACAAAGTTGATTAGGTCGGATACCATGATCTAAGCGGTCAATTTCTAAAGGTGTAGAGTAACGCATTTGAAACTTGACTGTTCCCGCTTACACATGTTTAACATATGACCCTACGTGTACACCTCTCCCTCTCTCTCCCAATTACAGGTATCCCGGACGAGTCACCACGAGCGCCGGACAGGAAGGAGTAGCCTGCTGGTACACCCCCCTGAGTGACCTTGACCTGTTTTCCTGTACTTCACGTGACTTGTACCCGTTGTTCCGGTTCCGGTGTCGAATATACGTGTGTTTGCAACGCGGTTGTTCTGCTTTCCTATCCGTGCGTCGTGCTTGCTGTGCCGAAACGTGCTGCTGTGTCTGAGCTAATCCGGTGTATCCGTTGCCTTACAGCGTATTGCGTCGACTCGCCCACGCTACAGTAGGAGCCCTCTTTCATCGGTTGTACGAAGTCTCGTTTGAGCACTTCTATCACACTGACTTCGAATTTTGTCAACAGGACACTGTACACGACCAAACATTTTTTGAAATGGAAAACACCATGTTAAGGGCAGTTTGCAGAATTATGGCACAGTTCTTCAGGTGTTCAAGTAAGTCTTTCATTCATCTTGGAGTCTATTGTTCAGTAGACATCAATATAGAAGACCACGAAGACCATGAATCGATCCTTGGAAAGGACCCTTAGGTACATCCACAACAATGTCCCGGCCATGATGTTCACATCGTAAAGTAAGCGAGTTGTCATATTCTTATCAGCCAGATCGAAGTGACACCTGTTTTCTGAATAAAATAATATAAGATCTCCCGTCTCCGAACTACTGAAACAGGCATTTAGGATCGTGTTGGATGAATCAACTTTTTTGAGGAATGTACAGATGGGAACAATTCAAAAGGGAAACCAACTGCGCCCATTTACAAGAAGACACAAGTTGTAACTCGATCCTTCAGGCGGAGGATGGCAAACGATACAAGCGGTTTGCTGTGTTTTAGACTCCGGAGGATCCACTTGCTAGGTCCATCAGGAAACATATCACAGGGTAGTGTCTTTGGGGGGTAGTCAGGAAACATCTCCATAGGGCACGAGTAAGTTATTGTTTCATTGGCATCTTTCTCGCTTGAAGAGATTCTGTGTTTGTGCAATTATTCTGGTAAGTCGAACTGAAAGATGGGCAGAAAATGCCTCGAGTTTCGCTCTCGTTGACTGTGTATGTCCTTGAGCACGAGAGGATGTGAAAGGTTGACATTCGAGAGAGGCGCGTTACCTTCGATCGACCGGCGCATGCAGGACGTCCAAAAGGATGAGCGTGTTTGTAGTTGAGCGATGCCATTGGCTTTGTTCGACGCCTCGACTCCCCCGTAACTGTCCCGGTTGTGTCGGTCGATTGACCCACTCGTGAGTCCTGAGTCAGGTTAAAGGTATAGACACTTGAAACCTGTAAGACATCTTCCATTAGATGTAGGTTCGGGTTGGCTCTTGGATCCGCAAAAGAACGTGCGGAAGGACCCAATTTCAAACTGTATGTTTTTGAACATGGATGCAGCTTTTTACCACTCCACAAATGCAGATTCCAGAACTATTCCACATCCCTACCTCTGTAATTTTTACCTCATAAGGCCCGCTCAATGTTCGTATTTGTTACATAAGATTCCTGGTGGAAATTCTCCGGTCGAGCAAAAGGAGAATCTAGTGTAGAACAAGTCCCAGAAAACGTCCATTCTACTGTTTGGACGACTGACTTATCCAGCCTTTGTAGTAAGGATGAAGTTGGATGCGGAGGTCCTCTCATATAATCAACATCTACAGGTTGACCGATCTTCTTGGGACCCGACTACGCGTGCATCTTAAGTCCACTGATTGGTAATTTACAAACTATCGGTGAGGCTCCAGTACTGGTCAGACAGGGGAACTATTAATCTGGTAGTCCTGGTTTATCCAAAATCTAGTCGGGTCAGACCCAAACTCTGACGTCTTGCCTTTCCCTTCGTTGGGTGGGTTTTCGGCAAGACCGATGGCGGTTAGCTCACCGATCACTTACTCCTAATGCATGGCAAAGCCTACCTCCTTACATTTTGGACGATCAAACGGAAACAATTCGACTGAGACACGATTCAAAATGTCACAAGGCAGCCTCCAAAAATTGAGTACCCTGCGTCGAATAACCATCATCGTGGTGCAAAGAACAATGCCCAATGCTAGCCACGTTTACTACTACACCTCAATTAACGACCCTCATGTTAGTCGACCTCAGGAATGCTGAATACCGATTCGTGTCGGCTTTGGCGCTAGGATACCAGTCCGACGGTGACCCAGAAGCAAGTACTGACTTCACGAAAGTACGTCCGGACATCCGACCTACATTGAGCATACAAACCTTGACCTTTCCAAGGATTACATACACGTAATTTCTCCGACAACCAAGCCGTGGGAACATTTGGGCCAACGAACAACACAATTAACGTGTTCATACCACTAAACAATTCATTAGAGCCGTGCTAACTTATGTAGGTGTGATTGGCGATAAAGTCTCGCCAACGATGATTCCGAGGCGGTTAGAAACTAGCTACTGCCTTAAGCTGCAAATAAAAGTACTAAACTCCTTCGTCATTGTGCTGCACACGCTTTTGGGCATTCGTATTCAAACTTCAGGTAGCAACGGTTCATCCGTCCCAATCATTTGAATCTTAATGTTTTAAGCGGTCTTTGGACCGACCGCCGTCAAATTCAACGAAGCGGTGATGCCAGATGAGATCAGGAGTGGGATAGACAGTACAGTTGGTCCAGTCTATACATGATCACCTGAGAAAACAATAAACTTCCACTACCAATGAACAGTCCGTAGGACATGCAGCAGACAAAGTCTAGGAATATAGAAACGTTCAGATGCACATCAGGCGTGCGGATGCGACAAGACTTTGTTCTTTTAACGGGGCTGGCCTCCCAAACTGGCTTGTGACTGAAAATTCAACGGGAGCTTCAGGGGACAGGTGGAAAGTATTCGTCAAGGGGTGAGCCTTGCAGGCAGGGAGAGTTACACTGACCGAACAGCCTATTTAACGGTTGGAAAAACCGTACCCGCTAATTTCTACGGAAGTAAATAGGGTGGAGAATCCCTTGCCCACAAAGCCCATGCTGCTATTGGCGGAATTCCTATGAACCATTGTTTATTGACCACTCTGCAACCAGTAATGTCAAACCAACAACCAAAAACTACCCACTACTGCCGTCTCTGTAAGGTAGTTCCTCCGGAGCAGTGACCTGGTAAGGAAAAGAGCACATTTCAGGTACGCAGTGCATAAAATGGACCGTCTAGTCATTTCAACCGAACTTAATGCACAGCTTACTATGCAACCATTGACTGGTTGCAATTAGAAGAACGTATACACGTGTATCGCGATATCTCGAATATCGTAGCAACTGGAACATGAGGCGGCCTGGTGCAGCACACTCAGTTGCCTGGAAACATCACAAACGGGAGATTCAGCTGGGTTCAAGGTGTCTCTCGCAAAACCAAATTGATTTGCAGATGAGTGTATTTCTCGAAAACAGTCCAATTTGGGTTCAAGTAGAACATAAGATTGACGGAAACTCGGGGACTGCGCCTACCTGATGAGCCCCAAGAAGGGCGAAACCGGTCCTGGGCTGTCGAAGAACTTTCAGCAACCTTATGAATAGTGCATTATGTATATAGAAGAAAGAGTTCTTCACAGCCCGAATGTGATTTGGTGGACGCCGAGAAACACCAATCAGATCTCATACACATTGCAGAGAAGTTATCCAACCACAAAACGGTTGCCGTTTGGTTGTCAGCCATGAATTACAGCAATCGATGCAGTGATTCGGGATTTATCAATCATCCGGATGCATTTTTGTCAATTTATAAACTGGGTCGTTCTAACTGACACCAGTGGCGGTTCCCATAGGCACTAAACAGAAGATCCCGTGACCCAGGTGTCCTTCTAAAAAGTCATCATGAGAAAACAAGTGCATGGTTATTCGATTTGTACAAAATGTCGGTTATAGATGTGAAGGAAAATTATTTTTAAAAAGTCGTGGGGAGCTGAGACTAAGACGGATAGAAATGGACAAATGAAAAAGAGTTACTGTGCGGCCAATGAGGGAAATGGGCCAGTAAAAACCAACATCAGCACATGATGAAGGTAACGCGCGAAACCAGAAACAAAATAAGTGAGGTAAAAAGATAAATCAACACAAGTCGGCATTCGAGAAAATTACTATTATTGGCAGTCTTGTGTTGAGCAGCAGATCAAAAGACAGATATACAGAAAGATTAAGAATAAATTATAGTACACGATGTGACGAAAGAACGAACCGTATGGCGACAAGCCTCTCTTCACTGAGCAGAAACGAGGAAAATGTACAAAAGGCTGACCTAGAGGATCCTCTCAGGTGACTGCGATTGCGAAATTGAGAAGTTGACTGAGACAAACGGGTGCAAGTCGAAAGCAGGTGGCACGAAAATTCACGAACCGAATGAGTGGCGAAGCAACTGAAGTAGGCTTTGGACCTTTATCTGAAAATACAGAGTGGCAGCATTTCAATATAACGATTAGTTTAAATGCTACACGTAACCCGGAGGAAACAAGGTGGGTGAGATACCATCAGAGCTGCCCAAAGTACGTGAAAATAATAAAACATGGACAGGTATCGAAACGAGGAAATTAAGTCCTAAGCTCTCCAAGTGATGAAAAAAACATAGTAGTAGTTGGTTTATTTACGTGACTCTAAATAATGACACGACTATTGCTGCTGCTACTGTCCTGAACTGGTTTTCTTCGTAACAAGAACAAAGAGCATCGCTTACGTCCCCTGTCTTCCGTTCCTTTCAACAAGAATCGTGAGGTGCTGGCTTGGAGTAAGGTTCTACATGAGTGTTGGTTGACTCTGCAGGTACGACAGAGTCACACTTTCGGACAGTTACTTATAACAATCCATCTACTGCGACCACTGAGTAGAGCTCGCTTAGGCTGCTTTTGTTGATGGGACTATCTAACATTGTGACCGCGAGAAAAAAAACTACAGTAGTGGATGGGCAGAGTTCACAGTTGGGGCTTGTGCAGTTAGGTGTTTGATAACATATAGCGAACTACAGAAGATATCAGTGAACTCATACAGTTCCCGAATCTGGTGTCAGGTGGCTTTCTGCCATCACTTGGCCACCACTGGGGTATGTGCGCTGGCCCGGATGCCATATACATCGGATTCTCCGGGTAAGTACCGAGGTAGTGGTTCTAGGAGCGCCGCTTCAGCCGTTACCCTCAGGCGAAAATAATATTCATTATTTAGTAGGTGCTCATAGAATTTTTCCGGTGAGCGAAGAGGTGCAAGGGCGAAGGATACTTCGCGGTTGCCCAGGCCGAAGAAGTGGGTTTAGTTGAGATACCTCAGTTTGAGCGGACCGCGACCAAAAGCAGATTTATAATAATAATGTATCAGGAAGGTCAGATTCCTGAAAGCGACCACTGAATGCCAGAAATCTGCTGAGATCCTCAGCTCCGCTAGATGTTGACCAGACAGACAACGCTTCCTCAATATGCAGCGCGTCACAATCTCGTACCAAAGCCAGACAGCGTGCGTCAGCGTTGGACCAAGTTCAGACAGTGTCCCTCCAATAAATAGCTTGAGGCCGTTGTATTTTGGTACCCGCACGCACTCGCTTGCTCGGAATATAGCTGTTGTGTTCACTTCTGTGGGTCTTTTTCTCCGGCACTAGACACTGGAGCGGGGTCAGCAGTCAGATACAACAGATTGGCGAATCAGCAGATATAACCTAATGATAACATTTTTCATAAAGAGAACTACTCACAAGGTCGCTGAAAACTCTTCGACAGCCCACGACCGGCCTTTGTGCAGCACATTCAGTTGAAGAACATCAAAAACGAGAGATTCAGTTGAGTCTCCCGTGAAAACTAAATTGATTTGCAAATGAGTGTATTTGCTGAAATAATAATAGTGTTTTTGTGATTACTCGCTATTGTTTGGATTTCATTTGCATCCATGTCGAGTTTCCGAGATACGTTTACACATACGTTACATATACGTTTACACATATATCCTTTAGACAGTGTGCGCATAACTTATGCTATGGTTTGGGCTGATGTTTATTCGTTAGCCGCTGAGGAGTTCCATGAAGACTGTTACCACCGAAAACCCATCCTAGGGTTACACGAAACCATTATCGATTCGACTCGGTCTGACTCATCGCCAAGTTCGAGAAAGTCGTAATAAAGTGACGGAAAGTAAGAAACTTGAAACGCGACTTTCCCGTAAAAAAAGTCAGACAGTACAAAAATCAAGGAAGAAATATAATGGGACATGCAGTTGCTACGCATCTATGCAGATGCGAAACATTTCCGCCTTACAAAATGAATCACCTGTTCGGTCAACCGACTGAGTGAACAAGTGGTAGTTGAGGCTGACAAAATACATCGGATATAGAAATTTTTGGTTGCAATAATGTAGCCCGACAAGTCCTAGGTGCAGTAAATATGGCATCAAACAAATCCAGAACATAGAAACCAGGAAACAGTGACTTGGAACTTACTGTAAGGGGAGCACGGATTTTATTCGCCAGCAATGTAAGAATTTGAGTGCACATGACCAATCGAAACGACGCTGCGTTTTGTTGACGTCACTTAATACTTGCTACATATGTCTCGTGCCAGACAAACTAGCGTCAAACCCCACAGGAGGGAGCTTACTCCACGCTTCAGCTTAGGCTTACCACCCAGCTGAAGATGACCCAGGTTGCTGAGCGTTTTCTTTGCGTAACATTGAAAGAATTCACAAAGTCGACTGACAGCAGAGCACGGCGTTGTGGACGAATCGAACTCCAGTATCCCGAATCCGCAACGACGCCACCATTAAGCTGTGCATTGGGACACGAATTTTATGATTCACTATGTTACTTCATGTGTTGTCTTAGACTATCCAATTTTGTTCATGTGTCTCATGGCTTCTCAAATCTCGACAATATTGACCTACCGATGGACTATACTCATATTGTAGCATGTTCTTATTATGACAGCTACTGCCACGACCTAGGGGCCGATTAGTTTAGACTGTCATTCAACTGAGTGAGGTGAGCTGATGGCCCAGTGGTATGGAACGCATGTGACAAATGCATATTGCCAGGTCGCACAGTCCTTCTATGGAAAGGTATACTGTCTGACAGTGTTCATGTCTGTGAGCCTGAAAAACAAATATACCAAACAAGATGCATGACTTATCCACGCAACAAATTCTTGGGAAGATTTGGTAAAAACACTGCGTCAGTCACACATCATTTAGCATGACTCCCAATATGTTCAAACACATTCGACTCAATTATCAACAAAATATCCTATCAGTTATTGGGAAGGCGGTTGCGGTAAGTGGAACGACCGTTTTGTGGGAAAAGTATAGTGACAAAAGGACTAACGGAAACGAATGTTGACGTACTCACTGTTCAAGGGCGGCTAGTGAGGGAAAAACCACAGGCGGCTGTTGAGATCCTAGGCGGAGGTGGAGGCGGTTGGTGATTGGCCACACGCTGATTCATGTTACCGACTGAGGGCGGCTGAGACTGAGTAGCGCCGGGAATAACACCGCGCCGATCGAACAAGCTCGTATTGCGAGGCGGAACTGCGACACAACAGCTACTGCTACTGCTGCTTTTCGAACTGTCTTGACCTACCATCTCCGGCGGCATTCGATTCCAGTTGGTGCTATCAGGCTGTTGTGTTGTGTGAGTTACAGCCTTGGAACGATTCCCCTCCGAAGTGGAGCTCGAAGCCGTGGACGAAGCAGCCACGTCCTTGCCGGTGGAGACTGATTGGGCTAGTGAACAAGTTGGTGTGGCATAGGAGGTCAGAGGACGGGTTAGGTTTGATGGTACTTGGGAGTGAGGAATGTGGCGTACCAGAGGTGTGGTGGAATCTACCACTTGGGAGGTATGCAGGAAATTGATTGGATCAATGTTTTTTGAAACGGGGATTTCGTGTGATGGTTTACCGCGGCTGAAGTGGTTCAGTTCACTATCGCTGCTTGAGGAGGAATCAGAGTAGCCTGCAAGAGAGTAAGTTATGTGTGTTAAAGGATAGAACGGCGTGGTCATGTAACAATAAGAAGGATCATCCTGGTGGTCGTACATCGCATTACAATACAGCGTAACGTGCGGTTAATGAACTGACGGTCGCGTAACTTGTTGCGTTACCTAACCAACCTAGCGCTCATAGGTTGAAAGTTCGGCGATCGCCCTGTAATACTGCACCGAAATGAACTGCATAGTATGGCGCGTTCCCGACACGGGTTAAGAAAGAAGGCGCCTGTGTTACGAGGCCATAAACCGAAACCCTCGGTATTTTGTGGAACGATACTGAGAACAGCAAATAAGGGACAGTAAGTACACCGATTTTCCCGATAATCAGTACCTCTCCTGTGCGAATCGCTTAGTGTCATGCTTTTAACCTACAACGTGGCGTTTATGCGCAGAGAATGTAGGAAAACTGTCGATGTCTTCGAAGTAGTGGATGGGTTGGTAGGAACACCGGATAAGCATTGATGAAATAGGAGGGGTACGCTGGTTAGGACAGGTATTTTGAACGCCAGAGGACCGTCTACCTCGCACAGTTCTTTCCACCCAACCCCGTACTGAGTGGAGGCGATCGAGAGATGGACGGTCTATAAACCAGAACCGAACTATGAAAGCAATAAGTGTTAGACCGAGTCAGTCGGGTTGACAACTGCCGCCTCTCTGGATAAGGACCTTGGGACTCAACTTACCAGTGGTTACTGACACTGATAGACATCGCTCAATCATGTAGTCAGTGGGGCTACCGCATCAAGGCTTTCCAGTTTCCCATTCATTCAAATAACTATACTGATTTCATACAAACCAATTGATTATACAATCACCACCAATGTTTGGCTATATCTCCTCCGCTCTCCAGTTCCCCGGTGATCAAAAATGTAGCAGCTGGAACCAAAGTACCCTTGGTACACGGTTTATAGCTCATAAAGTGACAACAGAAAAACCGCATTTTTCATCCGAAATCTGGTTCCGTGCACAGGATATACAATGCGTCCAGCTGGGTCAAGTGCAAAAACCTAAAAGTCCAATTGTTTGCAAAAAATCATTCAGCTGTAGCACCCTTTCGGTGCCTAGCTGCCATGCTACGCGAAGGAGGAAGAGGGCTGGGATACTGCCAGGTTGCCCATGCCTAGACAGGGGAAGTCGAGAGGCAGAGGTCGGGTTCGAACCACGGACCTTCCGGTCAGTAAATTCGCGCTCTAACCACTTGAGTCAACTCGCCCAATTGTTTACAAGGATGTTTATCAGCAAATAATAATAAATCTACAAATAAAAAAATAAAAATAAAATAGCAAACCTCAAATCGTTGGGGTAACGCCCAGCTCCTATGAACCGGGTTAACTAACACGTCAAGTATCTTTGAAGAAACCTCGCATCAAAACTTTTCAGCTGAGGCATCCTTTCGGCGCATAGCCATCAAGCTGTTCGAACAAAGCAGAAGGCCTGAGATGCTGTCAGCCTGTCCAATCGTTGGCAAGATCGGTAAGGTCAGGGTTGCGTTTGAACTAAGGATATTTTAGCCAACAGTGCATGCTTTAGCCACTGGACCACTTTGGGCTACTTGGCAGATAACCGGACGCTCAACTGAACGACAGAATGGTGCCTAATAGTCACCAGGGGGACCAACCCAAGGCACTGTTTCCAGCTGATGAGATTCTTTCGCGGTTAAATGAATCCTTACGTTGTACACCGGTAAGGAAAAGGTATAAAAGTTCAGTTGTGTATAGGGTAGGGGCTGTGAAGCAACAAAATGGGGGCATCCCGTTGCGAAGATCTCGTGTGAGCCACGACGTAATATTTAACAACTCAACCAAACAGTAGGGTTACACTTCTTCCTAATATGATGGAGGTCAACACTTTGTCCCCAGAAAAGGGGACCTGAGTTAGGTAAGCGGTAGGTTCCCCGTGGCGTTCGGAGGGAGAGGGGCATAAAAAAGAGTCATTGTTTGGAATCCGGCTGCTAAAAACCCCAAGCTTGTCAGCCATGTCAAGCTTGTTGAGAATGTTGCGGGCATCCCACCACGAAGCATTCGCCACGTCCAGGGCTTTTTAGCCAAATCTGTGACGTGGGTTTAAAGCGGGTATCTACGATGCTTTTGTTCGCAGAGCTAAAAACCGAAATAAAAAATGCCCACCATCAGAAGTCACCACACAGTGCTGTATAATGCAGCTGAATTTCGTTCGATTGCACCGGCACTCGACAAATTTTATCCCTCTTCATACACCACGACTGAGGGAAAGTTGAAAGCAGCGGATCCTTTCCAAAGGGGACAAATACTCCACTGCCCCGAAGCTTCATCACAGGAATCCTACGGACAGCCTACAGAAGGGAATACCTTCTCAGCGTAGCGGGGTGGATAGAAACCCGTGCACAGAGTATCACTCTCATGGAAATTACCTTAAAACACAAGCACACATAAAATGACGTTTTGAGATCGGGCAATCACGAGAAGACTGTACGATGTAGGCTAGCAATTGTGAAATAGCTGCACCAGTGACATGGTGTCCGGCGAGGTTAAACTGTGACGACCTACGGTGTGGTACACCGGTGATCGAGACACCAGAATCTCATGCAGTGGGCCAGGGGAAGTTAAACTAAATGAAATTGACGGAATTGGCGATCAATATCGTAATGCTGTTACTCGAATTGTAAGCAAACACATGTGGGGCATTAGATCTTCGAACTGAATAGCAATGTGACGTAGTTTTTTGGGTGATTTTGTTGTCCTGTCGCGTCACATGGGTGTTGTGTAAAAGATGGGCTAAACAACTGTTACGCATTGGGCAAACAAGTGTCTGTTCATAAAACTGAGGCATTGGGATTATCGAAGGACTACCAACCGGAGGATCTGTCAGTGGAAGGCGCAGGACGAGAAGGCTGACGTGTTCAACCCATTCGTGTAGGTGCGAACCAGGACACCGGCCATGTTTATCCTTGCTACTTTGAACAACAACAGCTACATACAAACGCGTAAAAAAGTGGAACTGTAAACAAAGGCTCAACTGGACCGACCTGGCATACTGTTTCTCAGATTTCCGGGGTTCTTGTTGCCATTCGCCTGACTGTTGCTTGGCCGCAAACACCGATGAGTCGTCGACTTGGGTATAGCGGCCGCAGCAGCAGCATCCTGACCGTCAGCAATCAACTGACGGATAGGGGCGGTCAGAGGCTGGTGATAATGGGCGGAAGGTACGCTGCTATACTGGCTGCTACCACCGCATTCGACCATCCCCAAGGCGCCACCATTAGCGACGCCTGGAGGCAGGTGTGGCATCGCACTTGAAGTCGAAATGAAATCGGAATTGGGCATCGTCAATCCGACGGAGTGATCTGGCATTGGAGTATTACTGGTGTTGGTGCTTGGACCGACGGTCAGATTTGTGCTCGTCGTGTTTTGACCCCATGTCGGCGCTGGTAATGCGCCTACTTCGCTCACACTGTCCACCTCCTCCAAACTAAGACAGGACATGTCTGAAAGAGGGGAAGATAGGAGAGGGAAATTGTGAACTGACTGTACAGATGGTCCATAGAACTAAGAACGGTAGCACGAATAAGCAGCAGTGGAAACAACACTCCACTAGTAATCTTACACGCTGGCTAACACATCCGCGATCATCAAAACTAAGTTCGAAATAGAATAATCGAGGTGATAAAAAACTTACGTCCTGCAATGGTGGGGAAAACGTAGTAGCATTGTTCGGAGAATTTAGTTTTGTTGACAGTGTGTCGGATGTAGCCGGATTTGAGTAAACTGGATGCGTATTTGCGGGCACTGCGTCGATCGGTAAAACCATCCAGATGACGGTAAAGCCAGTCGACCAGATCAGAACCTGTGCAACAAGAGCAAACGTAGAATAACTGGCCTATATGCTACAAAATAAGGAGACAGAAAATAGAAAGAAGCATGACTTTGGAGAATTCCACACGGCACGTTCCTCGAACTGGATAGCCCAGTGAAGTCTTTCCAGATAGAGGACTCCAATTCGAGTACGTGCTGGGATCGATATATGTCGGCTACTGACACCCTGTTGGTTCAGCAACAAGACCGAAATAATAAGTTTCGTATGATGCGTCGAACGCATGCTCTTCGGAACACCACCATTCAGTCACTGACCCACGCTTGTGTTTGACTGCACGAGGGGCGAATCGGACAACTTAGCCAATTATTGGTAGATCTGGTTCGTTCATTGTTTGGTGATCAGGTGTCCCTTGATTTGCTCGCTCAAACAACTGAGGAGAGATTACAGGTTCGGAGGACACGGAGTTCCGAGGTGTAACTGATAAAAACACGTCATACTGATTTGAAAGCTGATTTGGTTTTGACGGGACTCAACAGAATCCAGCCGAATCTCTCGTTTACGATGGCCTTCTTCAGCCTAATGTGCTGCACAAGGCTGCTTCATGTTTCAATTAACACAACACTCGAGTTATCGCAAAACGATATCCAGACGTAACACGCTACTCATAAGGTTGCTGAAAACTCGTCGACAGTTCAGAGCCGGTTTCGTCCTTCTTGGGGTTCGTCGGGTGGAGGCGATCCCCTAGTTTCCGTCAACCTTATGTTCTCCTTGAAACCAAACTAGACGGAATCCCCAAATACTCTCATTTGCACAACAGTTCAGTTTTAAAGGAACTCAGATGAATCCAGCTGAATCTCTCGTTTATGCTGGTTGACGGAAACTCGGGTACCGTGTCTACTTGGTCGGCTTCAAGACCAGTGAAGCCAACAGTGGGCTGTCGAAGAGTATTCAGCAACCTCGAGTAATGTGTTACGTCTATCTATGCAAGACGTCATAATAAAACAATAAATCCAAGACAGACTAGATATGATAGGGAGATACTTCTTGGTTGAGTAATTAAACCAATCCATCAAGTGACAACTAAACACACAATCAAGTACAAAATAGCACCTTTGAAAAATATACTCTCTGGGTACAAGTCGATCGGCGAAAAACTGCAGGAAACAAGAACCAGAGATGTAGTTACCATTTTCTAGCCATGTACCTTAAAAGGACGCATAACTACAAGTGAGTTAAATGTGAAATCTCTCACAAATTGTAACAAGGTGGGACAGGTTGATTCGTTGCACTAGTGTTGTTCTGCACGTGAGGATGAGTGTACCCGACACACTGGTTCGGCCTGATAGGAATGTGAAATCAGTGGTAAAGGGGTGAACCGAGGGTTTTTGAAGAAACTATAGCAAACGCGACAGATGGGCCGGCGACGAGTTGTAGCTTACACTGACATACTGTGAATCAGTGCACCTTATTTGACCGAAAACGATCGGTCAAGCAGCGACCAAAGGGTTGTTCATCGACCATTACAAACAGGCCCCACGTGTAGTTGCCGTAGTCAGTCAGAAGTGTTCGAGCCTTGTGTGTGTGGTTTATTCCCTTCACGTATTTCTTATGGACGGAAACATCATTTTATTATTACCTAGCTACAAATGCTTAACACCCTTCATGTATTTCTTATGGACGGAAACAACATTTTGTTATTACCTAGCTACAAGCACTTTACGTGTTTTGAAACATGGGTTCCACAAATGAAAACGAGAAAAGAACTACCATTGTGTTCATTTTATGGACTGTACATGTCAATGGCTTGAGGTTTTGCCCTGATGAGTAGACAGGCTACTTCGACGTCCAGCGAGAAGCAGTAACAAGACAAGCAAATCAATGTCATGGGCTCGAGAAATACATCGAACTCAACGTCTGGGCTAACTACCAAACGCAATGACACATCAGTCTATTGAAAGGATGCGTTTTACTTGAAAACATATATACATATAGACAACGATTATTGTTTTGTAGGTGGATTCTGAGTAGAAACAAACAACTCGCGTTGTATCAGGCTGCATGAGGATTACCAGCAATCCGCTTGACTTACCACAGCTTCATACCGTTGTATATGCAAGGTGCAAATGAAGAGCTCATGATCATTCTGGATGTAAACCTCAACATTAATATCAAAGCGATTTGGACGACGTGGAAAAGGAAGCGTCGAGGAGTTCATAGTAAGTGCTTGTTCCACCTAGTTAAGGAGCTCAAACACTCTGTTAGGAGTAGGTGAAGTTGCAAGAACTTATGGGCTGGCTTTCCACTTTGAGTTGATAACAATTTGAGCGATAACAATTCTCGTTGCAACCGTCTTACGCAACAAAGCATAATGCACAAAAACCAGAAACTGGATCAACTAGTGTTTCTTTCGACCAATAATCGGAGTGTGGAATACTGGAAAGCCCCTTGGCAGGGGGTGATCCTTGAGATAACAAAAACCAACAGGCTAGGGGCAGGCGGAAAGAATGAGAAACAAAGTACGCGCGCGTACACACGCACACCTACCGATAAATGCATTAGGCACAGTCAACTTTAACCAGATGCGATCACGGATGTCAAGGCCAGAATCAGGTTGAATCAAGGCTCCAATCACCGTGGCTGGATCAGTGTTTACGGTCAGTGGAATGGGTTCGGAGTAGCGTTCAATTTCAGGCAAAGAACTAGAAGCAGTGACCACGCTTGGAGTAACCTGAACGGGTTTGGAAGTGGAAAACTTGTGAAGTCATATAGAACAGAGCCGTTGGAAAATAATTGCGTTGAAAGACAATTTCATAATAGGGCTGTGAATACAGGGTGGTTGGAATCAGCGACCCAAGGATCACAAGGCTGAAATGTCACCATCATTGGGGGGTCATTCAGGCACTTCAGGGAACGGGTAAAATAAAAGAACGCTATTGGGAATGTGGCTGCACGAGATCTATCAAGGTACTCAGTACTGATTGGCCCTTCGCGACCGGACGGCATAACTTCCAACTAATAACAGGATGGCGAGATCTAGTCGCTCTACAGATACGTGAGACGCGCAGCGCTGAAGGGTTCCAACAAGGATAAAACAGCTAGGCAAAGCTTCTCGGCTTTTCAACAGAGACTGACAATGCATGTACTGAAATTTCAAAATTTCCTCACACTACCATTCACTTTTAACTGATTTTACCCGCTATGCTCCTAAGCCTGATAAGCTTTGGCAACAATCAAGTCATCTATGGTTGGATGAAAAGGATTCTTCGGGGAAGTCTTTCTGTTGGTATTCGAAGCCTAATTTCTGGAGTGTCATTAGCTAGCTCATCAGGTAAGCCGTTTCCCCGCCTTCCTCAGCACTACTGACTCGATACTTCGACGAAAATTAAAATAAGGCTTCGTAGACACTAGCAGTCGAAATGTGAAAGCTTTGCTAAGTCTGCAGCTTGTGGTGACTGGGTCTCTAGCAGCACAGGGTCCATCACAAACTCCACTGTTGACGGAACAGCTGATGGTTGGTTGGCGCCACGGATGTAAGTTAGTTCTGACCAACTTTGACTAGGTCACCAGGAACGATGCGACTGTTCGGGGAAACGGATTTAGCAATCAGATAGATCGGGTCAACCGAGAACAAACATCTCAGGTTTCACCCAACCCTATCCTGCGCTGGTTACCAACTACCAGCCCTACGATTAGCGGTCCCCGTAGACATGAGGAAGCTAGTAATTTAGTCAAGAAAACCTACCTAATACAAGGACTGGCAAAATGAAGGGAACATGCGTCGCGCCATCTTTTCTATACATAATAGTAGGAGTCGATGACTTACCAATGCTTGCGGCACAGTTTATTTCTGTTGTGTCGGACTACAGGTTCAGGGTGCATGTTGGTCTGCAGCGACCAGCGACCGACAATAAAGGGTGATTGTACAACGTGAGCAAACAGATATTTAGTACAGCGGTTGCCCATCAAGGAAAATGACCCTTCAGGGGATGTTAAGAGGTTAGGGAAGTAATGGGTTCACAAGCACAGACCTCTTCACAGTTGATGCTGCATCTGTTACGCCTTACTTTTGATGTAAACGATATAATAATTCTCAACAGGCGTCCAAACGAGTACAATTAGTAACTTTATATCGAAATTGAAGTACACAGGGCTAAGAGGAAACACCAAATGCACACGAGACACGTTAGGCGGATAAAGATGTCAAGTCTAGCCCCACAAAAGTGCGGGAATAATAAAACAGGGATGCCGGCACAAACCTGCTGCGGATATCCTGGAGGAAGCATCGAACTCGGTAGGGGATACATTGGATTATGCTGAAGTTGCAACTGCGAATGGGGTGGTTGCTGTAGCAAGTGTTCGTTTTTTGACTGCTGCTGGTGCTGCTTCTGCTGCGAAGCCAACAAAATTGCCATGTTGTACGCAGCAGCGCTTGTACCCATTGGCATTGAGGTTTGCCCGGACGTCAGCGTCCCCATGCTCATACCTGGTGTGAGACCATCGGCACCGGATGGACTCAAGGTCGAACTGGATTCTCCACCAGAAGAAGTGCCATTCAACAGTAGTTGTGGATCGTTTTCACCGCGGCGCTGTTGATGTTGTTGCTCCGCTGCTGTCATCGCATTGGTGTGTAACACCCAGGCACGTGGATCGATCGGACGCACAGGTTCCTGTCGAGGCACGGTGAAGTAGCCAGGGCATGGATTTGGATCCCAACACTTGGCCACGACCAGTGTGATCGGGCTGGAAATGAGAAGGATCGAAAACATAACGGAGGTACCAATCAGTTATGCGTATTCGTGAACGGGGAATGCGCACCGAAACAAGCACTCTATACCAGTCATGCCAGCATCCGTCATAATGATGTCTCAAGCATTTGGCACCAGCAAGCTTCCGAAAAAAATTTCGACTGAATTTCCAACCCGTCACTCAAACCAAATTCCCCAGGTTGTATACCTCGCATGCGTCCACATTAATTTCAAGTGACCATCATCGGTGAATTAACTCGAGCGGTTGATGCCGAGCCTTTGGTACACGGCGAAGCTAAAAACTCTAAAAATCTGTCTAGAATCCTGTATAGTCTACCAAAGTTTCAATGACCAATCATCGAGGCGTAAAAACGACAGCTTACCCGGGACGTTGCACCTGCTCGCGTAACGTCCGAACCGCATCATCATTGCTCATCTCCTCAAAACTGATTCCGTTCACTTCCAGTATCATATCCCCGGGTTCAATACGGCCATCTTGCGCGACAGCACCTCCCTTCATTATCGAACCCACATAAATGCCCCCATCACCGGCTTTGTTCGACTGGCCGACAATACTGATGCCCAAGAAGTTGACAGTGTCCATGTTGAGTGTGACGGCCACGATGTTTAAAGACATGGTCGAGTCAGTGATGCTGCTAAAAGAGGAAGCCTGAGGAGAGAGGACCGAAAGACCAAAATAACAGGTTATTGGAAATTTTTGCAATGAATGAAGTTTGTTTACGCTCAGGAGGAATGAGGGCATGATTCCATGTTGTGCGTAAACAAGCATCTGTGTCCGAATAAATAATGGGACAGAGCGGGGAAAAAGTCATTTACCAAGTCATTATCGAGGTGTAGCTAACAGGCAAGGGTGATTCACGCGAATTAGCCATGTGAAGGCACAAAAAGCGAAGCTAATTACAAACAACGGGCTTGACCTCGGAGAAGGAACAACAGCTTAATGAACCCATTTCGTTAGAACAATTAGTAAGCACCAAAACACAGGGTGGAAGCTGGTGGAGGTGAAACAAGGATGCCCGAGATGAACTCTACTGTTAATCTTACTTCACATGGGATTAATCAGATCGTTGCAATGGCATATGAAGTCCTCTTTCAAAGGGATTCTGGAACATTCAGGTGAGCGCTAGCATGACAGTGGATGCTGGGGAACGATTCCGTACTGGTGGAGAGCTTGGTAGACTACCTTAAGGTCGTTGATCAGGTGGCAGTTGATCTGTGTGCCGATCTTGGCAATTGGCTTCAAAACGCTTGCAATTGCAAGCTTGGCGAACAGATCAAATGACACCTGGTCAGCAGCCAATAAACTAACCTCATATTTAAACATGTTGCTAATTTTATGCTGAAGATCCAAAATGTCCTCCGAGAAAAAAACTCATCGATGAAGCGAAAGGACACCGCGGTTTAGTGCATGTTTCCTGCATCCGGTAAGGGAGAAAGTCTCTCCATTCAAATTCATCGAGCAAATAATGAGGTAAACCCTGGAAGGCCGTAAAATCCCGGTGTTCAGAAGCGTTCCTGGAGAGAATCTTGCCAATCTAGAGTATGTAGACGATATTCTCCTCATCTTTGAAGGCGAATATAAATCACAAGCGCCTTGAAACCAAGTGGCCGCAAAATGCGATCTTTCGGCATGTGCAATGCAACTACTAGGTGCAAAGTCATGTTGCAGAATGTTCAGTCTCTAAACATACCCTTTAAAATTTAAGGGAGGCACTGGGCGTTGTGGAAAGTTTTACGGGCCTCGGGAACTGCGTTGTATTTAACGGACCCAAATCATGTCTGCTAATTCGCGTCACCTGTGACATCAAAAAAGCTTGTCGTCCCAAAGGTCTTGTGTATCAGATTACAGTAAAGACTACGTTATGAGATAAGGCCTTCGCTAGACTGAGTAGCACCCTCCATCCGTCTAACCTACATCATTTGGGCGCTGTAACAGATCGAACTCACCCGTCAAAGGTCGACCAACACGAATGACCAACAATATACAGTGCTCGAGAAATACACTCATTTGCAAATCAATTTGGTTTTTGCGAGAGACTCACCTGGAACCCAGCTGAATCTCCCGTTTGTGATGTTTTCAGGCAACTGAATGTGCTGCACCAGGCCGCCTCATAATCCAGTTGCTACGATATTCGAGATATCGCGATACACGACATCACAAACGGGGGATTCAGCTGGGTTCCAGGTGAGTCTCTCGCAAAAACCAAATTGATTTGCAAATGAGTGTATTTCTCGAAAACAGTCCAATTTGGGTTCAAGTAGAACATAAGGTTGACGGAAACTCGGGGACTGCGCCTACCTGATGAGCCCCAAGAAGGGCGAAACCGGTCGTGGGCTGTCGAAGAATTTTCAGCAACCTTATGAGTAGTGCATTACGAATATACAGTGCTGCTCTCCCAAATCAAAGAATGGACTTTGTTCAATGGGACTTGTGTACATCCAACAACCACTCGTATTTCAGTAACCATTTAGCATCAGCTGCCTGTGGTGTGTCCAGAGACCAGTTGAATTTGGAAAATGTCGCCGCTACACATGCTTTAGGTAAGGTATGATTGCATACAGCTTTAGACTTGGTGGTGGTAGAAAACTCCAACTAACCTGACACTTAGCAGGTAGTTCGATGGCCAGCCCGGAAGGAACAGGACGACTGAGTTCTGAATGTAACTAACCGGATACAGGGCACTGACTCGGCCCAACCTGATAAAACCAGACAACCTACCAGTCCCTTTATGATGCAACCTACTGCAGAATACGTTGTGATGTCCACCGAGTCCGTTGAAAAATAAGATTTTTACCGGGCGCTTAGACCATACCACATGGTTCTTTGGAATATGGACGACGAAAGCAAACTAGGTTGGGCTCAAGTGGTTAGAGCGCGAATCTACTGACCGGAAGGTCCGTGGTTCTAACACGACCTCTGCTTCTCGACTTCCCCTGTCTAGGCTTGGGCAACCTGGCAGTATCCCAGCCCTCGTGCTTCCCTCGGGTGGCATGGCAGCTAGGCACCGAAAGGGTGTTACAGCTGGACAGTTTTCAGGTCGGGCAATATTTGCACAAAAATGACAATTTTATTGAGAGGAGACATTCGAAAAGGGTCCGTATTGGCGAAAATTGTGCTATTCAAAAAGGGAACAGTGTACTAAAGGCATCCAAAACGAATACCCTTCTGGATTTGTTCGAATTCCTGAGCCAGCAAGTTTACAAACTGATTCAGGCGGACAAGTGGAAAAGGATGCATGCATACATAGATTGTCCGGATTCATCGAAAACCACAACTTACGCGGCTGATCGGGGGTGGCCGTCGACGTTTGCGACGCTGACGGACTCGGCCATAACGACGAGAGGACAGTGTGGTTCCCGTGACTGAGGAAAATCTGGAGTCGAAATAAGAAAAGGCGGTTAAAACCGACATGAAGAGGTGGACTGAACAACCCGGCAGAGATGAAACTGAAAGGACAATGGAAGGTTAAAAAACGCGAAATCTATTTATTTTCAAGAAACGATGGTTTCTGAGCTTCAACCGAATTTGTCCTACAGTTCAGTTTCCGAAGAAAACATGTACAGTCTATACTGACAGGGCTAACAGCTTTCCCGAAGGCGTTCCTGAAAGGTTCGAACCCGGGTCATCGAAATGGCAGTGCACGAGCTCATCCAGCAGAAAATTCAGGTAAAAGGTCGAAAGAAGCACCACTACTTATGCGAATGAGATGATAGTCTTTTTCAAGGTATCTCAAAAATTTCAAAGTTTGAACGTAACGATAGAGAAGTAGTTCCTTTTTGGAAATCATCAAATCTACTAACTAGAACTAAGACGTAAACAAACCAGCATTCGAGATGTTGAGGTAACACAGCTGGTATTTCCAGCAGGGTCATTGCTATTCTTAGGTGTACATGACAACTCCCGACCATTTTCTCTACGGACCTATAGCATTTGATAGCAAGTCTCCACCCCCTCCTTTCATCATTAGCAACCTATTTCCACCTTTGAGTGACACTCAAACATTATTAAGTATTGGTGTATTGTCACCTATGAGCACGATGAGGGGCCTCGAGAAATATTGGAGAGAACCAAGTAGAACTTTTGGCTACAGTAAAGCCTTCTTATGGGGACCGATGACACAGTGGATCTCAAATGGTCGATCCAGAGGGGTGAATGGTGCAAAGCGTGTTGTGATCCAGTGCCTGTTCGTGAATTCGAACATTTCATTCTAACACTAACGATAATAATGGAGAGGACAGTGTGCACGTCTCGGTGTGAACAAATTTACCGTAGCAGTTGCAGCCAGGATGGCGGAAGCTGGTGGGGGATAGTATGAATATTGTGGACTAACAAAAAGCGACACTATTGAGGGAAGGAGTCACTTTGAAAGGTGTTCACCAATAATAGATGTGTGCACAACAAACTGCTGTGTAGGTATGTAGGCTCTGCAAAAAAGATTGCATACGAATGTCTCTCAAACTTGCTGCCCTACTAGGTTTCCAATGCACCAGTCGTTATAGTCATTCGTCTGTCAAACTTTATCGTGACCGCAGCTGAGCCATTCAAATATGTTTTCATTACTTCTCAGCCAATTACATCGAATTCCGCTCCGCCAGGCTTGTTGTACTTGCCACTGACAAGTGTGAATGCTGGCAAATGTCAACCAATAAACTGATTCACGGTCATAAAAGAGAGATAGGGCACTTATAAGAAGGGATATATTGCTTCACGCAGTAGAGGCTGTAACCTACTTGACATGTTGACCGATGTGAGCGTGGATAGGTTTTTGCCGAATAACACAATGGGGTACAGACCGCACGGTCAGCAAGATGGGAACAAACTGACAATCGATCCGTTGTCCCCCCGTAAAGGTCACGATTGAACATCTATCGAACAGTGGGGCGACATTAAACTTTTGGTGAGCCAAAATAAACCAGGTATAGTTGTCCTCGGTGAACTACCATGCTGCAGGGCGGAGTTTGATCGATTAGAAGGTCTAGAAATCCCGCTATGAACCAAAGTACAGTGATTCAAGCCGACACAGGTTTGTTTGCCAAGGGAAGTTGGTGGGAGTGTGGAACAAACATGCACTGGATGCAGTGGCTTAAACAGTCAATCAGCGTCGGACTGGTTACTTTACACGGGCAATATTTCGATCGAAACCTAGACCTCAGGCGTTATTAGGCAATCTGCCATGACGCACAAGCCTCACTTTTATCCGTAGAAGGCATTGATGATCGTCTGAGTGAATCTATAGACATTGCCCAGTTTGATTTAGCCATGGATAAGCCCTATCTTAATTTAACTGCCATGCAGTTGATCCATCCACTGTAATCACACAGCCAATCTTACTCAATCCCAAGGAATCACCGGAATTATATGCAAAATAGACAGTCTGTTAATGCCGAGACGACATCTATCCGGTTGAACAAAAACGAATGCAAGCCAAAACAGACGCCGATTATCCAATTATGCCTCAGAGAGAACATCGCCCAACCTACCTTCAGGTCATTTTATCTATTCCTCGTTTTAATGCCCCTTTTGACTATTAACTGATTGCATCACAAATGCTCAAATCTAACCCGACAGCTCGAAAATCCCTCACCCACCTTTATGCCTATTGATTTTCACCGTCGCGGCCTTTGTACCTACCATTCGGTTTGCTACACTGGTCATTTGGCTCGATTGTGGTATAATAGTTTGCGTCACTCCTACTTATCCATCCGCGTTCGTGCTCCGTCTGGTCGACCTGATCTGCATCACCCTGCCATGACACTCCTGTTATCCTACCAGCAAAGGTCAGTGAAACGATGAGTGAAAAATTCATTTAATCGACTGGATAGATGCACCGAATAGTTCGGAAAACAGTTTAGCCAGCCTCCTGCAACACAACCTCTGGAGGAAGTGCGTGAGGGTGGATGGAAGCTAAACCTTGATCGCCCGTTGTAAGAAGAAATAAAGCCCAAAATGTCCGTACTTAAGCGTGAGAAGGCACCAGGACCAGACGGTCTTTATCCAGTCCAGTTCAAAGAAGGCGGAGAATCACTGGTGACCCATCTAACAAAGCTTACTGATGCGATATGGGATGAAGAGAAAGTGCCTGCAGAATAGGACATGTCGGCAATTATTTCTATCTTCAAAAAGGGTACGCGGAAGCTGTATGAAAATCACCGCAGCACCAGGCTAGTATCTTTGGTATCGAAGGTCCTTTCTGGTCTTATCCTTCGCACAACCGCGTGAACGGTGGAAACTTGCCAGAGGCGGTCAAACAATGACTTGGCAGCGAAGTATAAAAGCCATTACCAGCAAACTCAGCTGCGCTGATCATCGCCATCTCTTTGGATGGGTACCCCGAGACGGGACACATCAGTGGTTAGAGACATTGTCAGACATGGCCCAGTCGCGCCCTCAATGGCGCTCATGCATCCAAACTGTTTCCTTCAGTGCATAGCTCACCTCCCAATCACCCCGATTAAAAGTCCACTGACAACCCTGTATTTACGCATCAACTATATCAGCTCCCGCCTTCAATGCGCAGCTGCAGACCTCATCTACCCGAATCATCGGTGAAGGAAACTGTGGCAGCTAAAACTAACTTACGGCAAGCAAGCGGTTCTTACAGCTGCTGATAACGGTGACCAGCAACGAGTATCACAAGACTGATTTCCGAGAGGAAGACCGTAACATGCAAAACCCGGCACGACCATTGGATATGCACTGCTGATGAGTTTTAACAAGAGCGAAACCCGAGTCCAGTACTTCCCTTTGGTGTGGACTCGCCAGAATAATTACGCCAGAACAGGAGGATGACTGTTTAAACGAGAGTGGTGTGAATATGAACCAAAGCCAAGTCAATTTTTCGTTCACCCATATCTGGTGCGTGGACTTTTACAATTTGCTGTACCAGTCAGTGAGACTTGCACGATTGCTGTTGACCTCGTGAACACAGCTTACGGTAGAATGACGAGAAACAATATTTCATTCCGAAAATTTTTGAGTAACTACTCGTCAGTGAGGCACAAAGACCTGCGGATGTCAGGTTATTTTGAAACATACAGGGTCCCAGTGAGGATTACCATTGAGGTTGACTTACGGAAAGTGAACTAAACTGACAACCTGTAAACAAGGCCCATTGAGAAACTCATATGATGGGGCGATGCTTATGACAGCTTGATGGTTGTCTCGTGTGGAGCCGACTAACCAGGTCAGTTCATCGGAAAGCGAAATATAAACACCGAGAGAATCGGTACAAGGCAATGAGCGCAAACCTGTTTTCATCCGACAGCCTCCAAAGTGACAATGTCAGTTCAATAGTACTCAAAGGTCTTGCACTGGTTGCAAACCTTGCGTTGTTCAAAGCATCAAGGTTCTCCGAAAAAAAAACAATTTCCAGTGCCTCTGATCAAAGACAGTGTCTCGGTCTAACAAGTCTCAAGATTTTTGTGAAGTGTTAGAGTTACAATGGACTGACAGAGCGGTATTTACGAGTCCGAACAAACGAGCATTTATTTGCCTTTTTGTGCCCTGAGCGTGATTTCACAAATATAGGGCTCCATCGAACCGTGAATTGCTTGCAAAACTAGCCAGCTATGGACGTGGCATGTCTGTTTTGTGTCTCATTTACACCAACATGTGGATGCTGTTGTTTCTAGATATAACAAACTCAAGGCCACTCAACTCACCAGTTCTGAAACGTCTTTCCCAGGTGTATATTAAGGAGAAATTTCGCTTCTGATGTCCCAAAATCGGCTGCGCTGGATTGAACATCTCTGGCAGACCGTATACTAAAATCCTTGGGTAAGCATGCGGTAGGCGACCCGAAACGTCACAGAATTCGTATACTGTTCAATGCCTACTCACTTCACGACGTACTTACCTTAGCAACTAGCCAACTAACATCAAGCCAGGATGATAAGAAATGATAAAAACTGCTTGGCTCTAATTGGATGGCTGGTCTACAATCCGCTGAAATACCAACACACAGTAAGCTCTTGCATGGCAAGAATAGGGGCAAGTGAACCCTCATTTTCCCATTTCCCTATAAAACAACATCAGCAAACGACTGAGAAGGCATCCGGAAATATGACACACGAAGACGGATCGACTGCAGTGGATTGAGAGTCCGATCGTTGCAGCAGTCCCTATTAAGCTCTTTTACCAAGCCTGAGGGACGTGACAGGAGGAACTGTTTTCACTGTTGGCAGGCCATTATTATTCGAAGCAAGCATTGCAGTCAGGAATCCAGAAGAATGTTCGAAAGAATCTGAAGAGACAACAATGACTAACCGACTGGACTCGTCCTCAGAGTCGAAAAAGCTGGTTGACTCCACATCAGAGCTGAGCATTGACTGAGGAGTTTCATAGGTTCCATTGCCCGTCGGTGGGCCACAAGTTCCGTAAATCCGATGGTGTCGATGCCGACCCCCGCTTCCACCACCTGCCGACCCGTAGTGTCCGTTGTGATGGCCACATGGAGCAGTTCCACGAGATAAGTGCAGTCTACCACCTAGATAGAAAACAATTGTAGTGAGGGTCTACTGGTGCTTATATTCAACGGGTTACCGAAAAAAGGAATTTTCTAATGCAGGGGCACCATGTACACAGAGGAGTCTGATCCCTTCGATAAGGTATTCGCCATAGTTCTGCAGCATGGAATTAAAATACAGCGGTACCAACGACAAAACCAAAACACGGGTGAGGTAGCCCTCCCCTACGGCGAATTTGGAAAGACAGGCCAATTCGTATTTCAGAATAAAACAAATCAAATTGTTGACCTGAAGGAAACACAAAGCTTGAGATATTGTGAGGTTACCCAATCAGGAAGCGGTGCTCGAAAAGCTCAAACAAGGACCTCCGAGTCGCTACCTTGTGACCTCATCCCTAAGCTGATTGGTAGAACAGACGGAAAAACGGTGGAACAGGTTATCAACCGCGTGTCATACATAAAGGGCCAATTAGTCAAGGTGGGCATCATCTTTCAGATAAACGAAAAGCATCAACAAAACATGGGTAAAGGGGGAGAAACAAGGAAGAACAAAGAAAAAATTTAAGTTCCTAGCAATGACACTGACTGCTAATTGTATGGCGGTGGGATTGCTCATGAGCCATGGGAGGCAGCCACCGACGGGAACGTGACTCTTAACAGCAAATGTACCCAGTATGATTGATACTATCTCCGAAAGGTTCGCATAAAAGTCTGGTATCACCAGCTAGTCTGTAAAGGAAGGACGACACCCTTAGGTTGGTTTTCTGGTGGATTTCCGTGTCGTATCGTAATGAAAGTCTTTGCATTTCCAATGAGGCGGCTATCAATCCATAAGTAAACTTTAGGGGACGGTTCAGGTGACCTATAGCATGGATTACGTCAGTGAGAATGGAAGGCAAGAAGGACCGCGAAAGGACAAGTGGTGAAAATGTGCAGACCTCAAGTCGGACGTGGTCATTCCAGCCACTAGAAAAAAAATGACAAAACCGAGCATTGCGAAAGCAGCACTAGTGTGCTCATGGAGCTATTATAGATGGCAAGGGCTGGCTTTTTCCTCACACCTGATGTGAAAGTGTGAAACTGACCATGACTTTTGTGATTATTCTAGTGCCAGTTACTATGGTACAATCGGACAATAGAAATAGGGACTTTTGAAGATAGAAAACGGGAGATGACAAATATTCTATCATCAACAACAAAACAAAGATGCTAACAATGCTGAAAAATAGCATTGTTCTGCGGTCAATAAACAATTCTATTTACTTTCTTGTAATGGCGTATTGAACCATCAAAAGGCAGATTGTTATCGCTGCGGTAGTCTGGCGTAACCACGAGCAACGAGTGTTACGAACCGGTATGTGGAAACAGCTGGGTGGAAACAATAGCGACTAGAAGACGGAGAACGCAGCCTTTACATACGACTTGTGCGACCCGAAAGTGTTCCGAAACAATTAGGAAAGTCACATAACTAGCAGTGTTATTGTGCTTTGTAACTCAGAGTGAAGCTTAAAACAATATACAGGCATTACCTCTTCACACGAGGTGAGTGCAAAGCGCAGGAATGAGTTGGAATAGGTATCCAATGCTAGCAAGGTGGCCAAGCGTATCGACTAGACCGTGAACGCATGTGTGGAGCAAAATACGCCTCTAAGGGAAGTGACACCTGAGACATCATAAAGTAACTAAGCAGCGAAATCCAAGGTGATTGATTGATCAGTCAATGCGTGAGAATTTGACCATGAGCATCGGGAGAATCCCTGTGGGATATGAAAATATCTCCATCAAGGGAGATTGTCGTTGGAAGCAGAGCAACGCAAGTGTTAGACTATCGGTCCCTCCCTCATGCGACCGAAATCTCTTGGCCTCTTCAGGGTCACAATAATATAAAAATAGTTCAGCTGTGACACCCTTTCGGTGCCTAGCTGCCAAGCAACCCGAAGGAAGCACGTGGGCTGAGATACTGCCAGGTTGCCCAAGCCTAGACAAGAGCAGTCGAGATGCAGAGGTCGGGTTCGAACCACGGATCTTCCGGTCAGTAAACGTGCGCCTTAACCATTGAGCAATCTCGGGCTCATAATAATATCGCACTTACTTGGAAGTCATCCGCCTTCGTAAAGTTGAGCCCGTAGTACAAGTGAGACATATCCCATCTGCCAAGGCCATGATGACCTGATGGACCACATTAAGGACCAAAAGCACTGAGTGGCTGAGCATTTCGGCTTCATGACATTTAATCAAACTCTGGACCCATCGCTCGATATTTATGAGGTTTGTTGTGAATACCAAAGACGATTTGGGGTAAAACGATAAGGACTGTGTTGAGCTTATTCAATGACGTCTGTTTAACAAAATTTATTGAACGGTTTGTCAGCGTGAATTCCTTAACGCCAATGCAATAGTAATGGGGTCCTCGGATAGGCTTGTGAATAAATAGCTTCTCTATCGTTTGTAGTAGTTACTTGGAATTTTATGTATCGTATTTTGAGTATCAGTTTTCGATGTCTTTTCCGAAATTAGTTCCAATCAAAGCATCTATTAACAGATTGTGAGGTCGATCTATCCAGCAACGGTTACCATTTCTCTAAGATATTCAGGAGGGCAGAATTGAGTTGTCAATCAAACAGCAGAAATCATACATTGTGTGAAGACCGACTGGTGGTTTTCGTAGTAAAATTTACTCACTATGGTCTATAAATCCATTTGTGGTGAGCAAAAACCGCGTATGGTACTACAGTTACACGTCAGCTGCATTGTGCAACCGTCGTGGGACCACAATAAAGAACCGAATGAAAGCATCATCAAAGACCAGCACCAACGGACAAGTTCGTCAATCAAGAAGTGAGGAGATGAGGGTTTTGGCCACATGCTGGTGGTGATGGGTCCAAGCACTGTCAAGTAAACCAGCTGTAATGGTATAATGTTTGGAACAGCGTGTCCAGTGAATGACTGTCCCGTTCGTATTTCGTGAAGATGTTAATCTGTGCCTAACTGCCATGCCATTCGAAGGAAGCACGAGGGCCGGGATACTGCCAGGTTGTTCAAGCCTAGACAGGGCACACCGAGAGGCAGAGGTCGGGTTCGAACCACAGACCTTCCGGTCAGTAAATTCGCGCATCAAACACTGAGCCATCTCTCGCGAAACATTTAACTGAACCGGTGAGTAAGGCTACTAAATAGTTTCTCATCCTAAGTGAACCCTGATTCGTCAGACAGAACGACGAATCAATGAGGTATGTCGCACTGTTACAAAAAAAAGACAGGGGCTTTTGTTCTCCACGCAACACTCGTGTGGATTTTGCAACCAACCTGTTATGTCTGCTGATTTGCTAATCTGCTGTATCTGATTGCTGACCCGCTCCAGTGCCTAATGCCGGGAAAAAAGACTCACGGAAGGGAACACAACCGCTATATTCCGAACAAGCGAGCGCGAGAGTGTGAGTACGTGCAAGTGCGAGAATACAACTCAAGCTAGTCATTGGTGGGACACTGTCTAACTTGGTCCAATGCTGACGCACGCGGTCTGGTCTTGGTATAGGCTGCGACTCGCTGCATACTGCGGGGGCGCTGTCTGACCTTGAGCAGCGCTGACACGCGCTGTCTGGGTTTGATAGAAAGCTGTGAGGCGCTGTATATTCAGGGGGCGTTGTCTGGCTGGTCAACACCTAGCAGAGCTGAGGGTCTCAGTAGATCTCGGGCATTCAGTAGTTGCTTTCAGGAATCTGACCTTCCTGATACAACCAGAGGTGGATTATCCGACGGTTAAGACTAATCAGTGTTGTCTAACAATTCATTATATATGATTCCATGTTGAGGTAATAACAGTGATGTACGTGACAATGTGTTATGCAGGATACAGGGTTCTGCTGAGACGTAGTCAGTAAGACGACGCTTGATTTTGCTATATGGCACGTTAAAAAGTTCCAGATCCGCGGACTTGCAGTGCGTTCGAATCTTTATATATCACACCCAAAATTGCTAGATTACTGAGCGCTAACTTTTCAGTCCCGATAAGTTTCGAATTGGTTCACAGAGCCGCATGGACATCTGGGGGTGAGGTAACAAGATAGATACTGTTAATTAACGGTTGCTCTTCATAATTTGGCAACAGTTTCGTGAGTGAAGGTTTCTAAACAGGTTCATACAGCGTCTCGAATAACATCCATTTCAACTCTCACTGCACACACAAAACAAGACTGGGAAAGCACGAAGTGGTAGTGGATACATAGACCAAGAAAATTCATCCTGCAAATAAAGTCAGTCTATGCCGAAAACCTGAGAAGCACTGTACTACATGGATACAGCGCACAACACGAACACACGAGACAACAAACTCCACCACCCACCACCATTTATCCAATAATTCCAAGCCTAGTGAACGGAGTGAAATAATTTCGATCAGGTGATAGTTACTATCCGTACATAAACTCTGGAGTAAGGAGGGTCTAACCTGCTAAGTTGTTTGTATTAGATATTGCAACATAAAGCAGTCTACTGAACACAATTCATTGCAACGACGCTTTCGACACAAAAGCTTTGTCAAGTCAAGTGGATATGTAGCCAAGATGACCGGTATACAAAGAACCAACGAATGAGACCTCCCTTTAACTAACAGATTTAAACAGTGCTGAATATTTCATTTGCAAATCAATTTGGTTTTGCGAGAGACTCACCTGGAACCCAGCTGAATCTCCCGTTTGTGATGTCTCCAGGCAACTGAATATTAGTTCTTGTTGGTTAATGTGGTTTGTGCTACTGTCTCATATTAATGTTATCACATGGTCATTCTCCCACCTGCAAAATCATATCAACGCCTCTGGATAGGAGAAATCGGTTTTCCGTTCCGCATCGGTTGGTTATTTGCAGGTTATTTACCTCGGAAATGTTCCGGTGATTCACGATAGCCGGACTGCACAGGCGTTAACTTGGACTACTCAATCAAGGCAACTGACTTCTGTCTCAAAGTTACTTATACCCAAAACTACGATAACTTTACTTTGGCTGAGTGATTTTGGGTGTTGAAGCACACTGCGGGAAATTCTAATTAGGTAAGTAAGAAGTCAAACTTTTCTGATCAACTTGCTCAAGAAGCTTACGTTACCGGGAGCGAAAGCACACGTCAACTCCCTCCAGCGTTAGGTTAGCAAAATTATTTTTACTAATACGACGCGTAGGACCTCGAGACTAGTTTTACTGGCGTCTGTGCATGCATGTCTATCTTGTACACTACCGTGAAGCGTTTCACGCAACGTGTAACAAGATGAAACAAGAGGAGCAATGACGAGAAGGATGTTCATTTCAGAGAATAATTGACGCGATTCACTGACCACACAAGCTAAGAACACTGATGCGTTTTTGCGCACGCAGCTAGCTCGTTAAGTTTAGCTGTGTATTCAGCTTGTGAGCAGTATTTTCAGGCAACGGCTAACGGGTCACCGCGTAGTTTTGTAGTGACGATTTTCCGCACTTATGGGGCAGCACTGATGATTTCATACAGTGAATAACAAGAGGTTCAGAGTCAAATTCACTTTGGACACGTACATGCATATGAGACAAAACAGTACGACTGCTGCACTAAACCTTCCGCACTTATGGGGCAGCACTGATGATTACATACAGTGAATAACAAGAGGTTCAAAGCCCAAATTCACTTTGGGCAAGTACATGCATATGAGACAAAACAGTACAACTGCTGCACTAAGCTGAACAGATCAGGCTAATCCAGAGAACAGCTTTGTCATGACAACCACTGTTTTCATGATCTCACGAATCCGTTCCTGGAAGAGACCTATTGCACTTACACGGATCACAAATTTAAAAGAGTGATCCTGTCACCCAGAAAACTGACAACAGAGGTCGAACTCGACCTCTGCCTCTCGACTTCCCCTGTCTAGGCTTGGGAAATCTGGCAGTATCCCAGCCCTTGTGCTTCCTTCAGGTGGCATGGCAGCTAGGCACCGAAAGGTTAGTCAGCTGAAAGCTTTTTTGTGGGTTTCGCTCGGGTCTTACTGGCCGAATTCCCATTAGAATCTAACTTACTACATCAGGTTTACAGCTGACAGACAAATTCATAGGACAGTCAAGGATACGGGGAGATAAAAAAACATTCCTCTGAGATAGGACTCTGTGTCTTCGTTGGTAACTAGAAGGTAGGATCACCAAAAAAGCGCAACCTCAAGCCTAATCAAACAACTGTTGACAAAATTCGGTAGAGGACTACGAAAACTGATCGTGTCACGCACTGTTGCAAATGTGCATCGCTCCTGTGATCCTACCGAGATGGTAGGGGAAAGAAGTCGCAGTCGATAGAGAATGGCCGAATCAGCCTTAGTCAAATTGTTAGAAGTTGAGCCTGTTCGAAGATCGGAGAGCAGTAGGAGTGACGTGACTGTGTGGAGAATAGTATAACAACTACTAATAATCAATAACTTCGCAAGATGTGTTACCCGTCACATTCATGCATTACTTGGGTTAACGGTAAAGTGCATATTTTTATGCACTGACATTCCTAGTTGTGAAAGACCCTTTATCACTCAAAAAGTCCCGGGGCAAATAACTGATGGAAGGATGAACAGTCCCTGTCGCTTTATTTGCCATATAGTTGATCGATAATACCAACCAATCTTTTACTTTGTTCGCTTTTCGAAACGGCGATTCTCACTGACAATTTCAATTCCCTGATGTTAAGCATTTAATCGAAAATAAAGGAGTTATTTTACCGATTAATCTCCACAGAAGAATTGTCCAGCATATTGAGAAGTCCTAATGATTTTTCATGATTTGAGTGGCAGCTGAGCGTCACGTTCAGCAGCACAGTTGCTCTAGGCTATACCAATTGCATTGGGCCACTTATAGAGCAGATCGTCAACTTCCCATTCAAATGCAAAATGAGACTAGCATTTTAAACTTGTTCCCACAGGACAATCTAGATTAAATTCGCATCACACGCAAAACTACCGAAAGGACACGAATCTCCTATCGCATATATAACTGTGGAGTGCTATAAATGACAGGCTCAAGAGTACGTCGTTTCAGTCAGATTTATGATGGTCGAATTAATTAAGTTTCGTTATTTATTGGTAAAAACGATAGAAAATCCTGATCCGTCTCAGGACGTTTGAAGGTTTGGGAACGCTTCCCTGTGTATCTCATTTCTGGCATTATTGCCCAAAAAATTTCGGCAGGTAATCTTGTGAGTGGACTTTTCGTTGTTCAGTGAAGTAAATTTCAAGTGTTTCAGTGGTGCTAAACTATTCCGTCTCCGAAAGTCGATTGATTTTTTCGATAAATTGAAAATGGCATTGCAATGAGGGCAAGTTGTTGTCTGGCCTTAACAATTGGAAAAAATATATATGGTCGTTTTAAGGTCAAGTATGCTGAGCGACATGACGGCCGTGGGAGGGATAAACAACAATGCAAGCAAACGACTACCGTTATTTCGCCCGTTATACAGACACCGAACGCACGCAACCGTGGTATTCCATGCCCTTGCTTGATATCAACCTGAACACATAGAGGTGAGTCACTGTTGAACCGCCCGTCCCGTCCCAAAAGCGGTGTATGCATAGCCAGACACGTGATTTTTCACATCAAAACAGTCAGGTGGCTCCTTATCGTCCGATAACACATACGTTTCACGTGGAACTATCAATGGCACAGCTGTATTGGTCTGCTGCTGCCGTTGGAGAGGTCATATCACAACACTACCGTCTATGAGAGTCACATCCAATCCACAGCAAGATCAAATACGTTAAATGCGCTATTCTTACCGGCACATAGGTCGCTGTCATGCATACGGGCTGACACATTGCGCACGTCTAGACAGAAGTAGCCAAGATGCTAGGTCCGCCGTTATTAAGCAGTTCCAGTCAGTAGAAACACTTTACAAGTCCGCAACACAGTCGGACATTGATAATGTGCCGAGGTAATAGTAGTTGGAGAGCGCCCCTGTGTGAACATTTCCTCCTGGTTTACTTGCGTCTACAAAGTTTCTGAAGTGTATCTCACAGCTCAAACCTGGTTGATTGCTAGAAGTTTCGGTCAGGTGCGGTTTACTTGGTCCTTTTAAAATCCCTTAAAGGCTGTGGTCCGAGTAACTTCATCTGATTGGTTCGTTGGATATCTTCACTTCAGTAGTTCTGTCCCTTCATTTCGGGTGGCCCGTTTGCGTTTCAATCCACCTTCCTGTCATTTGACTAATCAACTAGATGCCATCTATATTTCCCCTTTTAGTTGGCCCATTCTCAGGTTCTGTTAAGTTGTGGTCAGGGTTTCCGGAATCTGATTGGTTCATGTGACACTTGCGCAATTTCTTGTACATTCGTCAGTGCTGCTATTGATCAGAATCCCGTTAGCAGCTTGTTTCCCCCTTTCAGTTTGCCGTTTTGTTGGCACTTCCTATTGGTCCTTTCTCTGTTTCTTGTGCGGTTGTGTTAGATGACTCCGGAGCTCATTTGTCTTCAGAGGTCGTTAGATTGCGTCAATCCCAATATACTTCTGGATGGATTTTTTCGCATCCCATCTTCGCTGTCACTTGGGCCAGCATGTGGCGTTGGTATATGGAATTATACTCCCTTATATCAAAAACACTTCTGAAATGACTGCAAGAATGTTACGACGGCAGCCTGCAAGCCTACGAACACACTTCGGAAAGTAGAAAAAAACAACAAAATCAATCAATCAATCAATCAATCAATCAATCACGCTGGGGGTTACGAGAAAAGCCAACATTAGACAGAAAGTTCGATGCAAGGGGACAAAGAGGGAAGAGGTTATTTATAAGACTGCACGAAAAGCAATTTGGCGTTAAGAGACACGATTAGCTTTCACTCGTGCATGAAAATCAAGAAGAACCGGGACCAACTCCATATACGGACTCAATCAACAACGAAGGAATGTGAATTTATGGTATGGTACTCAATGGAAAAAAAATTCATCAACAAACATATTGGGGTCGACCTAATTTATGGACTTCTGAGGAAAAACAAGCTCTGGAATTATCTAGCACATTACCGCACAAGAAACAAATAAAGGGATAACCGAAGCAACCGGAAAACGCAAAACTCGAAGGGGGAAAGCCGTGAGCAGGATTCGGATCAACAACTCAGAAAGACAAAAGAACAAACAGGATATTTCGCAAAAGCGCTACATCAGCCAGACAGAATCCGGGAGCTACACTCAGGCCCACTTTCGTGGGATTGCACCAAGGACCGGAGATCACGCCTTTACTTCGAGATCAAAATCGGAGACATTTGGAAGGTAACCGAAGTAAAATTCGCACAGGTTGTACTGAGGTTACCCATGGGATTCTGGACCTCAGCTTCAGGATAGAGTTTTTTTCCGTTCAGCCTCAACAAGTATGGTCAGACTACAGATTCCGAGTTATAAGATAGTACAAGTGGTGAATGTGGATGGAAATTTATGCAGTTTGATACTTAGGTACTGCGGTTTGTTCATCCTAGAATAAATGGTTATGAAGCACAGCGTTATAAGATGTCACCATAAAACGCCGAGCAACCACGAGGTACTGAAGCTAAATGGGTTTACGAAAGAGAAATCTTTGAGCCAGCTAACCATGAACATTTTTTTTGGAGTTATTTGGAGCATCTTCCAGAAGTATTGGATATATATATATATATACATATATATATATACCCACTGCGAAACTGAAGCTCTGAGAATTAGCGCCAACCGGAGACGTCGGTAGTCCATCTCTGAACCGATACCACAGTACACTAGTAGTTTGGAGAACCAGATGACATGCAACAGAAAGGTTAGAAACGCCATCAAAGGCCTATAATTGTTCATATTGGTTCTATATGACATCGCTCTAGCAGAGTAACCATATCCGGAGAACGGAAATGTAGAAATCGTGGAGTACCACTTGTTTGCGGGGTGTGACTGAATAGTTGTGAGCATGCAGAATATGGACAAAAGAACAAAAAGAGCGAGCGGACGAACCTGATTTGTAGTTGTGAAAACTTCTGAGTGGAGCAATTCGATCTGGAAGAAACGTGAAAGAGATGAACATAAACCAGTGAGTGAGGCAAAAAAAAAGTAGTATGAGCTTAATGAAAATCTGGCCATATTGCTGTGAAAAATGGCAAGGTTGGTTGGTTCTGGCCGATTTGTACTCTTCCAATACAATAGGGAACCGGGAAGCGAACGGTGCACACGCATAAAAGGTTCACACTAACCTTGACTAGCACTGTGAACTGACTCGTTATCTGGATCAGTGCTTTGAAGCGCATTCCCACATGTACTCAGGCTGGCTGAGGTGGAATCCGCTGGGGCTGCCGTTGTGTGGTTGTGTTGGGTTGGTTTTGTCGTACTGTGGGCCTCATCCCTAGAGTTAGATGTATAAAACCACGTACATTAGACAGGGATAAGAAGGGAACGACAGCTAATTGGACAGTAATGAAAGCGAACGCCCCTCTTAAGATCGGATCAAGGGCAAGTTTATGGAAAGCTTCCCATGAGCGTATCGAATGAGATTATGATCCGACAGACCGACCGCTTCGGAGTCTGTCTACTCACTTGTGAGACAAACGCGTCGGTATCTCCGGGCCAGAGGATAACTCCCGTCAAGACCGGACGGGATTCGTGCTGAACCAAAATACCAATAATGCCTTTATCTCATGGCCTCCCGTACCGCCGGAATCATTATGCTTTACAGGGTCGCTTTCAGTATCCCAGTAGTATCCGTATGTTGATGGTAGTACCAAAGGTGAATTTTGTGAATAGTCGTATGCCGTTGTCCACCTTCATAGCTTGTAACTGGAACTCAAGCACAATTCGACCAGCCTACCGTTGGCACACGCGGCCTTGACGAGCGTTTGAGGGATGGTGTATATCTGATCAATTATGAAGCCTCCAACCGAAAAGGTCTCTATCACGAAAGCATCTTCTTCGATAGGCAAACAGCCGGCCAGATTGTGTTCGCGTCCGATCGCACTAGGCGCCTTCCATCAAGGCCCTAAATTTGTTTCTTACACAGGGGCAGGCAAAACGCTGGTTGACGAGGAGTTCAAAGTGTCTTTAAAAATTCATCAGAAACGCTACCTCCCAATCATAAGGACGGGAACGCCTAAATAACGAAGAACACGCAACAACAATGTGGACTGGCGAGGTGACTAAAACCAACCTTACAAGTAGTGGGGTCATACCAGACAACCATTCTTCGAATTCAGTTAGCAACTAGTAACACGCTGGAAAGGTCCATTCGACAGACAGCTTCTGCCAAAACCGGACACCATCGTTTGTCGATAGAGTGGATTTCCAGGAAATATTGTGGCTGTGCTCGCAAATGGATCAAAGTAGACAACTCATCCGAATGGAGCCGTCTACGACAAGAGGTGACAGGTTCTCCAGGAAGTGGCCGAGAACGGTACTAAATATGGAGACTTGAGAAAATGCTATCAGCGCATCGAAGGATGCTATCACCCGGGGTTCTACCTCCATAAAGCAACAGAATCTGGACTTTAGGGTTACCAGAGTGTAAACTTTCAAAAGCCATTGGATATCGGATAATGATGCTGAGACTATACGTGAAAAATAGGGCGAATGTTCATTTCGTTTACCTGGAATACGCGGACGGTAAGGTTTTGCTGTGGGACAACCGAAGAGCCTCGTCCCAGAACTGAACGAGGAACAGGAATACGCCGCTAAACTCGAACTAGAAATCAATACATCTGAGACGAAAGGTTCCTCCAAATGATTGAGAAATCCGGAACCAAAGCCCGTTCTAGAAGACAGCCATATCGAAACATCCCTTTTACCATAGTTTACCGAACATCCGAGCGAAGGATCAAACGGGAATACACGCCGACGGTGCCGAAAGAACGTTTCTACATGTGAAAGCCTTGTAGCATGGATAGGAAACTAGCTCCACACCGAAAACTGGGTATATCATCCATTACAGATGGCTGAATTGGCCATTACAGCGTGCAGACGTGCGAAACACTGACTTCTGAGGTTTCTAAGACAATATGTGTTGGTAGAGTTTCCATTGATAACATTGACGTGGTGTATAAAAATCAGCCGGGCACATGCATCAGCGAAGACTGTAATGGTTGGACACGCAAACTGCAATCCGGATGGTAAAGTTGTGAGGAAGGTCCTCAATCCGAAACCAGTCGATTAATCTGTAGAAACTAGCTGCAGTGAAGTCAAGTAGCTAACTAAACAAGTATGATATCGCTCAAGGTCTGGGGACACTCAGTCCGCCTTAGGAGACTACACATCCTGTGAACTGTATTCAGAAACGTAACCGTGTATTTTTCTCCTAATATCGGTCCTGCTCCGACCGTCATTTCATCGATGGAATGTCAGCATGAGCCTTATTTTTCACGTCACTTTTTTTTTACTCATTCTTCCTCCACTGCTACTGTTGCTGTCTGACAAACCAACATGTGGCACAGCGACTACATGCTACGCCAAAGACTATGTGTGCACGTGTGTGTATGCGTGCGACCAAAAGGGTGTTGTCCAAGGGTAGCGGGAAAAAAGAAGACCACTGAACATTACAGGGACCAAGGTAGGTGTCTGTCGAAATGACAAAAAAAGATTGCATCGATCGACTGAGAATTTAAACAGCCAAACTGATGCGTCTGTCCTGGAGAAGGCGGGATGATGTTCAAGCCGAAAAAGGTTCTTGTAGGATCATATCACTTATCAAGCAGAGTCTAAATGGAACGGATAGGGAAGAGTGTATTGTGACAAGAGTGTCTACGGAATACGTGGGAACGTGAGTCACCCACGACTGACTCAGTAGGTCAACTAAAAAGAAATGTGGACTCTTGACGGATGCATTAATTTGCATATCAATTTGGTTTTCACGGGAGACTCAACTGAATCTCCCGTTTATGATGTTCTTCAACTGAATGTGCTGCACAAAGGCCGCCTCATGTTTCAGTTGGTATGATATTCGAGATATCTCAGTATATTTTCATAAAGGGAAATATTCACAGAGTTACTGAAAACTCCGACCGCCCACGATCGGTTTCGCCCCTCTTGGTGCTTATCAGGTAGGCGCAGTTCCCGACTCTCCGTCAAACTTATGTTACGCTTGAACCCAAATTGGACAGATTTCGACAAATACACTCATTTGCATATCAGTTCAGTTTTCAAGGGAGACCCAAATGAACCCATCACTTATGATTTTTTTTTATAAGTTTCGGTTAAAGGAGCCCAGGCAAACCTGTTCTACGTTTTTTCCTAGATGGGTTTTTGGATGGAAAGAATTTTCAATCAAGTAATGTCCACAAGTGCTATAGTTTGGAAATCGCTTAACAAGAGTGTATGTTAATTAGAGGACGCAAAACACACCCTCAAAGTTTACACTCTTTACCTGTGCTTCAGTGCGGGATAGCTTGATCCACGGTTAACTAACGAAACGTTCGTTCGTTCAGCTGTAGCACCCTTTCGGTGCCTAACTGCCATGCCGCCCGAAGGAAGCACGAGGGCTAGGATACTGCCAGGTTGCCCAAGCCTAGACAGCGGGAAGTCGAGAGGCAACTAACGAAACCAGCTCGTGGGTTTTAAAGGATGCTCAACAAAAGTATCTTCAGCACGAAGCAGTACGATGGAAGGGGTCCAATCCAAAACCATGGAGTGATAAACGTTGCGAGAGTGCAAAAAATGACCGAAGATAGGGTAAACACACTTGAAAATTTACGGACTTCCATCACGGTAATGCATAATCGGAGGACGAATTCCTTCAAGTAGCGAATGAAAAGTATACATTCCTTGGAGTGAGTAACGTCAATTCTGGCCAGGCACCATTAAAAAAAATGCAAAGCAAGTACTACCAATACGATTTCTATGGGATTTCCCACTTCTAGTGAAGTCACACCACACCTCGTTGGCGGTTCGGGATTTTGTCCCCTGAAAAGTGATTTTCCCCATAGAAAAACCAAGAAGTTGGTCATCTACCAAACAATGCATAGAACCTTCGTTCCAATGGCCAGACAGTAATTCCGAACTTGAGTTATGGGGCACAAACCAACAAACCTATCCGTGAATTTTAAGTTGTTCGAAGCACGATCACCCCAGTCCAGCGATGGCTTGCAATTTCGAAATCAGAAACATATTTCCATGGCTCGGTACTTGTCTAGCTTAGAATTCCATTGTATCGAACAATAGCAGATAGTTCGGATTCCATCCCTATGGAGAATGTATGTGTAGGCACAGTAACGACAGTATTCCCAAAAACCTTGTGATTGTTGAATTACCGACAAGTCAATTTTCTGACATCTGAATTCAGATTTTTCGCGCCCTTTTCCGCCAGCTTGGATTTTTTCAAAAGACCGCGTTTCTTTCACATTGATTTACCAAACTATGTAGATGATAATGCATCTATCACTCTTCAGGGCGTTGCTTTCACTGCACATTGCCTTTGGTCGAGACAGTAAAATCTCTCCTCTGAAAGTCTCGTCTTTTCTTCTGCGCAAGGAGTTGTTGGACTCGCGTCGTAGCTGGGGATTAGTGCGCTCGCTCTACGTCGCTTATAGCGGTTGATCGTTCCGTTCATGCGTAGCATAATCATAACGAGGAATGTATAGGAAGGCAACCATATCCTTCACACGACCAAGGATTTGAAGGCGGAAATCATGAAGGAATTGCAGGCATCACAAAGAGACCTTTTTCCATAAAAGGCATGCCACTGAGTAGGATCTCAGTAAACGAAAAGTAAGGGGACTTGTATGTTTTAGAGAAGCAGCCGGTTTCGTGCTCAACTTCACTTAATTGTAATGGCGCTCCGTACCCACATGATACTTCTGTGGATTTGCGCGTTTAAACAGAAAGCGCCCGGTCTGGGGTAGGCTTGTTACAAGTTTGAAAACCCTAAGATGAGGGGGGGGGGTAATCTGTAGAATACGTTGTGGTTGTAGTAGCACAAGGCGCAATAGTTATGGTTGGTTTTTCCGACAACGAGATCAGACGTGAACTCAAGTTGACCTCAAAGCACGTCTACATAGCAGCTCAGCTAGGTTTGATACTGACCACCAGAGGCCTTGCTCTGCAATACACGTAAGACTAGCCAGTATGCCCTCTCTGCCTTTCAAGTAGGTCAGTAGCTTCGGAAACGCTCACAGTGACGGGACAGAGAAAAGTCCAGCAGAATGCTCAAACAATGAAGGTAATACGGGGTAATCCAGACTTGTCCCGGCTAAAATCTGTACTACAGTGAACTTAACGTTGATTTGGACGACCTGGTCGACCGATAGTCGGGTTGAGTCATTTTACTGGACTGTTCGAAGTGATTATCTCACACAGTCAACAACATCGATCCATAAAGACCGCTGAAAAATAACGCACCTGTCGTTGTACGCTTTTTGTCGCGAGACTGAGGTTTGCAACTAATGAAACTTGCTGGAATTGAATTTAGCAGTCACGCGACCGAAATGAGGTACATGTCAACCAATCGACACTCGAGCGCGCACACACACACAACAAGTGTCAGTTTAACCAAGGCAAGGGAACGAAGATCAATAGTCATGATATAAGAAATAAGTAAGGTTCTGAGTGCAGTCCCTTTCATTCCGACGAATTTGATTGCATCAAAAACATAGAATCCTTATCAATCTCACAAGTTGGGTTTTGTCCAGAACGACTGAGGACTCTTAGAACTAATCCCCTTTTTTCTGTTCATTCCTTACTAGATCTTTTTCCACGGCTGCACAGCGATTTAGCACCAACAGTAGCAACGCTGACGTATCTTTGTCGATTATGCTGACCTGTCAGAAATCTACTCAAATTAATCTGTATTGTCATCAATTTAATCAAATTTTTCAGTTTTGTTGGGGTTGGCTGAATTTAAAACATGATTTTACAAAACCAGTTGAGTGCGATCATTTAGTTGGGATTTGACTAGCACCGACTACCCTTCAGATGACATGAGTCTGTCGAACATTTCTGACCAACAACAGTTTTCAGTTACACGGTCTTCCTAATTGAAACAATGCCTTGTCTTTTCGCTAGCATTAGTTTTCAAATCCTTCAGTAAAGTGAATGCACGGTGTGCAACCAACACGGTGAATAAACCGACACGAGCTACTGAAATCCCCCTCAGTAACGAATTTCAAGTGGATACACTTCATCTCAGCAAAGTGGACAATAGCACACAGTGAGTCAAAAGTTCAGAGTGGTGAAATTTAATGCAACACTTACCGTAGCCCATGGCCCGTAGAATCTGGCCCGCCAATCGTGATTTTGTTGCGGTGAAATGCCTCGTCCTTCGGTTCAGTTGTCCCAGAATCGGATATTGTGCTACTGTCTGTGGTAACCAGCTAAGAAGTGAGACAAATGAGTATGTAAATGGTTCTAGAATTCGCGTAGTCTATGCGATACAACCGAATGGCTTAGATGAATACGAACAAAAACATCAACAGATATATTATATGTCAATCAGCTGATAATGGATTTCGCCAGTCGTCTGGAGGGAAGCAGAAAGGTAGATTTGGCCAGTTAGATGTCGTTTTGACCCTGGAAGGAGTGCTTTGTGTGCATGCTGATAGGCGGCTAATGAGGATGTATGAATTCCCGACCCACGCGTGAAGGATTTGCAGAATGGCAAATCCACCTTGGTAAAGAGTCGTGCATCATGCAAGTGCTTTTGCTGAACCAAAAGTCACCAGAGGGCTGTAGAGAAGTGAGAAAACTCGTCAGCTTTACTCAGATGGCACACTCTGTCGAATACGCAGAAGACGGGCAGGTGAAGTACGATGTGCAAAAGTCTACTGATCACAAGTGAGTGGTGTCGCTGACTTTAAACATACAACTGCTCTGCTTTCCAAGGAGATACAACAAGAGGCTTTCCTCTTTCGACTTCTGTTTCTAAGAAACCGACACCCTGGTTTCCAAAAAGGCATGATTAAAATGATTAAAAAATGAGTGGAATTAGGAGGTGGAAAACACCAGATCGATGTGTACACCATAGTCAGGTAAAGTGAAGCGGTTTCCGTATTATTTAACAGCCGTTCCCCCAAATCGCTTACTAGCGAGCATTATGGTTGGGGTTTGGGATACTTTTGTCACAGGTAGCTATGTTTTTTAAGCCACTGATAGAAGTATATCCGATCTGGGTCATTGAACATAAGGTGAGCGGAGCGTCAAGCAGGTAATCCGGAGTACTTATAACGTGGCTTTGTTGTACCATGTGCACACAACCCTTTTTCAAACAGCAGACGGATCGGATCTCGCCGACTGCTCACTGCCGACCTTAGTTTACTCCAGGTCCGCCAAGAAGTCCTCGAATTTTAACCACTTTTTGCTACTCACGTATTTTTTCTTGAAAAAAAGTTTTACTGAAATTCACTTAACGAAAATGAAAACACGCAAGTTTTGGCATAAGTGGATGGAACCAGCCCCAAGGGGGTTTTTCGGAAAATAAAGGAATAAGAACCGTGAAAGGAATAATAAATGATGAATAAATTATACAAAACGCGTCAGTTACTAGAGATCGCAGGTGACAAGCGGCACCATAAGTCCGCTAACCACACAAGTGTGGGATTCGTACTTCGAAAATAATGTAACCAGTAAAAAATGGTTCAGCTCCAACACCCTTTCGGTGCCATGCCACCAGAAGGAAGCACGAGAACTGGGATACTGCCAGGTCGCCCAAGCCTAGATAGGATAAGTCGAGAGGCAGAGGTCGGATTCAAACCACGAACCTTCCGGTCAGTATATTCGCGCTCTAACCGCTGAGCCGTCTCGTCGCTACTGAACCAGTAACTTATAAGGATATAAGTACAGCGGGAAACCACATAGGTTTACCGAGCACTGGTTTCAATTAGATGAAGTGCGATGCGTAGGCAATGTACTCGGACAGTATCTCAGGAAAACTGAAAACATACCCAAGAAACCACACGACCATTGAAGCACGGCAGGACTGCGTTGTCATCGAATATCTCTTCCTTGACCACTCTAATACGGGGAGAGATCGAAAAAGGAGGGAAGGGTACAATTTCGCGTATACGAGATTGGTATCGTTGATTAGGGAACAAAATGAAAACAACCAAAAAATTCCTAAAGTGGTTCCAAAATTGACAGCAAACGTGATAGTTGGACGAACACTAATAATAATAATAATAATAATAGCAAGAATAACATTCGCTCAGCTGTAACGCCATTTCGGTGCCTAGTTGCCACACCACCCGAAGGAAGCACGGGGTTTGAGATGCTGTTAGGTTGTGCAAGTCGAGACAGAAGCAGTCGGGATGCTGAACTCCAGGTCAGTAAGTTCGCACCTTAACCACTAAGCTATCTCGAGCTACGAAAACGACAAGAATGACCTAGAAATCGTGTAAAAAACTATGCACTGAATGTAACTGAAACCGTTTCGGTCCATTTGTTACCTTAAAACTAGGGAGGTGGAGAGCTATCTGACGGCTGGTTTTAGGGAGAGTGAATTTATAGGTGGGCTAAAGGTGTAAATGCCCTGAATAAAAAGTACACAATCCAGTGTGTGATTCGTTCACCTACACCAGTGTCTCCTCACTGATTCCCTGTTCAAGGCAACAACTGGTTTCTCTAAACTGTTCCCACCCCGCGTTGCGCTGGGTGAAGTCGCCCATCCGGAATCGGAGGAAGACCAAGCCGAAGCAATTTACTGACTTCTTTCAGTTCGCCAGTCCGATGGGTTTTTCCAAAAGCTTTAACGAACAGAGATGACTGATCCTGGACCGATATATCGTAGGAATGCCGCAGCTTACCACCTGCATTCGCTAGGAGAACATATAGCAGACCCAATGCAAAAGCGAAAAGGAAGCATCCAAGGGTAGCGATATTTAGGGAGGCCGTACGATGAATAGAATAGTCAAGTCAAATCAAGTGGGTGAGTAAAGCCGCTCCGGTCATGTCATACGCACTTCAGGCGACCGAAGTGTATTTGGTCACCTCAGCTTGGAACGCAAACGAAGTGACGTTGTCGACAAATACACTATTTTCTACATCAATTCGGTTTTGACGGGAGATTCGTCTTTTTGGGCTGAGCCAGTCAGCACAGTTAATAGACCAGGAACACTATGTCAGTTGCTCTGGATAAGGTTTTTAAACGATCCTTCCACACGCTGCCTTGAGGGCAGTAATATTGCGTCAGCGGTTACGAGCACGTCTCTTACAAAACCTACTTGCACTGTGGGTCGGATTTTCGGGTCGACTGCTTAAGATGGGATACCTGAAGCAAGCCCTCTTCGGCTTGGACAACCGGGAAACATCGACGACTCTGCACAACCTACTCACGATTTTCAATTAGGCTACTCAGGATCACTAAGTTGCCAGTCACCTAGTTTAGTGTTTAAGTTGACCTTAGTCCGTTTATTGTAGACTACGTTACGATGGGCCATTCGCCAGTTGACCAAAACTCATTCTATTCCGTCTGATCAGTTCAGGTTGTGGCGAATAAACAGGGACAACTTTATAAGTTCCTCGTAGACCACAACGAAATGGAGGACAAAGCTAGATAATTCGAGCAGATATGCTGAGAAATGACGTCAAATACCACTGCTGTCATCATCATCACCATCGACAGCAGGACATCAATGTCCAACATCAATGCTTCACTGCCGTACAATAATGATTTATTTGAAAGCCTTATTGTGAAGAAAAGAATAAAGGTGGACGTGTAAGGGACTTAGTGTTAGCTTACTACAATCACTCCGAGGTGCCTACATCTCCAAACACTCATTCAGGCAGTCTGGATAGAAACTGACAAGATAGCCAGTGACATCGGTTGGTAGCCATATCTTGCAGCGTCTCCAACCAGGCGCAGTGAGGATCACGCGGTCCCCATCCTGCAAGGCGAGTAGCGCCGACATCGTGATTTCTTTCATACCCCTCTGCCAGGCCAAGGGTTGGCCATCTCTCTGCTTCCGCCGCTCTGAATTAGGCATGGAAAATAGTACTCCCTTGGGCAAACGATGAGTAGGCACACGCAACACATGTCCCAACCAACGCAGCTTCTGGTGCTGGACACATTCTTCAATGGGAGTACCGGTCGTACAAGCGAAAATTCGCTGTAATGAAGTAGTGTGAAGTGTTTACAGCATTAACACAGTTGTTAGACGCTGGTAGGGGCGATCTGGCCACCGGATTGTTATATAATATTGTGGTTGTATTTACTCTTTCGATCGCATATGCCATACACTTATTAATAGTTCATTTGGTTCGTTTTATTGTCTAGTACAGGTCTTACAAATCTTACAGGTCTCCATTCTTCTGCCTATGCCTAGCTGGAACCCGCCGCTTGTGGATTCCGCTGAATTCAACAGTCTCCCGATGGAATAAAACCAGTATACAGACGAATGCACTTCTCGAATCGCGTACAATTTTGGTTCAGGTAGTCCATAAGGTTGCTCGCGGACTGTGCCTAACCGATGAGCCCCAAAAAGGGGAAAAACCGGTCGTTTTCAGCAAGTTTACGAGTAGTACGTTCCGGGACGAGAATATACTGCGATATCTCGAACATCGTACCAACTGAAATATAAGGTGGTTTTGTGCAGCACGTCCAGTTGAGCCTCCAGACAAAGGAAAATTTGTACACAGATGAGTGTGTTTCACCAACTGCGTCCCATTTGAGTTCATGTGGTTCAGTTCACTTCAGTCCAGTTTTTCAGCTCACAAACCGTGCACCAATAGGCAGTGGCTCCAACTTCTATGGCTTCGTTCGCCGACGATAAGGAGAATAAGGGAATGAAAGCCAGGTGTTGGAGGCGAAGGCCCAACCATTTCATTGACATTGAGTGGTTCCGTTCGTCGCGAAGGGCGGAAAGTGAGAGCTACGCAGTGAAGGTATTACCCCGGATGGAAGATCGCCATTGGCTGCGTGATACGGCCATATCTGCTAGGGTCGCTAACCGTTGATTTGGCCGATCCCGAAGTCCATATCTGAAGAGATGGCAGTTAGCAAAGCGACTGAGTTGGCTGGTAAGGGCTTTCATGTTTTCTTGCCAATCCATGATCTTCTCTGTTCGATACAAGGCTCGGCGAAGAGGGATCTACGAAGCAAACGGTCCTCTGGCATGTGAAATATACGGCCTAGCCAGCGTAAGCTGTAGAGTGTAACCAGCTGATCTACGAGGGGAGAATGAAGTTATCCGAAAACCATCCGGCGTACTTCAGCACCACTGATCTGACGTTTCCACCAGACCCTCGCGATGCTTTAGAGTTAACTATAGTCAAACACAGAGAGCCTGTGAAGGTCTTCCACACGCAGTGGTCACGTCTCCGATCCATAAAGTGGAACAAATCGCACCGCGACATTGTACACGTTACTCTTGATAGTTACGTCAATGTCACATCGGCTTTCCCAAGCCTGGAAAAGATTTCATCTTTCGCCAGTCCGCTGGGATTTATGCAACTGCCCAGATAGATGAACTTGACCACCACATCGATCGGTTCACCTGTAAGCACGAGGGTTTGACCTAATCCAAGCTTACATGAAGACTTGACAGATATGGGGCACATACCAAACTGTGCATTGGAAATAAGGAGAAATAATGGTCCGGCTGTGACATCTTTTCGGTGCCATGCCATCCGAAGGAAGCTCGAGGGATGAGATATTGCCAAGTTGTCCAAACATATACTGCTGTAGTCGAGATACCGAAGTTGACTCGGTTGACCGAACCACGGAGCTTCAGGTCGGTAAATTCGTGCGCAGCAGAACTATTCAGGTTACTCAAAACGGTTTGCGTTTCTAAAGGGTCTGGCCCAAAGACAACAATATCACCGGCGTACTCAATGTCCGTGAGCGAAATCCCCAGGGTAGTTCACACCCCTAGGCGTTAGAGGCACGCAAAGACTCATCATCACATCGATTACGAAGTTAAAGAGAAAGGGTGACAGAGGACGTCCTTGCCTGATACCATTATCTATGAACTTGCTGTTAGGAGGACTACCTCCAAACGAACAAATCCATGTTACTAACGACTTGTCTTGTATAATGAAACCTTGTTTCTACATTTCAGCCTCTCACTGACATCCTATTGGACTGTTAGCTCTTTTTATATTCTGGTTCAGTTGAATTCCATAGCACGGAACGATCCACTTGTTTGCAGTATAACTTCCTCGAAGTTGTTTGTCTTATCCATTCCGGTGACCTAACGTGTCTGACTGATACACTATCAAAGAGGATATAACACTTGCCAAGGACTGTAACTTCGAAAAAGGCACCAACTGACCATCTACTACCTCCATATAAACGTAAGGTGCACTTTTAGCACATATTGTGTTTGAATACATGCATACACTTTATTGGTAAAGGAGAATTGTTAGATGTTTCGTTACAATACACTGCATTCCGTTTTGCATGACTGTATATCATCTGCATAATTGTTTACTGGATTGCTCAACAGTTTGCCGCTGTTTTGCAGCCCTCGTATCCCAGTCATGAATCGTATCAATCCTTTGAAGGCTTCCCACTCATTCACGGTCTGGTTATCATCTTCCACTATAAAGGAGTTTACTGTTTCGATTCGGCCGTCGCCTATCACAGAGTGATGCCATCAATCCCATCTAGAGCAAGGACACCGCATGTTTTGTCATGGATATTCCCCGGTAAATGTCGGCGTACAAACAAGGAGCCAGGTGTGACCTCATCATCATCAAAGACAGCAACATCAGTGTTAACACTGACGCTTCGCTGCCGTACAACCATAAAGTTCGTCTAATTTATATATATGTATATATTATATTTATATATATATGTAATTACAACTTCCAAAGACCGTGCCTGCTCACTTAGGAAAAGTAGCAGAAAAACAAACCAATCCTGAGAACCCACGGAATAGGCAAGCTTGGAGATCCATTTTCTTCAAATGACCCCTTTGGGCTACAGATGGCTCGGTCATGTGCTACGCATGCCGAAACACCGTCTGCCGAGGCGAGTGTTGTTCTTCGTGCCTCCTTCAGACTGGCGCAAACCGCGAGGTGGACAGCGCATGACTTGGCAGAAAGGCGTGAAAGAGATCACGAAGAGTTTGGGTGTTGTTGGTGTTGTACGCCTTCCAGGATGGGGTCCTCGTGACCCCGCCTGTGCTTGGCTGGAGACGTTGCAAGAAATGGCGGCTAATCGATGTCAGTGGCGTTCATGCTGTCAGTTTCTTTCCAGATTGTCTGATTGAGCGGTTGGAGGTGTAGGCACCTCAGAATGCTTGACATAGGCCAGCACTAGGTCCCCTCCCTCATCCACTCTTTTTCTCTTCTTTTCACTCTAGGGCTTTTTATATATAATTATATATAAAAAGCCCTAGAGTGAAAAGAAGAGGAAAAGAGTGGATGAGGGAGGGGACCTAGTGCTGGCCTATGTCAAGCATTCTGAGGTGCCTACACCTCCAACCGCTCAATCAGACAATCTGGAAAGAAACTGACAGCATGAACGCCACTGACATCGATTAGCCGCCATTTCTTGCAACGTCTCCAGCCAAGCACAGGCGGGGTCACGGGGACCCCATCCTGGAAGGCGTACAGCACCAACAACACCTAAACTCTTCGTGATCTCTTTCACGCCTTTCTGCCAAGTCATGCGCTGTCCACCTCGCGGTTTGCGCCAGTCTGAAGGAGGCACGAAGAACAACACTCGCCTCGGTAGACGGTGTTTCGGCATGCGTAGTACATGACCGAGCCATCTTAGTCGGTGGTGCTGGATGATTTCCCCAATTGATGTACCTGCAGCACAACCAAATACCCGTTTTCTAATCACCTCGTGACTAACACGCTGACGCCATCCAAAACCAGCCACGCTTCTGAGGCATCGGTGGTCGAAAACCTGGAGACGCCTCACATCATCTGTCCGTAGAGGCCATGTCTCGCACCCATACAACAATACAGCCCTTACTGTAGCCTGGTACACACGACCCTTAAGATCTAGTGAGATGCCTTTTTGACGCCACAAGTGACGCAAATTAGCAAACGTGATTCGAGCCTTTGAGATTCTTGCACTGACTTCATCAGACACACTTCCGTCAGAGCTAATACAACTACCGAGGTATGTAAAGTTTTCCACAATCTCCAGTGATTCTCCTTGAATTTTAAGGGATATGTCCGGAGACTGCACGTTCTGAAGCATGACTTTGCACTTTGAAGGTGCAAGGCGCATGCCAAAAGATGGTATGATGGTGGTCAGTCTGTTCAACAGGGCTTGTGCTTCACTTTCGTCTTCAAAGATGAGGGCGATATCATCTGCGTACTCCAGATCGACAAGGCTCTCACCAGCAACGATTTGAACACCGGGGTTTTGAAGACCTTCCAGCGTTCGCCTCATTATTTCATCAATGACGAAGTTGAACAAGAATGGAGAGAGTGGACATCCTTGTCTGACACCACTTTTTGTAGGGAAGCTTTTGGAGAGCTCGCCATACACTCTCACCCGCCCAGAAGTATGTGAATATAGGGATCGGATTATGTTTACAAACTTCTGGGGCATACCCTGTTGAGCAAGTATATTTAACAGCACTGACCGATCGACAGAATCAAACGCACCCTTGAAGTCAAGGAACACCAAGATTGTGGGTCGTCTGTACATGTGGCGTTGCTCTAACACCTGACGGAGTGTGAAGATGTGGTCAATGCAGCCTCTACCCGGTCGAAATCCCGCTTGATTCTCACGAGTCAAGGTTTCGCGTGCCATCGTAAGACGACGAAGAATCAATGACGCCAGAAGCCTTGTCACAACAGGAGTCAAACTAACACCTCTGTGGTTGCTACATTCACTGCGAGTACCCTTTTTGAAAATGGGCACTACTATCGATTCACCCCAGTTGTCTGGGACGGTCTCTTTCTCCCAGATAGACCCAAATAGTCTAGACAGGCACTGGCTGAGGAGCCCACCGCCATCCTTGAAAAGAGCAGGTGGAAGGTCGTCAGGACCAGCAGCACGATGACGCTTGAGTAGAGAAATACACTCGGACACTTCTGAGACCGAAGGCGACTCCATATTTACGGTCCAGCTTTCTGTTGAAGGCCAGGTCTCTTGATTGGAGGTAGCAGGTGGCCAGCTGAATTGCTGTTCAAAGTACTGTGCCCAGCGGTCCAGACGTTCTGCTTTATTGCATATCAGGGAGCCATTTTGGTCTCTGATTGTTTCGCTGACAAGAGGTTTTCGAGGACCAGTCGAACGAATCAAATGGAACAGCCTGCGCACATTTCCAGCATTCTTTGCATCTTCCATTTCTTGGGCCTTTCGGGTCCACCAAGCTTCTCGGTCTGCACGGACACTCAGTTTCACTTGGCGTCGGATGATGCGTCGGGTGGAGTTGTGGTGGCGGCCAGGGGGAATCTGTCGCCGGGTCTCCAGCAAAGACACGGTCCTATCAGAGATCCAGTGTTTGAAAGAGGTTGGCTGGGTTGTACCGCAAACAGACGTTCCAACCTTGAGTAGCGCTTTGGATATCTTTTCCCAGTGGCCGTTTATATCCGACACCGTACCGTCCGGCAGGCATTCGACGAGTTGGTTTTGATAATTTCGTTTGACTTCTGGATCCACTAGCTTCTCAATGGCTAAGCGAGGTGTGCGCGTTTTGCGTACACCTGAAAAGCGCAATGAAAAGCAGCAGCGTACAAGTGCATGGTCGGAGTCCACGCTGGTGTTCCAGAAGGAGCGGCAAGCGGTGATCGACCCTCGCCACCGATAACTCACGGCGATGTGGTCTATTTGGGTTCGTCGCTGGTTTGTTGGTGGGCACCACGTTGTCAAGCGATTTCCGCTGTTCCGGAAATTCGTACTGCAAAGGAACAGTCTGTGATCGGCACACATCTGAAGTAAGCGGTCTCCGTTTTCCGTGCGTCTCGTGTCCAAACCAAGACGACCACCCAATCGGGCCTCAGCAGCGCTCAGTCTACCTACCTGGGCGTTCATATCACCAGCAACCACAACGATATCTGAGGTTTTAACCTGCTGTAGAAGGGCACCTAGAGCGTCATAGAAACTGTCCTTGGCAGATTCAGAGCTACAGTCAGTTGGGGCGTAAGCAGACACAATAAACAAGGTGCGATGGACCTCACTTCCTCTAGATTCTCTTACAGATGTTTCCAAACGAACCGCACAGAGGCGACTATCAACGGGTATCCAATCAAGCAGAGACGCTTCCGCTCGTTCACTCAGTACAATACCCACTCCAGCATATCCAGCTGCAGCGGCCTTTGCATCACCAGAGGTGCGCAGCCGGAACCTGGAAGAGAGCGAGGGGGCAGTCAGTTCGATCACGGTACTTGCGTCCTGCGTCCTTGTTTCTGACAGACAACATACATCAATGCTGAGGGAATCCAGCGTACGAGCAAGAGCCACCTGTTGACCTGCTTGCTTCAGTGAATGAACATTAAAGGTGGCTAAGTAGACAGGCTTTCGGGGTTTGAAAACAGACTTCGTAGTGTTTCGGGTTGTAGCTGAACTCGGACGTACAGAATCTGCAGCTAAGTGTGATGCAGGGCGGGGAAACCGATCAGTCCTAGAGCTGATACCTGCGGAGAAAGTATTAAAATTTGGGCGGGGGAGGGTGGAAGACGGAAAACGTGAAAGTGTAAGAAGGGAGGCGTTAGCAGTAGCATGTTTTCGCTTACCCGCGCTGCTGTATGCAGCAAGTAAGGCGACCCGGCTGATGGCACCACGCGACGGCCGATGTGGCATGTTATTTGTGAATGTCATGGTTGTACGAGGGGTGGGATACTGCCAGGGCGCCCACACCTAGACAGGAGGACGATTAGGGTCCTCAGCCAAAGCCTTTGGCTCAAAAGCCTAACCGCAAGGCAGCGGTGTTGGGCTGGAAATGCAAGTGCATTACCATTTTTACGGAACACGTCGCCACACATGTTCCAACCCCCAACCTGGAGGGCCAGGAGACTGTGTTCGTCAGACCTCTACCCATGGACCAACCTGGTATGAGAGACTCTGAGTGTCACGCGGGTACCCCCCAGTATAGCTCAATGGGTCGCCGAGGTACACAAACCGCCACACCACGGTAAGGTCCAGTCTCTTCGTGATCTCATCGCAATTCCACAGAGAAGTCCGGTTTCAACACTTCTCATATATTGTTGTGGTACTTGGAAATCACTTTCACAGTTTTGCGTCCGCTGTTTTTATACATTTGCGTTTACACGACTCCTACGATTACGTCCACGAGTTAAATCGCCTTGTGAAAAAAATACACGCAAGCATGAACAATCTACAATCAAGCGTGATCTTCCTACTTGCTACAAATGTGAGGAAACAAAACTGAACAACCCAATCGGTCATTTACGTGCAATCACCCAACTCCTTAGAATCATTATCATAAGCCATGATAGGAAAACTACCGGAAGCCATTATTTGAAATTGTGTTCTTACGTGGTAGGACCCTACACACTGTGAGTTACCGGGGTTTCGTCATTCAACCGCGACAGTGTATATGTTTTATACTATCTTGGCTTGAGTCAATTTTAGTTTTTGTAGATGCCCGTCTTTACCGCTACGCACCGAATCTAAATTCGCAGGAGCTCAGGACCCTAAGAAAGTCCAACGCGCGCATAGTCGGCACAGTGCAGATACCCACCAAGTGAACCACTGTGTGCAAGCAGTGGGCCGAATTGTTGGAGGGGGTTGATGGCGGCTCCTTGAAGTGACTTAACCACGCGGATGGGCCATTTTGGTGAGAGAATCGGACCCACCCGATGCTTGCTACACTGGTAAATATGTACTCGAAAACGTCAGAATTCGTGATAAAGGAGTATTGGTGTTTGACTGTCAGAAAACCAAGCATGCTTATTCTAAATGACTTTGTTTCTACTACTAGGATGCTTGGTTCAAGCTGGTTCATGCTGGTTCACCGAGCTGTTTGGCGTTCCGTTTTAACGCGGGGATGAAATCCTAAGCCAGTGCTTTGATAATGTGTTTGCCTCGGGTCGATAATAGTGCGTTTCCAAAAAAGATGCTTACAATGGGTGGCAATCTCATAAGAATTAACTTAACCACCCCCTTCTCCCTATTGTGACTAGAAACCTTGCATCGTTTATTTTACGTCGTCTTACGAGGGCACATGAAGACAGGACCCCAGAACAGCAAGCGGGTTTCCGACCTGGAACGATCTGCGTAGACCACATCTTCACGTTCTGTCAACTGCATGCGTATAGGCACCTTAGAAACTTGGCGCACTGTTTTCAGGGGTGACAGGGCAGTTAGACATCGAAAGGGCGCTACAGCTGAACGACACACTCATGAAAGCATTGATGCTGTCTCCTCCCCGTCCCCCCGTCCCCCGAGGAAGGACGAGTTAGAGAAGGTCGAACCTAACAACCTCACACTCCGATCACCCAGCGGTTTTGACCGTGACCGCCGGCACATTGCGCAACAGGGTCGAAATACTTTTGAAAACAGCCTGGTGCTGCTCTAAACGTACCTCAGTTGCGCAGCCGCATTAGGAGTGAGACAGTGATGCCTTACTCCTTGCGTCCTTGGGCCAGGCCGGCCGTCTGCAGCCAAGTGGGTCAGACTATTGAGTCAGAAGCTCAAAGTGGGGTACCTCAACCAAACCCTCTTCTTCTTCTTGGGCAACCGGGAAGTATCATTCAACCTTGCTGTTCTTTGCTCACCGGCCTTTCCCCCACACCTCCTCTAAACCCGTCGAATGATGCTGCACGAAACATGGACCCTCTGGTTGGTAGGGTCACACCTTAACCGGTGAGCCAGCACGGGCTCTCAAGCGATAGGGTAAGTCGCAGAATTTCGTAGCCATATATTGTTTGCATTCAGATGCTTGTGGGTGCGTGAATGGTGAGCCCTCCATAACCTTTCCTACAAGCGGTGGTGTCCGACACTGGTGTCTAGATCTCCCCGAACGAGGGTCTGGATATGGAATATGCAAACGACACTGTTACCTTCTTGAAAAAAACAGGAAGCGCAAGCAGTAATAGGGAAGCTGACCGAAGTCATCCAGTCCGTCGGCAGGTGCTTCACACCCACAAAGTGCAAGTTATGCTGCGGGACGTATAGTCTTTGAACGTGCCTCTAGGAATTCAGGGGAAGATACTGATCTAGGAGGTGACATTAATTCTGACGGCACAGCAATAGACGAAGTCAACGCACGTATCTCAGAGACCAATTTCCGCCAATTATGGCATCAGAAAAGCATACCGTTAAGTGCCAGAGGATGTGCGCATCAGACAACGGTGCACGGCTGTGAGGCTTGACCACTTCACGTGGAGGATTTGAGACATCTTCAGATCTTTCGTCATCAATGGCTCAGAACTATAGCTGGAATCGATCAGAACCAGTGAATCAGGATATCAATGAAGCACAAGGTACTTCACTCAGAGAATACATCCAGCAATGCAAGCTAAGGTGGCTTGGCTATTTGTTACGCATGCAAAGTTATAACTTGCAGAGGTAATCACTGTTTTCCGTGCCTAATTTGTAGTGACGGAAACCTAGAAGTGAACAGAATGACATGCAGAAAGCAATGAAAGTTTGGGGGGTAGTTGGCACAGTTCGCTTTCCAGGATGGAGTCCAAGTGACCCCTACCTACATGTGCTTAACTGAGGACACTAAACAGTATGACGGCTAACCCATGTTGTTACATTCATGACGTCATTTTCTATTCAGATTGTCTGACTGACTATTGGAGCTGTAGGCACCTCGGATGTTTGTGTTAGGCTAGCCCTGAGTACCCCTCTTTGACCCATTTTTTCTTCCATTATAAGGCTTTGTCTCATAGCTGAACTGACGCTTACACCAGACTCGGGCAAATCTCCGAAGACGCCTATGGTCAAACACTGAGTCTGCGCACCGCAACAGTGTAAACCCGACCTTGTCAGATAAGCCGATGTAATGCCGGTGCCACTGGTGATGCAATTGGACAAAAGCTCCTCAGGCTTCCCCAATCCGAATGGAATTACCAACTTTTCTTAGGCCTCCGGAACTGATACAGCTACCCAGGTAGAGAAATTTGTGAGACGCATACCAACTCGAGGCAGAAGTATTCAGATTAGTTAATATTGTCTGCACTACGATGGCACCAGACCCAAGATAACCATGTCGTGCCAGCAAGCGCCGTGGGAGCATTTCAACCCCACAGATACTAGAAGCTGGGAGTGAGTCCTCCATTAACTTATCGATCACGAATTTGGAGAAAACAGATGAGATGACAGCCTTGTCTGACACCATTGGATGTAATGAACTCAGGAGGGAACGTGAAACGCCATGCGTCTACGGAAGTTGGCTTACAGCACCTTAGGGAGAGTCAAGAACTTATGGGATACACCGTTGTTGACTGAAACTGTCATAGTACCAGAAAATTAAAAGTCAAGGGCAGCTTTCAGGTTGAGAAAGATCACCACTGCTTGTCGGTGTTCTAGAGTCCAACGCAGAGTGAAGATGTGATCACTACACCCTCTTGCAGCACGGAACGGCTGTGTTCAGTCAACAATCGTCGGATGAAACCACAGGGCACCTTCCATACTACAGCAACCAGGCTAAAGTCCGATTGTTTTTACACTGGTCGCACACTCTTTGCGAAGATAAGCGAGACTGTCGACGGGTCTTTTCAATTCACATAGCACCCATACCTTTTGGCAAGTAGGTAACCAGGTGTCCTTCGAAAATGACTACTCTTGGTCTGGCTTTTATTGGACTTCGTCATAATTTTACCTTTTGGAACAAAGTTTCAGCCAGTGCAGCTCCCGGCGTCATTGCAGCATTCTAACCTGACCACCATGTTGAGGTGGTTGGTTTGGGTTGGTCCAGGACACCGACTCTTCGTAACTTCCTAATGTTCTGCAGCCTGCCACACTTGGAGCCTATCTTTAACCCGAGGAAAATATAGTAATTCCACGCAGAACAAGGCGAAAAGCAAGGCTTGTTCGTTCTCCGCTGACCCATAAAACCCGTGAGTATAATAGGTTCGAGTAAAGAGCCGTAAGAGACAATAGTTCCCGCAGCACTCAAAGCAGAGTGAAGGCCACTGACCTTCATCGGCAAACAAGTCCCTGTGTAAAGTCAGTTACCCAACAACAGAGACTATGATCAATGTTGAATCGCCATAGTAAGTCATGGAGCAGCTAACATTTGACAGCACTGAATACTGATATCAAGTGGACGAGTTTGGGAAAACAGCGGGAGACATCCGCTTTTAGAGCTCAAAGCATGTGATGATGCAGAGACAACTGTTCTTTTTGTTAAACAAACTCACCCGAAATCATCATCCAGGGATTTGAAAAAGAACTTGAAATGCGGACGGTTCAGCGCGTTTTTGAAATCACCGAGGGTTACTACATCTGGAGGAATACTAAGTTTCACGAGATATGGTGTTTCTTCTTCATCGATATAATAAATAAACTTGGTTTCCTCGGCACAACCCACACTGGACATCATTCGCTAGACAAAGGTCAGGAGTCGATGCTCATTTTCAGAAATGTGCCTTTAGTAATAGCGGAATAAAACAATTAGTAACTTGGTTTAGCGTATCAGAGAGTCTGTGAATTTGAGCTGATGAAGGCCGTTCGTGTTTCGTGGCAACTTCTAGCCAGGTCACAAACAGTAAGTAAATGGGTCTCTTGCGCGGTACTTTCGAAAAAGATGAGTGCCGCTCAGCATTCAACGCCACTCACTAGAAACACACCCAATTTCTTTTCGCTAAAACTATAGGGCGTTCGAGGTTGTGACTTTTACGGGGATATAATCTAATCCAATTGCTCTTTCTGGTGATATCTCGCTCATAGTTTTTTTTAAGTGAGCAAAAGTTCAAGGTCGCGGACCATCACCGATTCGCATTTTGTTGCCGGCTCGCGAGAGATGAAACACGAACTCGCACTTTAGCTTATTTTTGCGTTATTCCGTGTTCTTTAAGAATAAAACAACATCTACAGAATATCCAGTGCAACTTCCGCCCAGGAAAATCGGTCACTGATATTTGTTTGCCTTATACTCCTCAGATATACCAGACGGGATGGGTCTGTTCAGCGAACGTCGTTACAACACATTTTCCTATGGAGCTCAGCCTCCAACCCTGTTAGAAAACAGTATGAATTGTGCATTGGAATTGCGAGGACCATCTCTGTGGGTGATTCCTTTTCCTAGATATGCATAACTAGCCTGTGGACAATACAGCGTCAGGAGCTAGTTGTGGGCGAATTCCAACACAATGGTATTCTTCCTATTAGGAATATGACGCCCCATAGGTCGAATAGGTCATAAAGCGGCCGCCGCGATAATGATAACCGTTGTCACTCACCTCGACTACTTATCGTAGCTGCTAGGCCCGTGTCTATGTGAGGCGCTGATTATAAGGCCTCACCTATGCACCGTGAACTGATCCAAAGGCCAGAGACCGCCCATCATCCTCATTACTGTACTCGATGTCACCTACTTTGGCTAGTTATTGTAACTGCCTGGCCCCTACCCATGCTCGCAGCTAACTATAAGGCCCCAGCTGTACATACTAGACTACGCCAACGACCAACTCCGGTGCATCATATCAGTACATGTCTGTCTGCTGAGCCCACGCCTGAAAAATTCACAACCACATTTGGTGAATTATGTCTCTACTGATTGGCTGCAGCGGTACAAGCGTGATGTGGAGTCGGTCCAATTCTGTTTCAGGAGGCCGCTTTCACTCGACAGGGTTTCTGAAGTGAAAAATGTATAATCAATCACCACTCATATACACTGGTACATACAACACAATTAAACAAAGCCTTAGTGGCTAACGCACCAAGCGCTTCATAAATCCCGATCGGTGTCCACCCTGAAGCCGGAGTCTTACTGTTATAGGGGTAGGCTCACTACTTGCTCAGCCAGTCCCAATCGCGATAATGAGGGAGCCGTGTGCCCATGAATGATATAGCAGGATTCGGTAAAAAGATGCATTATTGGAAGCAGCCAAGTTTAAGCTAAAAAGCGGTATACACTAGTCAGTCGTAAGACCATATCCATACCTGATGCAACCTAAATGGCTCAACTATTGATGATCTACTAGATGTAGACTGCAAGGTTTACCATATCTCATTGCTCAGGAACGCATTTTCTTCAACCCACGTCCAGGCAGCACACACTACCACAATGCCACTAGTCCCGCTTTTGTCCTCTGAGTGGACCATTGACCCTAACCCCCCATAGCCCATCCCCTCAGTGTGGCTTGCATGCACATCCACATGCTTCCTACCTGACTGGCCTTTTCGGCCTAACAAATGCACCTTCTGGTGCTAGACGCACTCTTCAGTGGAGGTCCACGTAATGCAACCAAAAATTGCTCTCTAAATGTTTCGTTAGGGATTCGCCGACAACCAACCACGCGAGCTATGTTTCTCAGATAACGGTTGCCATACGCCTGAAGACGTCTCAGTTCCGTTGCTCGAACAAGCCAGGTCTCACCGTCATACAACAAAACAGCCCGTACTACAGCCTCATGCGCACGTTCCCCAAAATTCGGGGATTCCCTTGGCCAACTCAACAACACCGCTGCTCACAGAATTGCACACCCCAGGCCAATCAGTTCAAACATGACGTCCGTTGTGAAGCTGTCCAGAAACTGAAATATTTCACTGCAATAATGACGCGGCATTCCCATACCCATGTTGATAGCATATCCGCAAGTATTCTTTTCCTACTGTTGATGGTACCCTCCCGCTCACTCGTTCCATTACTTGCAACTACGAGCAAACCCATGCTTTATTCTGACCGTAAAGTTATGATTATGCCTGATGGTTTATCTAAATACACCTATGCCTTTGCCTCCTCTGCGAAGATGAGAGCGAGGTCTGCATATTGCAAACCGATAAAGGTTTCGTGAGAAGATAGCTGAAGACCGGGGTTCGGAAGACATATCAGCGTTCGTCTCATAATCTCATCGACCACGAAATTAAATTGGAATGGAGCGCGTTGCAACCCTTGTGGACACCGTTTATGTACGGAAGCATTTGGAGAGCTCTCCATGTCTTTCCATACCATGTCCGCCCTCCTGTCCACGACGCTGAGGAAGACTGCACGACTGACAACTCTTACTTCAACTGCATGATCCCGTCGAAGATATTCCTACCATATGCTGAACCTTATTACAAGAATCCTGCGATAAAGGAGCTACCTTAGTTGCGCACAATCTAGCCAATACACATCCCTCATAACCACATATGCCCACGTCCTTTCGTATCGAGCGCATACCTATTATCTGCACATGAATATTGCTTACCGTTTCTGAAACCCGGCAGTGTCGTCTCACTGCGGTAGTCAGAAAGTATGACCACGTTGGGCTGCCTGCTACTTCGGGCCGCAGTCTAACTCAGATCATAGTGCTTTCTAGCAAGCCTTCTTGATACCTTTCACTATTTTCGGTTCACAATGTAGACACAGCTGTCTTATTGCCTTGTTTGAATGGCGTCAATGGATCACCATGCGCCCTCGATAGACCCAAGAATATCCTTGATGCATCTCGGTCTTTTGTCACAATTCCTTGGCAAATCCTAGCTACAATAGTAGCCCTAAACGACGCACCCAAGATGCTCATGTGCGGGGGTCTCCACAAACTCAAGTACGGCATCGCGTTGACGGTATCGCGACTATCATATCCAGTCCGATGGTTTGCCCGTATCTTACCATATCTCTAATAGTTCCCGGACAAGCGTGTTACATGCAGACAAGGGGCCAGCTCAATCCGTTTAATTTGTGCCAAGACTTGAAATCACTCACCGCCTTATTGTGCTATCTGCTTCTCGTGTCCAAAAACCCGCTGCTACATCAAACGGCTTTATTAATTGTCAGATATACCGGTGAAGAATAAACCTTGCCTTGTGCTCGATATAGCGTGCGCTGACCATCATAAAAAACCGACTAGCCGCGACGAACTCCTTGCTTTGTTTGCCGGGACGCCTGCCTCAACAACCTAAGACGTTTCTTATACAGGTAAGGAATGGCTGCTCAGCTTCGAGTATATGCGTATAAAGAGTGCGTGATTATTGCTATGTCGTTTTGCGGTCATTGCCAAATCCAATGCAGAAGAAAACACGTAAAAAGCCCAGCTTTTCCAAAACATTTTCCACCTCTCATGGAGACCGCACGCGCAGCCATTGCCAGCCTTTAACATACAACTTTCGCGCCCACAGTAGACCCGAGTTCGTTTAAACAACTTCTAAGAAAACTGCGGTAGCATGTGCGGATTTTAAGGACCCAAATATATATCGCTGAATACTTAAACCTCATGGTAAAGATTCCTTCGTTTAAATCAGGGTTTCAGAAAAATTTACGGTGTGCTTCTAAGGCACGGCGCATTCGCCGGATGGAATCGATTTCTCGAAAACGACGGTTTGTTCAGGGTTACGGCTTCCTAATTAGTCTAATGGGTTGTCTTACAAACACTTTTTTGTGGCTGGTTCCTTTAATCGAGTGAATCCTGAAGGTCATCACTTGCGTCGTATAACTGTAATAGGATATCGCGGGTTGGGTAAAACGTGATTCCCTTACAGTGGGTGAGACTGGCGGGAAGTTCTGCAAGAAAGCAAGCACTCCCTTCGGAAAACTCGCACTAGATATCATGAATGTAAGGCTCCATATGATGAAGACCCATAGTCGCAGGTCTAGTTTTCTGGTGCACAGCTTAACGTCAGCGTGGAAGTGTTAATGCCAACAATGTGTAAGCCACTGACTACGTGGAACCTACGTCGACCATAACGGACAGCTGAATGAACTCAGCTGCCTTACAGAATTAACACGGGCTCAGCCATCTTGAATAGGGGAAGTCAACGGTTCAACTTGGACGAGATACAAGTTGAGATTTATTAGGCGTTCTGATTGTTACGTAGGTCCTGGCAGGCAACACATGGACTTCTTGATGCGTATTGTTCATTGAGCTATTCATATAATCAAATGGGAGGAAGATCTAAGTAAGTTTGTAGGAATACCACCATGGGGCGAGCAGCGGACAATGCTCACTCAATGAGGCGAGCACTTCAGTTGTGGTAGTCTCGTGGAACCCTGCTTACACGACGTCAGTTTCACTGGCTGATTCATGTTGCGTTATTCCTTTTAGCTGATGGATACTGAGTATTATGCATCGATAAATACCTGAAATTCATGAAGCCTCAGTAACGGACAAATAGACTGAAATTGCTGGGCCTTAAATGCGTCACATGAAATAATCGTCGACTCCTTCATCCAACCGGCGCTGTACAGTATTGGTGGTAGTATTATACTATTAACTCATGACTGCCGATTCGCTTCTCCATGGAGCCAAAACTGCTGACGCACAAGACTTTCAGGACACTATGCTGGGGTTCTGTGGTTTGGTTCATGTTATCACGGTCTTTGCGGACCGTTTGGCAAGCATACCAAATAATGATAATGATAATAATAATAATAATAATAATAATAATAATAATAATAATAATAATAATAATAATAATAATAATAATAATAATAATAATAATAATAATAATAATAATAATAATAATAATAATAATAATAATAATAATAATAATAATAATAATAATAATAATAATAATAATAATAATAATAATAATAATAATAATAATAATAATAATAATAATAATAATAATAATAATAATACAGGGAAGCTCTTTTGTCGAAGAGAACATCGAGCAAGATCAGATCGTTAGGATTTGAAGGTGGCGGGCAAAAACAAAACGAGGGAATGCAAAACAAGAGGCTTCCTGCCTGACATATGGCAAGAGAAATGTAAGCTGTGGAAAATCAGAAACCAGAACATCAGATCTGGTGAAGCAGCAAAGTAGGTATAACGTAGCGACAAAACGTAGTAACAAAAAACGCGACTCTCCGTAGGCAAGACAGGTGAAGGCATCAAAGTACACTCGGACCACAGTTACTTTGTTTTTACCCAGTTATATACTTCCAAGAACAAGGTCTCGAATTTAGCCGATAAGCAGATGGGAGACTTCAAACACAAAGCCTTCCAATTCGAGTGCCCATCGAGGACTTTCTGGCGTTACGTAGATGACACGTTCGTTGTGGTAAAGCATGATGACGTTAATGAATTCTTTCAGTATCCTGATACCTTGGACCCTCACATTAGTGTGAAGTTCAAATCGACTGCACTACCCTTCCTTGACTTCTGGAATGAATGTGTCATGGAGTCAGCTGACGTCTGTATACTTTCTGGAAGTGCTGGTGACTAGGCAGCCTGGAGATCGGACAAGCCTGAAGATCGGTACCACAAAGCGAACAAGGTTCACTATCATTGATTGATCCATGGGAGGGTCATTCACCTGCCCCCAAAGCAGTGTACTGCCACAGCAGTGCAGAGTATTCACCGTTTTCTCCATTCCAAGGAGATGCTAGCCTCGACCATCACACACACACAAATCGAGCAACATTGCCAGCGCCCCACACAAAGTCTTGAACCGCAAAATTCACAGGTTTATTTTCAGCTAAAGGTCTAACGTTTGTCACCTGCCTCGTTCAATGTGCTCCAGCGTACAGGCCTTTTCTGCACAAGCGAGTGCACTACAATCGCACGCAATGAAAATGAACGGGTGGAAATGGCTTGCTTTGAATTCCAGGGCGCGTTCGAGTCGGTCAGTCAAAAATCTCTACTTCCTAATCCAGACACATGTGGATTCTCTGGTGGCGCTCTACATTTGAAGTGAGCTAATTTTGGAGGTACTCTTACCCCAGAATGACAAGTTGACGCTTGCCAGCAGCAATGTTCCTCACTGGTTGCCTTCTGGCCTACAAGTTGTCCTCGTTGACCTCGTCGGCTTTGCAAGCGTGCCTCGGTGTTCAGAGGACATGAAGATGGTGAGGTTGTTTCATCAAATTCCTCCATTACGGGCAGACCTAGCTGATATCCGAGTAACCGATGGCGTGGACTCCTCCTCTGGTAACGTCGAAATGTCCACACAACGGCGCACGCTTCAGTGCATAAAAAGTTCGGGTGGCAGACACAAACAAACTGGGCAACTGGTAATCGGTTAGTTTTTTTACATCTGGATGTCAGCAAACCACCACTGCACAGACGGCCAGAAAAGTATTGTCTGTGCTGATAAGGACAACCAAAGCCAAAGCGCCCGTCCCGTTATGTTATATCCCGGTGTGTCACCGTGCATTGAAGCCTTGGAAACGCACTCGAAGAGCTACGTGACATTACGCAAGGAAGCACAACTTAGGGAAATGTGGTGACTCTTCGTTATGTAGTGGTCCGGGATAAAGACAAGATAGTCCTTCAGCCGTAACACCCTTTCGGTGCCTAGCTGCCCTGCCACCTGAAGCAAGCGCGAGGACTATGATACTGCCAGGTTACCCAAGTCTAGACAGGGGAAGTCGAGAAATAGAGGTCGCGTTCAAACCACGAACCTTTCGATCAGTTAACTGGAGTTCTTACCACTGAGCCATCTCGACCCGGCCGAAGGAGGGTTCAGGTTTTATGCGTATCCGACGCTCCAGACATTGATTCGAAGGGAGGGTAACTTAGCTATTCTGACGCACGGTTGGATTGGTCAGCTTCGTGAATGGATGGATAAAATCTGCGTGGGATTCCACCAAATACGTGCAGAGCCTTCTGAACAGTAAACTTGAGATACAAGCTTCTGGAGGAAGCTGTTTGCGCCATACCACCTTTTACTTACAGCAGAAGTTTGGTGGGCACTGAGAGAGATACACCATAAAGTACGTGTCCTGGCTTGTGGGAGATGAGGCTTACATGAAAGGACCCAGAGCCGACTCTACTTTGCCTTGTGCGCCACTTGTCGTGCTTGCTCTCTTTTGTCTGCATTTTTACTGCCCCCATTTATAATTATTTTCCCTAATGTTAGAATGGTCGACCTACCAGCGGAGTGTTCCACTTGTTTGAATGCTCTGGTGGAATCATCAGCCTCCTTGAAAGTCGCATGACTGCACGATGGATCTGAAATTGACTACTGATATAATTTACAGGTCTCTGACTTCGATAGCATTCTAACGAACCACGCCGGATTTAGGCTTACGTGAGAAGCGTTATGGGTTAGAAAAAGGGGAACCAATGTGATGTGAACGTTTATAGGGCGACCAACTGCAGCGATCCAAGCGAAAACGTTATTATTGTCGTACCGTGTAGACCAGTGCTGAGGGTTGCTAATCACTTTCGTGCCACCCAGTAGGTGCAAAGCTAGGGTTATCTAGATCCCTCACCGGATCGTCTACATGGACTCCATTTACAGATTATAGCAGGACTCGACCGATAGCCGGCGGTCCGTGTCTGGAATCTCCCAAGGCCAGGACGCATCCACCTTCGCCAACAACAGCTTCTGTATGACAGTCTCAAAACCCTTCCGGAAATACAGACAGCACAGCTTAACCTCCTTCACTAGGTCAAAACCTAGAGATAGTTCTGCAGAAATCGGAGTGCACAAGAATGAAATGAGCGATTATGCACGGACCCGTGCCTTTTAACCGTGAATGAGCTGTAGCTGATTAAGTGGATCACTGCGCTGTCCCTGACTATCCTCACAAACATCTTTTGGCAACACTGGCGCCGAACTAGCACATAAGTATGTTAAATCTGTACTTAAGTCCTCACTTTTTTCTGGTTTGAAGACTGTAGTTTGTCTCACGCCTTCAGTTCTTTGGGGGGTCTGCTAGGGTGCGTCACCTATGGAGATGTCTGAATGTCCACTGGTGGACGGAGAATTGCTGAATGGACGCCGTCGGAGTCAGTGACCTTAGATACTGTCAGAAGTTAAATCCCCTGATGGACCTTCTTATTCAAAACGTTCTTTTTGTCTAATTCCTTCACGCCGTCAGAGACCTGGCCTCTTATTTATCGTTTCAAACGCCTAAATAATTCCTGGGGCTTTCTGTAACTTAAACTAGCCGCACGATTTTGGGAGAACGTCATATTTATTACTAACGCATGCGGCGTTCCTAGGATTGCGTCTGGTTTTGACCAGCCTACTATTCTACTTATAAGGCGGACCGTATGAAGTCAATTTGGCCCCTTGTGCTGTAGAAAATGGGGCTGTCCATCAGCCTTCCTGCGGTTTGCTCAAGCCGGTAGCGCGTTGAACACACCGCCCTCAGTCGTGGGAGATTCGTTCAATGCACCTTCCTCGTCGGATTCCGGGCATACCCACCTGATACCCTGGACAGGCATGGTTTCGTAAGCTGTAAACGTTCGTCCTGAATTGTGGCAGAGCCATTTCTAATTCAACTGAGTTTTGCGCATGACATTTCGATAATGCATTAATAAGGCAAACTAGATATCTCGGAAACTTAAGGATAAATTTCATCCCAGGATGTGTATTTCCAGGTGAACTATTGCGTGATCATCTTCCCGTGAATGCGTCATTATTAAGGGTGGAGACTACCTTGTCCAACACATATGCAGCTCGCATACCCCGCTATTCGGCGTTTTCTGAAACTTGCTTTGTAGGTAAGAGATAAATAACTCGTGCAGACCAGATTGTCCCCTGATGAACACGTATGTAAAACATTTAATATCTAATTCTCCAGCAGATGTGGGGAAAGCCCTTACCACAAGGGCGTTGATGGCCAACCATTTCTCTAGCGCGCGCATTACATAGTGCGTGGGAATTTGTTATCACCAAAGCAGCTGTTCACCACCGCTTCAGATGAACAGCCCAACACTAATAAGGCACCAGCTCAGGTCCTGTTTGCAATGCTGCTGAGTAAGAGAGGAAAGCAACTCTGCGCTCGAATACTTTGGAGACACGCCTCCCTTGGTGAAGTCACGAGTGAACAAGCGTAGGTTTTCGCCTTTTGTACCCGTTGCTGCTTATGGCATGAGCCTTTTGACGACTTTCTTCACCAGAGGCGCCGGCAAGTTTTAAATGAGCACGTCTCTGTCTCTTTTTTGTCCATTTTATTAACTCCTTTACTTGGACCTGGAGACACTAAAATGCGGTTTTTGTTCTTCCTGGAAGAGTGATTTCAGCAATTGTGCTACACACCTATAACATTATACACATGATGTATAACACGCCACATACAACACATATCCTACCTGATAAAACTTAAATGATGAGAGCATATAATACGCTTGCCTATATAATATACTTCAAGGCAACCAGCTTCAATTGTCCGCAAAGTGTGGGAGGTTATCAGCTGAAGAGAGTTTGGTTGGCTGTACAATTCGAGTCGAGTGATACAACCTGTTTATTGAAAATAATCTTAGATCGCAGCGAAATTTATCTAGGTCAAAGCATTTTGCAGCAAATAAAAAGAAAAATGACCCATGGTAACTAAAAATGAGGAGCAACTTAGCACAAACTTTTGTACGGCAGATAGCACTACTACCAAAACCAAACGATCAATTCCAGAGTACGGAAAACCGTCAGTGTTTATGTTTGGATGGAAACTCTTTCGACCGACGGAAGCTCTGATCCATCGCTGTACACTGAATATAATAGCTTCGAAACAACTTTCAGCGGCATCATATGCTAAAAGTGGAGTTAGCACGAACCAGGGACAGACTGTTGCCGGTCCTAAGGAGGCTTATATGCGGTTTCCAGGTAATAAATAGGCGGATATCAATATCACAGTAAACAGAGTCATGTAGTTCAGAGACTGGCTCAGGAACACCCATGGCTGAAGCACATTACGTGCTAAATTTGGGCATGCAAAACCTATTCGGAACTACCACACTGTTGGTTGTGTCTCGAGTGAACACAAGTCACTGCCCGCATCTCTGTAAACAGTGGTCGACTAACAAACAATCAAGGATTGCTCTAGCAAACACAAGACTTATGTGACTGATGGCTTGCTTGTTGAATATCTAGTCACCTGCGCTGAATTTATACTGAAAGCATCAAAAATGTGGCATCTACTGAAATTTTAACCCATACCAAGGCTAGGGCACAAAACTCTGCATGAATAGGCACCGAAGGATGTATGAAGCCATTGACTCAGGAGAAATTCTTTATTGTGTCAGCATTCTGAAACACACTCACTTTCGAAGTGGCTTTTCCCAGAGGAAGATTTGTTCCATTAGTCGCCTGCACTATCACTGGCACTGTGCATGTTCCTTAATCCAGTGTGCAGGCAACAATGAGTAAAGCACTTTGTTGGTGGGATGATATTCAGTATAGTTTAATCTCTGACCCAGTGGGGCCTTGTTTGATGGAGGTTAAGGTTCCACTTCTTGCCTCTGAGTCTAGAAGAGAATGATATGTTGGGTTACTTTTTAGGTAGCTTGGTAGTCGCGTTGCATATAATAGTCCTGGTTATACCCGCTTAGGTGTAAGAAAATGAAAAGTCTTCTATTTACTATGGTTCCAGTGACCGATTTATTTCGAAAACTTTGGGCGCATACGCCAGGTTCAGATTGGAATTCACCCAATAAAAACAAGCTGGTTGGCTCAGCAGCTCTTTTGTGAGATTCCCAATATGACTGTACCTTGAAACATGCTTTCAAGCTGGTGTTGTCCATAGAGTAATAACGCCACACAGACAAACATCACGGGGTTGCAGAGAAAGATCAAAGTAAGGACCCCAAACATGACCATCACCACCACTGAAGCCTTTCACTGTGTTACGGAGAGTATGTTTTTATTTTGAGCAAACATCATGAACGCAAAGCCACCGCTAACTAATTGATTACAACCAGAATAATAGGTGGTTTGCATTTTGTACGTGCCCTTTATCAGAGCACACGAATTGCAAACTACAGGCTGAAGAAGTACTCTCTGGGCGGGTTGTTTTAGGTTTTTAACACGCTCGTTAGCAGTGTTAGTATAGGGGGCAACGTCGCTTATACGAGGGTGTTCCACAGCCAGGCTGGAGATTCTGAGCTGCTTTTGGGACAATTCCGACCGTGGCAAAAATGCAACGCATGTCAACGAAGTGCCTTCTAATTATTTAACCAGAGTACGCAGAAACAGTTGCTTACTTTTAGCAAAGCCGCGCATGTTGCGTTGATCGGTGTCCGTGGCTTAGATCACCTAAAGTCTATAGAGCTTGTGGCTATCTGAAAGTTTATATACGGAGATTTGCCATCGAAAAGTGCCAGTAGCAGGTGGAACACATTTTCACGAACTTCCGGAATTGGGCACTCTGCTTATACCTGAAGGGACAAACGTTAGCAAAGTAACTTCCACCATCCGTCCCAACAATTGCGTACGTACATTCTCGTTACGGGTTCAAATGATTTTGTGTAATGTGAAACGTGCCTGTTCTAATAAGCACAACATTTTTTTAAAATTCCGAGCGTCCTTCGTGATGCACAATGGGCCAAACTGACTCGTAGCAAACATCTTCTATTCCGAAAATAGCCTTTTCGTTGCGATAATAGATCAAAAAGCTTCGGTTAGATTGTTTTCACCCAATACCATCAGATAGGAGTATAAAAATGTGATACTTCTGTAGGTTCAAATCGATGTTAAGATTGCAACCTTTATAAGAGTAACAAATAGGCACTTCGTGGCAAATATGCTGGGCGCTTGTCACCCACTGATGTGACATGGAGCGCCTTCAAGGAGAGCAGACTGCTGGCCCAACACAAAACTGACAGACGGCCTGTCAGCAAAAGCCTATGGAACTATATAACACGTTCGGTTGATTTGTTCGAAACATGTAATCGGTTGCAATAACGTAGAGTAAATTCGCAAACAATTTCGGGATCATGATCCCGTCGTCCTTTGGACCAAAGTTCACGACACAATTAGCTCCCTTGCTTTGTTATCAATCAGCAGCCCGCAATTATCTTGCGGTATAAATGGAGGTGCAAAACCAGGCGTGGAACTTTTCCGGCAACGTGTTTTTTGCGCACAAGTTGCTAAATTTTGTTACACGCCGCATGCTTTCATGCTGAAAGAAGACCTGCAAACCTGTCGACAAATTATGCTTTGCTATGCAAAGAAAAAAGAAGTTGTGCCATTGCGCATCTTGTTCCCCTTGCTTTTAGAAAAATAGCGTGAGTAATAGTGTGTAGATGCCTTGTTCGTAAACCAATCTGCCCACTTGAGCGCACCTGTGATGTTCGAGTGCGACGTTTCACTTCGTTATTTTCATACAGAGTGCTTCGGGATAACAATCGCAGTCCTAAAAAGGCTCACCACTTGATAGGGGCCCAGTGCAACCGATGGCTCTGCCCTGCGATACATTACAGCGTGCTGAAGTTTTCTGGTTTTCCATTTCTCATCTCCTGGGGCTCTTAGCGCACACAGACCAACAATCCAGCTGGAACTCCAGCCTGTTTTCGATAAATCATTCGAAGCCAGATGCTCAATGAACAGTCGAGGGTGACTGACTTCGTTGCTAGATCCAGAGTTTCGGTTTGGAGCACGGGGTCAGTATTCTGATGACGCCAGGCGCGACGTGTGGAAGCAACTCAGACTTAACGAGTGGATGTCACGTGAGCACTCAGTGCATGCCAGTCATAACTGGTAGGCGGCCACTGGCCTCTCATCAACTTTTGGCTCCAGTGACGGATTGGGCAACATCTCCGGTGATTGCATCTCTAGCAAGCGGACCACCAAGACTTTTATACGGGTACGTGTGAGTCCGTTAGGCCATTAGAGTTGTGTTGTCATGTGATAATCTTAGTTTTTGGTTAACATCTCTCGAGCATCTTGTACGGTTGGAAAAGTGCACGGATTTTGCAAACACTCCCTGTAACAGTCAACCGTGTTCCGGGTTGTCTATCTACCCTCGGAGTACCATTCGTTAACCTTTTTGATGACGTTATTCATGGAACTATCCAGTGGCCATTCAGACGCAAACCACCGATGAATGCCGGGGTGAAGTTTACCAGGGAGCCCGAGAGCCTTTTCACTGTGGGAGCTCCTAAACTCAGTCAATTCAACCAGCACAAAAATCAAGTTGAGCCAACTCCTCACATCGTCCAAACGCAAAAACCATCTTCATTCGGGACGTAATAAATCAGTTGCGTCCAGCCTGCGCTGCTGAACTATTAGCGCCATGCTTTCCTCGCATGTCAGATGTCCAAACACTAGGCCTCAACACAAGGATATGCACTGCTGATGGGCTTCATGCAAGTGGAACTGCACTTCAGGGCCTAAGCTTTTGGTATGGACACACCAGTATAATTGCAGCAGTAGCTGAGGACGACTGTTTATACAAGAGTGCAAGAATGAAACCAACTGTCTCCTGGGAAAAATGAAATCACTACATGAACGCAAGGCAATAACAATTTTGGAATCAGCAATCGTTCTCTGAAAAGTGCTGACGTGAGCAGAAAATGTTACTCACATTGTAAAGGCAAGTGCCGTAATTAAGAAATGACAACCGTAAGCACGTTGGCGCATATCATTTAGTGCCCTAAGGCTAGCATTTCGTGCAACTTGCCCACCTTAAAGTCTTCTTCCTGGTGTGTTCATGATGATTGTCAGCTTTGTGAGGCTCTTATCCGAACAAATGTGGCCCTAGTGTTCTGGCACATTTCAGCCGTGCCTATATTGTGAGTTTCTCCCTGAACGCTTCTGGTATGTGGCAGGTTAGTGATGTGGTCCTACAAGCAACTTTGTCTTTCTTGAGGAATTTTTTATAATTGCGCCGCGAGAATAGAATTCAAAGGTCAGATACTGCAAAATATAATTTTGGGAATCCAGCCCATCTGTAGCATTTAACGTCACTCTTGGGTACTAATTGTTCACTTAATTGGAGCACTGCATTATGAGCTGCGCTGATCCTTTCGTCTGACTCTTTCCACCTGTTTGGGCTATTTTACGCTTAAGCATATCGGTGTCAGCCCCACGAGGCTTTTTTACTTCCATATACTCACGCCATAGCTCTCAAAAAGCACTAGTTCCACCGTCCTTGCTATCAGTTGCAAATATCGCACACAAATAATAAATAAACAAGTGAAAATGTTTACTTCCAGCTGGTGGGTGGCTACCGTAGGCATAATCACAAAGGTACAGTCAAATCAGAAGTATGTCTGATGGGATTCTTAGGTACCCAGGGTTGCGCAAAAACGGGATCGTCGGAAACAGATAGGGTCTGCTCCAGCTGACGCAATCAAAATGCGGTGGACATCCGCGGCAGAGGATAACGACGTCCGTCACGGGCTGTCCAGAGACTGAAGTATCTCAGTGCAGTGACGGCACGGCACTGCCATACCTAGTTCGATAGCATACCCGTAACTGTTCACTTCCTACTTTGACCGCGCCCCCTCGCCCACCTGTTCCATTACCCGCAACCACAATCAAAGTTTTCAGCTGGCCCCAGCCGAATCCGGAAGGCGTGCATTCTAATTTGCTGCACCTTCCGTTGGATCTAAACACCCCGGTGTCTTTTACTTTGTACTCCTTACCAAGTCAGTCATTTTCCGTGCAGTTGACGTTCCTTCTTGTGCGTTTGCGTGAACTCCTTCTCCCAAGGAACTTTTACACCCGACTCAGCTCCAGCAGCAGCACTAGTGAGTCTCACCGGTTTCACCGCGCACTGTGATTCTAAGTTTTCTACTACCATTTACCCGTACTGCATATTACCCCGCTTCACCATCCCCACTTACGCATTTTCGTGACCCTGGTCATACGCCCAAAGGCCCAAGGCCACGAAGCTTCGGTGACGGTTTTAGGCTTTAGTTCAAATTGGCCGGTCAGATAGTGGCGGTTCTGCTGCCTCTCCAGATACGTCATCCTGGTTCCACATTTTCTGCAGTTGGACTTTTTTATCACGTACCAGGCAGGAAGCTTCTTGCCATGCCCTCCCTCGTATTGTTTCTGTCCGCCACTTCCAACTCCTAACAATCGTATCTTGTCTCGTCTGATACGTTCCCCACAAGAAAGGAAGAGCCCCTGTAAATTTGGTTCCCACTACCCACAAACCCCGTTAGTCATTCTCTTATTCTGAATGTAACATCATGATCATGCCTGAATTTATGCCACGCACTAGTTGTGAATGAACATTATTATTTTTACTGCGGGAAGGTGAAACTGGGACAGCTCTCCTGGCATGCGATAAGAAAATCAACAATTGCGGAAACTGGGCATCCAGAACAACGAAGCTGGTGAAGCAGCAGGTTTGCAATGATCCCGGCGGGCAATCTGAACTAAGAGTGAGAGCCGTTGCTGAATTTCCGTGACCTTGGGCAGTTAGGATTATGGCCAGCGTCACAAAAGCGTAAGTGTGGATAATGAATTCGAGAAATATGCGACAGGGGTTTGTGGTAGTTTGAATATCATAATCACGGTATACAGTAGAACTCCATGGAATCACTGGCGTCAATGATGTGGTGAAGTCGGGTAAAGAGGTCCTTTGGAGAGTGGGTTTGTGCTAACGCTAGGGGCATAACGCGAAGTGTTTGCACCCTCGCGTACACTGGGAACTTTGTTCTTATACACAGAGTTGTAGCTCACGCGCCTACGTTTTTAAGCGGACGCTGCTGTGATCTTCGATATCTGGCTAGATTCCCAAGTTTAATAAATTACGACACACTTAATTCCCAAGTTTAATAAATTACGACACACTCACTTATATATCTCCTAAAATCTTTCGTACAAGTTTTTACTTGATTTAGCTTATTGCTCTTGTCGACATGTTACTACCGACATTCACTCCTACAATCCTGTCCAAATAGTCTGATAACAATGGCCGCCAGAGCTAAAGCTGTGGTTCTCCTGATACGGTCTGACTGAGAACTCTTAAATCTATTCCTTATTGATTTATTGCCGAATATCCCTTCACCTTAAACGAACAAGCATATACTGGTACCAAGCCCGTCTTGTTCTATGCGGTTGTTTGAACTTGCACCCCCACAATACATCCCATCATTGTGTCCGAAGAAGCACCTCGCAGCCAGCTGACCCAACACTCAAAGCCGTCACTCTTCAAGGTCGGTCAATATAACATTCTGAGTAACTTTGGGTTGTTCGGTAGTACTAATCAACATCTACCTTCATACATAACTCAGCAGCCTCGTTCTTCCTCTCTCTTGCCAGAAGTGTTTCAGGTTCTCGGGAAAATCTTAAACCTCGGGTACATATGATGGAAAGCGAACTAGCGTCCTTCGGAAGCATACATCTAATTGCTTTCCTTCTAACTCTTGGAGTCACGTGCAGCCCATTAAATCTTGAAAAAAAGTGATTTTTAGTGAGTCCATAGCCTCAGATTTTTCAACTTATGGAATGCCGTCATCAGATCCTAATATATAGTGCTCATGATTGCATCCTGATCGAGCACACAAAGGCTGCTAGCCTAACAGCACCTCAAAATTACAGAGCGGAAAGGTCAAGGTCGTTCGCACTCAACTGTGCGGGCAACTCGCTAAAAATTCACCAGCAACATCGTTAAAGATTTCCACTGAAGGCTACCAAATGGATCCCACTTCCTTTCGGCGACCCGGACCAATCAATATTTTTGGCGTGACCCCGTCGCAGAACTCCCGCATGACCAACACCTTTGACAAGGCGGGTCGTCGTTGACGCATTTGCGCGCGGCAGCTAGGAAAACTTGGTAGGGTCTCCAACTCGCAAATACCATTGTCTTATTTTAGCCCATATGAAGTTCCGCACGGATGGCTACTCGCATACTATTTGCTTGAGATCCAGTTCAGCAGTTACCTACCCATTTACAACCTTTGCCCCGTCAGAAGCCACATGCAGTTCCACCACTATGACCTGTAGCCATATCCCGTCTTTCCACTCCGAAACACCCTGTACCGCAACAACCAACGGAGATGATTTCTGTTCACCCACGACGGAGCTCATCCTCACTTCAGAAGGGCCGAATGCACCACTAGCTTCTTCGCTAATCCCTGTTTGGTCTCCTCACCTTTCATCTCTTACCACAAGCCTCGTATTTCAACTCCTCTAATCAGCCCTGTTCGGCCGTCCGTGTCCCCGTTCAGCACCATTCAATGCTGATGGTACTACAAAACACATTCTCCTATCTTCATAGTACCCCAGCCATACAGTCTCATCTCTCTCTACTTAGCCACTCCACCAGGCCATCCATCTTGTGTGACCTCAACCTCACTAGTTCTGTTGAACTGCCACATACGGTACTATCCTCTGATGACGCTGATACAGCCAGTATAAAGGATAACTTAACACAGCCTGCGATTTGTTGTCCACTCTCGCCTACGAGCTTCATTATCACCTCAAATTTATCTCCGTCTCCGTCATGGTTTTTCAAGTCTGGTACACTTAACTCCCTTCCGAAGTACACTATCTCCCCTTCCGATCGTTCCCACTACCGTGGTGGTGTCCGCCTCATATATTCTTGGGCTGAAATGGACGCCTCTCCTTTTGATGAGCCACCATCAGCAGAAACTTTAGACTCAGTTTGGCTTTCTGAGTGTCGGTCTAACCCGCCGTTCATCATCAGGTGTTTATGCATGCATCCACCACACTCCATTGGCGCGCTAAGCCAACTGTCCACACTACTTTCCCGAGTCCAAGCTCTACCTCACCCGACCAAATTCTGCGCTTTCATTGACCTCCTCATTCCACAGCAAACCAAGTTTACTTACCATATTTATGTAGTTTGTAAAACGCATAATGGAATGTAGCCATTAAGACGCCTCACATTATTCACATGCATGCTGGACTTCCGTGGAGAATGTGCAGTGCTCATTTAATAAGTCCGGTTTTCGGTGTCATCTGCACCACCATATCGTCTTCACCTTTTTCGTGGATTCAGTAATTGATACACATGACTGAGGCTTTTGCCGAAGCTTCCCGGGTTGAGTTTTACTTGCGGTTTAGTGACCTTCGTTTACCCATTAGTGACGAGCGTGTACACTGCTCTTTAAGTTCTCGGCGTGGGTCAATAAACTTTTCGGCTCAATGACACAAATAAAACAGTGCCTAGACTTAAGTGCTATATGTAGTGTGAGCAACCGTCGGAGGAAAGTTATTTCGCGAACAAACTGTCCGAAGTTAGAAAAATTGAAACCCAATTAAATTGCGCGCTCTGGGCTTGAAAATCTTTCCCGCCGTGTGTTAGCTGTGCCAAAGATGACAAACTAATTGGACAATGCTTGTTTAAACAGAGCGTAATTAAGCAGTAGTTCTCCACGGAGGAGATAATCCAGGGGAACGAGGTCAGGCAACGCAAGATGCGTTTCATAATCAACGAACTGAAGGCCGGCGACCATTTTTGTGGCAACATGTAGAACAATGAGACTCAGTGAGGGTTACGTCCTTCTTGCCATCCGTAGACTGCCTGGTTAAAATAGTTAAGAAGCGGTCTGGCGTATGCCCCAAAGAGTATCTCGAAGTCTACGCGAGTAATGCAGATAAACGTGAGCCAAATCATCCGCGGGACAGCGATTGCCTTTTGAGCCGATTTTTCATGGTTCAGTGAGGAGTGCCTGACACCTAAATCCTTTTTGGTGTCTATCCTCATAATTTCTTCTTGTCTATTCTCAACATATACAGCAAACGAATTCGCCGAGTCTCCTCCGAATGACATATGGACGCACTTTTCATCATTCAGAGAAAGCTGTCAATATAATGACCACTGCTTTGGGGTGCGGACATCCATTTAGAGGGCATTGACATTAGAGCTCCAGGATTTCAAGTAGTCAGCAACAAGTATACATGGACTTCAAAGAACATCCGAAAGGTTGGTGACAGACCAAAAACAGAAGTGGTCCCAAAACAAAGACTGTAACTGCCGGACGACAGGCAATCACAAGTCTTGTAGATTGGCGTGGCAGTCGCTTACTTCCAGTTAGGGGAAATCTTGCGTTTGTCTAGATGCTGAAAAAAACACTGGGTAGAAATGCTTTGCCACTGTCGACAACGTTTCCTTAAGGATCCTTGAATGGACCTTGTCTGGTCCTAACGCGCTGGAGGGATTTGTCTTTCACGAGAAGTAGCAAACGTCCTCCATTTTAAAGATCAGGTCGGTTAGAGGCCGCTCGTTGTTCGTCTTGACGAGTTTGGTTAAGATAATTTCGCTGGAGGGGGACACAGGCCGTAGTCTTCAGATACCGATATTTGATCACTTGTAAGCTCTCTGTTTCTGTCACTCAAGAGGAAGCTGGTTGGCTTATTTCTCCAGCATACGCTCCAGTACTTTAAAAAGCATATTTTTGATTTTCCGGGTGGTTTGTTTGCGTATGTTCCATTGGCGGCTTTCTGACTTACAGCGGTTTCGCATTTGAAGAAATAACAGCTCATCGCCTGTCTCCTGTAATTATCGTTTTTGAATAAAGCTGGGACCTCGTTTTCAGAACAAGCCGAATTATTTTATACAGCTTTCGGTCCATTTGACAGCGCGCTGCTCTTTTTGGGGCAAACAAGAGTCAGTAGCGTGAATTTTTGGACGGATTAAATCATCTCGCTGCACTTCCAGTTTATTCCCCACAAAGTCCAGGCTTTTCTTTACTGTTAACGTTTCTCCCGTGCGTCGGCAATAGTTGACTTTCCCAAGCAACTTTTACCCTCAACTTTGCTCCAACAGCGATACCAGTGAGTCTCCGAAGTTTCATCAGGCACTGGATTCTGAGATCTGAGATTCTGGACTACCATTTATCCCTCCTGCGAAGTTTTTCACTTCATCATCCCCACATACACTTTTCGTGACCCTGGCCGTAGACTCCATTGCCCAAGTTTACGCAGCCGCGGCACCGGTTTTCAGTTTTAGTTCAAATTAGCCGGCTTGATAAATGAACTACGCTCGCTTTTCCAGATTCGTTGTTATGGTTCCTTATTTACCGCGATGCATAGTCTCTCGTCCCTTGCCAGACTGGATCCTCCGTTTTGCCATCCCCGTTTTGCTGTTACCCTCATTCTTCAAAGTGTAGCTATCAGAACTTGAATCAGCTTGATATGTCATGTAATAGACGAAGAACTTTAATAACTGTGTATTTTTGTCCTCGATATCCACCACATTCAGATTGTACCGGTTTAGGTGTGATTGTATCTGCATCGGATAATCCCCAATATATGTGTGCCTACCCCTGAGATCAGTCGAGCCATTATGATCACGCTTGACGGTATGTCCCCCATAAGCAGGAAATAAATATTATTTAGATTAAGGTCCATGGAAGAATGATTATTAGTGAATAAATAGAGTTGAATTTAACTTTGAAGAGTAGTGGAGGCTTCAGCAGGAAACCGTCACTTCTCGTTCATCGTGAGACGAACAGGCGACCGAGTTGATATAACGATGTGATACCCACGTGTTATGGAGGTAAAGACGACTAGATTTCATAGGTGTATGTGGGCTGGGATGGCCTCAGGATGTCTACGCCAAGAAGGCGCAGCGTCCAAAGTCCTCAACCGAAGCTCTTGGCCTTAAAGCGCAAACGCAAGGCTCAGGGGGCCGATGGAAGGCTAGCAGATAGGTCAAAGGGAGTAGGGAAAATGTTTCTTATGTGTTCCACTTTCGAGACGGGTGAGTCAGCGGAATGTGTTTATCATATCCTACTATATAGACAGCTTTGTGGAGAAGACTCCACTGGCACTAAATTTGTGCTCTTCGGTACAGCTTAACGGGTGGCTGAGGTAAGTAGGACATCGCACTACGCTATGTTCCAGCTTCCCTTTGATGGATCATGACACTGAGTCATCTTAGCAAACAGCTGTATCCGGATGTGTAAGACTGCATATCTGTTCTTCTGAGGAAGCAGTGGGTCGAGCAGGATCGTATACTAAATCTATTAATAGAAAATGAATGAGGGCGTTCCCCGGTAAAAGCCACACGTGTACTTGGTGAGAGAAGCACCTCTCTGACTGCGGTTATCAGGGATTAGAGTAAGCATATATTTATGACACTTCCTAATAATTTCTCTTGATGTTTCAGTGGTTTCAATTTTTGTGGCGTACAAATCCTGGTGACCACCGACATTAGGTCTTTGCCCCCGTGGCGACTGTGAATACTGCTCTGGATGATACTACGAGATTTGCTTTGAACGCTCCACTAGACATTATATTGCCATACTGTGACCATCTCGTAACTACGGCTGCGCCGACTGTGGCACCAGAATCTATCAGTTAGTGCACCGTGAAATCTTTCGCCGACCATTCAGCCCCACGCTTAGTCTCCCATTGTTCGCGCACTGCCTGGGCATCACAGCACCCTCGATTCTTCACTGCTTCAAGTTCCTTGGTAAGACTGGCAACCTTCAAAAGCACACACTTGAAGTGACTCGTCGTCCCTTATTTCAGTCAGGGCCCATATCTTTACGTTGCATGAGGAATAAGTAATTTGTCACTTTTTGACCTTTTATAGCATTTCAATTCGTCAGATGAGCCGTGCAGTATTCAGGTCCTATGATCTGAAACGTCGAATACTTAAATGCTACATCCCTGTTCTCCTCTGATATGGCCACCTAGTACGCTTGTGTGCGTGACCGGAGAGCGCCCTTATTTTTCTGCCTTGTATGGTCTTAGTTTACAACCCTGGTTAGCCGATCTGTTCTTCGGCACAAAGGAATGCAGCAACCTTTTCTTGGGCCTCGTCGATGTAACGTCCCCAAGGACCGGGTGCCCTGTACAGCATGAGACTGTAACGGGATGTAGATATTCTATACCAGATATTCTATACCAGTCGTACACACGAAGCGATCAATTTTAACTTAGGTGGTCGAGACTTCCGAAGGTTCTGAGCAATGCTCAGCGAAACGTGAAGAAGCGGCGAATGCCTTCTCTCGCCAATTCAGAGCCCAGGATCAAAAGTTAGCGCGGCTCCAATGTTCTTCGACGCATCTTCGACGCATCTTCGAGGCCTAGTAGGGGCGCTGGAGATGACTGTGTACCTGTGAAGGGCTAACGATGACAATCAGAATGGTTGAGTGCGCAACCTCTTCGGGTGTTTGTATTCCGCGTGACTAAAAGCACAACGTCTGCATCACTGGATGCAGTTGCCTGTCGGCCGCACCCTCGAAGCAGACAGTTGTCAAGATTCGTGGACATGCCTTGTGAGAACGCATGAACGAATTCACTTTAGCTGACAATTTTGACAACAACCCAAGATCACTGGGTGGGGGGACTATTACCTAATTGGGAACTGGGAACCAAGACAGATTTGGCAGAAGCAGAATACAGAAATAACCTGCTTCGAAATACCTATAGCACACTAGCTCCTCATGCGCAGTGAAAATGGGACGACTGCCCCTTCTATAGCTTCTCCTTTTCCCACGTAACATTTCAAACCGAAGGTGTGGCCAAAAACCATAGAGTTCACTGACCTCCGGTCTCTTACTGGTGAACGAACTCTTTGAACTTTTTGAGGCTATTCATGATTCTATTGTCATAGCTCATCCCCGCGCATAATTTTAAACTTAAAGCTATGTAACCGAAATCTGGTCGTCAATGCACTCGAAAGTACAGAGTACTAATGAATACAGAAATGGGAGCTTTTTGACAAAATTTGCGTCGACTGAAACGGTATACGATAATTTTGGGACGATTACTTCCTCAGCTCCATAATACAGGATACCCACACTATGCCAGTAGAAATAACATATCAAAGAAAATCTCACAAGATGTTGATGTCCCAAAAACAAAGCCAGAGAAGAAAGTATTGACGGGTAAGAATGTTTTCGGTACTATTTTAATGCCTTTTCATAACTAAAATGTGGGGTATTTACCATAGGTGGCCGTGGATGTGTGATGGTTGACGGTACACTTGCGACTGTGAAAACTACACAAGTTTTTGTATAGAAAGACTGGGCTGTCCGTCCTTTCATTTATTATTGTTATCGGTATCATATGGCACAAACCTTCCACGACATCGTGAGGGGTTTGTTACCTGGTAACACGATTAAAGATTGCAATTTTAATGCATGCGGTTTCGAAGTGCCACGTTGGTATTTGTTGATAGAAATAGGTTACGCAGGTGACATAGCACCTCTCGCGCTGGAACGCAGAAGATGGTAGGCAGTAATAAAAATCCAACCTCGAGGTCTGGTATGCACTTCGTTACCACAGCTACCTCAAACACGCCGATGTGTTTGCAGGCCTCATACTCAAAGATGAAGTGATTGAAGTAGTGGATAAACATTTCCCTGGGTGGCTACATCAGTCCAGGCTGCCTAGCTAAAGGTAGGATTACCTTCTGGCTCCGGAAAACCTAGATAGCTTTCTCCAGCCTTCATTAACCATGACGTAAACGTGACTGAAGCTTATCTTCTTTGGGACTTGCTTACTATGCTACAGTGTGCCTTGGAGCATTATATTCATTAGAAGGTTGGTCAATTTGAGCTAGGAAATTTAAAAACCCTTCAGCATTTGGCCACCGGTGCCATCATGATACTCTCAGCGTCTGGTGGGATTATCGCTTCAGTAGTTCTGGGGCTTTTCGGATCGTTGTGTTTTGCCAACGATGGACGAACTTACTATACTCCACAATTTACTCTAGCCTACCCACTTGCTTTATTTGCCGGTCGATTGACAGTTCCTTCTACACAACCATGCGGACGATGGAAACGAGCCAGAGAAAATTAAGCAGCGAATTGACGCAGATGTATACAAGCCACTATAAGCAAATTCAGCTGTTCTGGTCATTGACGTAACCCCAATTGGTGACTTTGAGAAAGCACATGAAGGACAACAGACATTGATAGACATCACCTGGGTGTGTGCATTCATACAAACACATGAACGCATGTAAGCATCTGCACTTGGTGCATAGCTTCTCTTCCCGATCTCTTCAACGAAATTTTTGCTACCATTCATAGATTCGTGAGCCAACGACATCGGCTACTACCTCAAATGCGTGACTATCCAAGCATACTTTCTAGGACCATCAGTAAACTAAAACAAATATACAAGTTTTAAGGCTGATGATGGTGCCCAAGAGGAATAAAATCCTTGGTATCACCAACCGCAATTAATAGTTGGTGAACACCGCCATGAAGGGAAAGACTAGTACTAGTTACAGAAGCTGCATCAGAATGAATCTGTTTCCACCTCAGTTGCATAGAATAACAAGGGTCAACTTACAGCGATGGTGAAATATTAGTTCCAGGCAGGCAGTGTCTGGCCTATTTAAACAACATTTTGCTGCGGTACATTCTAAGTATAATATAGTTAAGAAGGTTTTGGCTGACCTATTAATAGAAGCTCAAATAGTACAGCAATTTCACAGAAACAGTTGAACTAATTCGAAACCATGATTGAACTTAAGTAACAAGGGTTGCTGCGTCACGTCTCTTTTGACCTAATGAACTGTCACCGCTCACTGGAGAACCACTGAGACGTAGCTAAAGCTGCTCGCCGAAGAGGGAATAGCGCATGAAAACAAGCATACCATATTAAAAAGGTCACCATCTTAGGATTTCTAGCATATGACTTCCCATATTCCTGGTGCCAATATCCCCAAATATCCAAGAGTGAATAGCACAGGAGGGAACTGGATGTATTTCCGCACACATGTGAAATTGCTATTTCAGTCCTTATAGGGTTTTGGGAGTGAGGAACCTTGCATTATCAACATGTTTTCCGATGACAAGGCTTGAGGTGATATGAGTTGTTGAAGGACAATATCCGTTGTGTCTTTCAAATTCATTAATCCTTCCACCTAGTAAATCACATTGCATGCAACACGTGCTTTTTCGGAGCCAAACTCAGCAAATAGCGGCACAGGTGAGTGGAATCCTTCATTTGTTAAACAGAACTCTCTTAGAACAGAAAAATCTACCGCCGATGTACCGCAGGTATTTGTTATCGGGAGCGGGTGGAGAACTCTCTTAGAACAGAAAAATCTACCGTCGATGTACCGCAGGCATTTGTTATCGGGAGCGGGTGATTTATACAGCACGAGGACTTAATGCAAGGTCACCTTTCCGTGAGTCTTCTGTTAGCTTCAGACGATGTAAGTCTGCCGTGGGAAATGGATTCCACGGGAAAAATCCAACAGGCAAACGGACTCATTATTATCACTGTCCACTGCATAAAATAAGTGTTTAGCACTGGTGCTTTGTTGGCGTTCAACCATAGTTTGTTTCAAAGCCCTGTTGTGCGTCGATGTCGAAGATAAAAAACGATCCAGCGCTATACCTGAAACTATTGCATTGGGCAGAAGACAGGCGTGTTATGCGGACGACATAAGACCTAGGCTTGCTCACGCGGAGGATTCGAAGAAAGCCATAGCAAAGAGATGTGAGACTGTATTGACACGTAGAACATTTTACGTGTATAACCTAAACCTGCTTAGTTGGCTAAACTCAAGATTTGTCAATGAAGTACGGATATCCTGATGCTGATCATGCACCAAGTGGAAGGAGGAATAAGTGGAGCAAGTCCGGAGGTTGGCTACCGGGGTCTATTTTACACGCCTTGGCTTCAAACAATAAACTTTGATAAGTTTGAATATGGATAAAGAAGAGCCAGTTTGTTATCCATGTTCAAGTTTTGAAAATTGAAAGTAACTTGTAATGTCACAAAAAAGGTAACCTGGTTGAAAATAAGAATCTTGGTCAAAAACTGACCAGTTGCATGTTTAGGGACTCTTAAAAATGGATAATGAGCCTCCAAGTTAACTATCGTTACGCATATTTTCATTGGCATACTTGAACAATTAAAGCATATACTCGATCAGCTTATCACTGAAAACATTGGGACGGGACCGAAAGAGGGTTCTTACCACCGGCAACGTACCAAGCAATAAAACAATCCAAACAAAAGCAGCCACATGTCTTGCAGCCGTTGGGGTCAAAATTACTCTAGTTGCTATTTTCTGACAGCAATGTAGGAGGTTACAGAGCGTTGATGCGGAGAGAAGCCTGGTAGGTACTTAGGTGGTGGATAAAAATCCTGAAACATTCGACCCGTTGTTTGTGCCGCAGGTTTAACCATATCCACTTCGTTGGGTAAGAATTGGTAAGCTGTTATGGAAGCAACTCTTAAATCCACGCGTCCTTTGTTACCTCGAAACTACAAGGTAATCAGGCGAATGAACGTCAGCACGACGACAACAGACGCATTAACACAAGGGTAGGTACTATTTTCGGTGGGTGGATTGTATAGTCCGTCTGGAGCGTGCACTTCGAGATGTCTGTAGATGCAGAGGATCGCGTCAAGGTAGTACAAAATTTATTTACCTGACAAAACTAAATCTTCAGGATGAAGTGAACGCAAATGCTTTGCTTTGTCATGCGACAGTCAGCAATGTAAGGACGCTTATCTTCTAACATTTGGAACAGCTCATTTTTCAGAAACAGCTGTAACTTTACGGGACACAGGTGATGAGGCACTGCGAGGGCTGACAAAGTTTTCTCACGATACACCCAACGTATAAAATGAAAGTATGGTCAATCAAATAAATAACTAAGTAGGTAAAAGGCTGTCTGGAATGATGATTTCATGCTCTTTGGGAATTTGGTGATGAAAAACAACATCGGAAGAAGGCAAGCGTCAAAGAGTAGTGGCAGGAAAAATATTATACTGTAGGTAATTTATGGACATGATTAGTCAAGCTGGATCAGGTAGTGTACAAACACACTAAGTACCTGCACTTCGAGTGCATGCTGGTGAACCGTTTCCATGTTGACAGAGAAGCGGTAAGGACGATCCGTCGTCGTGTCAACTACACAATTCCTTGTTTATTATTTCGTTAATTTTCTGTTTTTGATCGGCAAATGTCACCGAAAAACAATATGCACTACGTTTTATCCTGCAAAACCTTAGGAACTTCCTATCTTAGGTGGGCGTACAATGGGATGCTTTCTTTGATCATTACTTGCAGAAATGAAAATGAAAACTGTATCTCTCAGTACTCCACATTTACGACTTTGCAATCGTGTGCAGTGTAGCGTGTGAATTGAAGTCCCACGGATTCAACCAGTCGTTTGTAGCTTTTAGGTCACTCGGTGAGACGGGTCGCATAACATGCAACAGAAATTTCTTAACAATGCTACCATCGTCCCTGTGGGCTTCTATAATGTAACCGATAGAACGTGAGCACTGCATAAGTCGTGATAATGGGTGATTATATATGCTGTAGATTTAGAGTGCAGAAAAATCACCTCCAATACTTGTTCAGGGATACGACAGATGTGAAGGATATCGGACGCAATAAGCTGATCATGAATTTAAAAGCTCGGTTCAGTTCCGTTCAAATTTGATTAATTATGCGATATAAGTTCCTGGTTTGCACCTATCGGCGAACAACATCAAAGCCCGTCTGCAAGAGTTCAGTTTTTTGAAAGCATCAAAATGCAGCATATTCTAAAAGATGTTGTTCTTGTAGATACTTCCTATCCAGATTGCTTGAATGAGTGTTTTGAGGTCAATTCCCCTGGAATTAATTGTAGTTAGCTGATGCTTATTCCATTTCCCGTCAACTTTTATTCTTTTCTACACAATAAGGCTCTTAAATAAACCATGATTGTATAAAAGCGAAGCGTCAGTGTTGAACATTGATGTCAAGTTGTCGACGATGATGGTGATATTCTAAACATGCGAAAAGGAAAGCTTGCAAAAGTGTATAAGTAGCATTCGGGCTACAACTGCGAAAGAAAAATCAAACGCTGCACGATAAGGTTAAACCAATAGCTGGGACCTTAAGGGGGAATCAGAGTCACAAGCCAAAGATACGGAAGCAACTATTCAGTGACTTGCTTGTTCAACCTCCTAGCTAAGTAACTCCTTAGCGGATTTTAGTCGACTTCTTTCAGGTTCAAAGCACTCGCTCTTGATGTCTTAAAATATTAGGCCCAATGTTCTGATAGGTTTGGTACAACGTCACTTAGCTGCAATTCAGAGCCTCTTTGTTGTGTAAAGTTAGTAAAAATTATCTACAAAGATTTGCTTTGGATAAAATGCGCACAACAACCTGGTGAAGATCTTCAGAAATATTAAGGAGACGTTGGATATTGAGTGGAGGTGTCACGGTCTCTATATACATATATACTTATATGTATATATAGAGAGGGATCGTGACACTCCCACTCAATAGCAAACGTTTATATATATATATATATATGTACTTTAGTGCATTTTTAGATAGTTTACCGGCGCAGTTTTTCCGACGCTGTGTATTGGCGTAACGCAATCTTTGTTTCCAGAAAGATTTGTGTCATGCTTTAGGGTCCATTTGGCGGTTACCATTACTGATTTAGCTGTTTATAATAAAAAACGAATTAATTCCAAGTCATAGGTGCCTTTTTGACAGATGACATTGGGTGTCAGAACTGGATACAATATCTGTTCTTGAGTCAGGCCTGAACATAGAAAGAATGGAGGTCAGCAAAAGTTGAAGACTATTTGCACGAAAATTGGTAGATTACGGACACATGGGTATCAGACGTGCCACGTTACATTTTTAAGGACGTCTATTGGAGACAAACCGACGAATACTGTAATACTAAAGTACACTGCCTTCATTCAAATAATTGATGCAATAAGACACAAGTGAGACAATCAAGGAGATCAAGATCTTGGGATCCAAAATGTACAGCCTATTCTTGATAACATAGACCACTACATTTTGTTGAGTGGATTGAAAGTAACTCCCTAAAATCCAAATTCTCCACAACAAGCCGATTTCCCTAAGTATTTGGGTATCATCATTCCAAATGGTCAAAAACGGCATCGGTATCCCCAGAATAATGTTCACACAGTCTCACAAAGATCTACGGAAACGCCTTGGAAGAAAGATCCGTCTGTGTTCTGCCTGACTGTACACACCGACCGTCCAGTGCATACTAAAATATGCTTGTGGGACCTGAACTCTGCGAACTGTCGATCTTTGAACACTGGATGTCGCTCACTACTGACGGTTATGGAGAATACTGGCGGTAGGTTGGAAAGCCAATGTATCCTGTGAACGCGCCAAACAATGTTATTATAACACTCTATGCCCTTTCAGTTCGGTCAGGCTACACAGAGATCAGTAGCTGGGGCACGTCCTCCGCACTCCAAGCTATCAAAAGTCTCCCTGTTGCCACTTTCTTCCCAGAATGACGTTATACCGCAGGATAAACGAAAGTATGGCTACTTGTAGCAAACGCCGGCGTCAAGCGGACTGGATAACGCTGCGCACTAACCGTATTGCGATCCTGCTTCATGGGCAGCAGCATTCGACGGTATTCTTGAAGCCGAATGACTCTCTCATAAGAAACCGCCGTAAACGATCTTTGATAGGTCTTCCAAGGGGCGCTACCAAACACCTTGGCTAGGAGGACGGTGCGGACTATTGGTGCTTTGGTTACTGTAGGCTGTAGGTCGCTTTGGGCAGTTTAACAGCCTTCTTTCACAGATGACCTTCTTTAGGTAATTTGCTGCTGATAGGGCCCGAGAAACGAACACCAACTTGGACATGTTGAGTCTCTGCGAAGTTTACGACGTACGCCAGTGTCTCAAGGAATGGATTTACTTATGCGCTAATTTTGTTTCAGCTGACCACATCTGGACCACACCACCCAAGACTTCAGTAGAGCTAGCTTATCATCAGACACCAACATCACGGGTTAGCTCTTAACTGTCCCCTTCAAGTTATACTACTCACCAGTCATTTGTGGCCGGACAGTATGACGCTTGAATTTTCACGTGCACTGTGCACCACCGGTGACTCTTAATACGAGCGAAACAATTTTACAGGGTTTTTGGTTCTCCGGGTATAGAAATATGACCTGTAGAATGAAAGCTCTATTGTGACTTCAAAAACATCCTATCAACTAAAAAACGTAAGTGGTTGTTCCAGAAGGCAAATTAGTCCAGTATAGGCTTTCCAGCCGCGAATTCATCACTTCGGTAGTCAGTTAACATCCGATCTTACGGAAGGACGTCAATCATCGGAGGATAGTGGCGCTATATACCATCTAACAGCAAGTTAACCGCATTGCCAGTCTACCATTTCTGGCCAAAAAGCGTTTAACCGTAGAACCATTCTAGTGCATAGTTATTAGGAAACATAGCTACAGGAAACACGAGGGCTGGGATGCAGCCATCTTGCCTACGCCTATACAGGAACAAATGATAGGCTGCGGTTGGTTTCAAAGCGTGAACCTCCTGGTCATTAGTTTATACAGGAACAAATGATAGGCTGCGGTTGGGTTCAAAGCGTGAACCTCCTGGTCATTAGTTTTGCACCTTAACGATGAACCGTCTCCCACCGAGTCGTATGGGCATTTTTTACTAGCTGAAAAAGCGCGGAACCGAAATGCTCCTTATTTTTACGAAATACTCACAGCTGGTTATTACGTAAAAAGATGCTTGTTTTTTAACACAGCTTTGCTTCAATCGCAGGCTAGAACCAAGGTTGGATAAGCTAAATTCCCCTCACTACTCACACAAGCAGTAGAGTTCCTGTGTATAACAACAAGCGGGCGATTGTCTGTGCAGTTGAAGTTCAACTGGCCATGACCACGATACCCGAACCGGTTTCGCCACTGTGTAGTGCTTAAATATGCTTCCACAGGAAACCGGTCGACTAAACTGAAGAATCGGCTGTTTCGATGGCTTTTTCATATTAATTTCAGTGGAATGCTACGAAGCCGGTCTAGAAGCAGTTCATCCTGGGTCTCTGGTTTCCAGGAAAAGTATGAACCTAAATCGTCGAAGTGTCTGAATGCACTCAAACTTATGTCGTTCTGTTGAGAAAACATTACCACTCAGGTTATCTCTATTTCGTTAAAATAAGCATCCATGTGAGGATTTTTAATGTTCGTTTAGGCGAAATTCCATTGAACAAAGCCCGACGCTTGTCTCACCATCAGATTTGTCATTGACAGCAACCGTGGAGGACCACACTGCTATACAACAATGTCAGATTATTTGCATAACGCCTTATAATGAAAACAAGGAAAAATAAGAAGAAATAAAGGTGAAACTTGGCTTTTGTAGAAACAAATTTGTTCGAGATATCCTCGTTAAGTCTGCCATAGAAAACATACAATTTTCTGGAACACTACTCACATGATTTTACGTTTTTATGCAAAAATACAAACACTTCAACAGCAAAACGTTTCTTGCTTTCCCTTTCTGTTAGCCCAAATATCATCTAACAGGAATCAAAGTGACACTCATTACGCAGCTACTGAGACTAACAGGTCACGCCCAAGTGCTTCATCGTCAGGGAACTCAAAGAAACTGCTGAACCGGAGAAGAAACGTATGTGAGAATCGAATTACAGGTAAGCATCTTAAGGAACAATGAGGGATGTAACATATCAGAAAAGATCAGTAGCGATTTGTCGTGAAATCTCTAGTGAGCATCGATAGACAGGATTCTTGGGTTAGTCTAAGTTAACGCAATATGCATGTTTTGAGGGTACGTAGCCATATGTGGTCCTTCTTCAAGAAGATTGCACAGGACCGAGGTTTCTTCTATCTTTTTGTACCAAAACAAAGGACGCAAAGTAAATCGACCTCAACAATTCTAACATCAATTATTTAACGACAAAATCTAAAGTATAATTGCGGAGCAGCTTCACATTGGAGTGATTGAGTTTCTTCTGATGATATAATTCTGTAAGAAAACGCAGGATATTGTTGGGGATCAAAATAGTTGTTAGCGGAGGAATTCGGTACTTTCCAAAGTGGACTACACCAATCAGGCAAATGTACGCTCATTAGTGATCTAACGCATACAGCTTAACTTGCAACCACTGAAACCTCAGTACTGTTTTGTCACAGTGCCAATTCCCTATAAACTCAATGAATTAGAGAGAAATAGAATGAAAAATAAAAAACTAGAAAAAATGATAAAAAATTAAAAAAATAAAAATAAAAATTTTTGTTAATTACTGCAACTTTCAACTAAGCACTGCAGAACTTATGGATACATTTTGAAAACAGAGGTCTGTGTTCACATAGCTTGCTTATGTACTTAATTCATAATGGTCTGCGGTTATGTAGACCAGACAGATTAGGTTATCAGCCGAAAGCGGTAAACTAACTACACTGTTGGGCAAACTGCATGGCTAAGTATGCATGCATGTACATATATGTGCTTGTGTGGCAAAGATAACCCTGGAGTATCGCATGACCATAAGTGTTACTTTATCCTCTGACATAGTTGGATTGTCTGCAGTTCACCATGCTCTGTTACACAGCGATATTTGAAGCCTTCAGCCTTTTGGACGGCGGGAGAACTCTTCGTCGTTAGGGTGCCTGTTAATGACATATTAGTCTAAAGTAGACGTCAGCTGATTTGTGCACAGTGTCTAAGTTCCATTCTACTCATGTTTGTGGGTGTGACAGTATGCGGCGACTGCCAAAGGTAATTACACGTCAGTGAGACCCAAAGATCACCCTCTGATTTGTCCATACACGAAGTGCCGGATCCTTGCATGGATAGACACCCACGTTTTGATTGACCATGATGACAAAAAAATTAGAAGAAACCACGTAGGATCTCCATAGTCAGATCTCGTTATCGAATCCGCTATTCGAAAAGTGGAAAAAATTACTCTACTAATGATGAATCCAGAAATTTGGATTCGTCACGTGGATGGCACCTGCGACAGTATGGATCGAAATTCCGTACAAGATTCACAGAACCTAAGAAACAACGCATTTGAGGACATCACATTTGCAATGAAATTGGATACGCTGTTAGGACAAAGTAACGATGGAACACTTGAGATTTGTGCAGGTAAAAGGGAGAAACACTTGAACCAGATACTGAGCTGTTACAGCAACCTCAGATGGATGGAAAAACCAATAAGCTTCATCCAGAGTTTGTCGAAAAAGCAGAAAAACATGGCAGCACAACCGAATTGAGAAGAAAAGAAAGGTGCGCACCGAAGATGTCCAAGTTTAAAGAAGAGGGAGGCTCGACAGCACCCCCAACACGAAAAGTAAACGAATAAGCGGATATTGGCCCTCTACTTCAAGAAGCTGCAAGGTTGTCCCAACCTAATGCAATCATAATAACTAAACAAACACACTGCTACCTAGAGGAGATTAATTTTGATACCAAAGTACAAAGTCAAAGAAAGGGGCAAAACAATGTCGTCTACCGGATGAAATAAAACGAATGCGTCAAACACTACTTTGGACAAACCGAAGAAAACTCTCCATATAAATCAACGAAAAGAATGTTCCCATAAAAAGAAAACCCATTGTTTCTGGTTCCGATGAAAGAGGACTAAGGAGGCCAACCAATACAAGTAAGAAGACGTGGAGATTCTGGCGTCCAGGGGTACAGAGTGAGCGGGGGATATCCTGGAAACACGCATCCTACAGGTTCAATCACCGTACAAACGGAATCTGACACGGTATGCACACCTGCGAGCGAAAACATCGCCAATTCAACTGGAGAGTTCAGACGAAACAGGATGCCAGGTGAACCGACTAGCTAGCAGAATCAACTCTTGAACCAACAGACCCAAGGTTGCCGAGTGCGATCAGCGAGGTCCAGACCAATGATCACTTGTTCACGAACCAATCAACCAACTAACCCCGCTAACCATTAAAAAACTAGCAGTAACCCAAGGTCAGCTACTGATCAGCAGAACCCTGGGTCGAACTTTGTTCAAGGCCTCCACACCAACGCACCGCTGGGTCTTGAAACACTACTACACCGCTACACACTAATGATATTTCCAAGTTAAGTGGCGAAAACCCTGCAATTGAATTCAACCAAGACCTCAAAAGGCGCCAGCGTTTCGTTTACATTCGGCAGTCAATACGTACAAAGTGAATTTTTATTTATATTAGACTGTATATTATTAGTGCAATCTCACTGAAGTCCAGGTCTAATGGTGAGTAGTCAGTCTAGTCGAGCAACTGAGTGCCAGACCCATAGCTGACAATAAATCCACGAGCAAATGAAATTGTTCTCTCCATGTGGTTTTCCGGTTTCAAAACAGATAATTGTTGTACGAAGGGGCACATGAAGTGCGGGGTTGCCAGTGCGAAGAAACAGTATAAGGCTTATCATTTATCGCTGATAAAGTTACAAAAGGCATCGTTGCTTTAATTAGACTCTTTGACGTCTGTTACGCTGCAACCATGGGTCGTATCCATATTTTAGTTCTAGATCACTGATAAAAATGGAAGCAACGTTAACATTCGGTGTTGTCAAAGTCCTTATAAACAACTTGCTTGGAAACATCACAAACGAGAGATATATAATATATATATATAATATATAATATATATAATATAATATATAATTTGTATATTGTATGTATATAAATTTACGCCAGGATGTGTAGGAATCAAAACCATAAGCAAACATCTTATTCGTTTGGCTGACCTTTTTTGGTAGGCAGTTGATGTCTGTAGTTGAAATCCACGTCTACTTGCTTTGAACCTATTGCAGACAGAACTCAGACCAGTAGCGCTGAACGGAACTCTATCATATCCTATACGCGCAACCAGAGCGAGAATGTGAAAACCATCAAAGTAAGTTAGGTTATCGCATACTGCTTTGTACTTGATCGATCAGGGTTCTATAGTGTACCACATACTCGTAGTTCCTCACTAATTAATACATTCGGTTATCCGTCAACCTCTGTATTCCCTCCGTTTCACAGACATTCAGACCTACTGGAAGAAAACTGATATTCAAGAATGACGAAGATCGCTTGTTATTTGAAAAACAGCGGACTGTGGTATGATTTACAGCCTTATATCGCATTCACTCCCAAAATTTCGCCAGATGTTGTTTATTGCATGAGAATTTTACGATTTAAACACAAATTTCTCACCTGTTATACATAACTGAACTCAAGATACTAGTTATTTGAACACATCTCCGTGCCGTGTGAACTCAGCATTCTCGAGTTGTCGTTCTTTTCACACTAGTATGATATTTGATAGCCGATCATGTTGTCAATCGATAGCTTGATCCCGTCCTTGGGGAAATAAGTGTGCTTTGTTGAAGTTTGAGCCTGAGCGAGGAGACTGGTAGCATACAAAGAGGTTAATACCGTTATCAGGTGTGCAGTCAAACCGACACGATGAAAACGGTATACGACCGTTGTCTGGACATATGTGGCTCGGATACTGCGCGAAAACTAAAAAGGACAACTTGACGAAAAGCAGACAACTAGCTTGCTCTTTAAGGTACTCAGTCGCCATCAAAAGAACATTATGGAGACAAAACTGATTGTACATGTACCTAGGTTGCTCAAAACGAGTGTCACAATAGACGAAATTCATGCATGTTCACAATAACAGGCTTTTAACGGGGCACGTAGCTGAGTTTCTGCTAAATCCATCATTTATTATATTCCGAAACTGAATGTGTTGCACAAAGGCTTTAGTATGTTTTCATTTGGTATGACATTCGAGATATCAATATTCCGAAACTGAATGTGTTGCACAAAGACCCCATGTTGTTTTCATTTGGGATGACATTTGAGATATCGAGGCATATTCTGTTGACTTGACGTACCTATAAGAATGCAAAAACTTCTCAATGGTCCTCTATAGTTTTGGTCTTTCTCGGGACTAATGAGGTAGGCTTACTGTTCGCGTTTCCGTCAACTTTAAATCCCACTAGCATAGCGAATTGCAGTTGACGAAATACATACAACTACAAACTAAGCTGGTGCTAACGGGAGACTCAACTGAAGCTTAGCGGAAAAGTAATGTAAACGGGCAGTTTCAGATTTACGGAGAATGAGCTATATAATCCAACGGCATAGCCAAAGTGGTAATTGTGAATCGGACTATTCGCCACCAACGAATCGATGCATCTGAGGAAGAAAATCATTGCAATTTAGAGTAGCGTTGATAAAAATAGCATTCACAATACTGTAACGATGATAGAAGCTTTTGTAAAGTTTCTTCTGCCGACAACTCATGGACGACTTCGATGAAGCTTACTCCACCAGCTAGTACTATTTGGAGCGGTTCATTTTTTCGAATAAGTACTGTTCAACAAGCACATTCGAACCGGCAGATTCTCTTGTTTGTGATTGGTTGATCGACTTGTTCGGTTAAGTGGAAAATCGATAAAACTCTTATTACAGTCTAATTAGGCCCAGCACAGAACTGAAAGCAATACTCACCAATATGAAAGTTGGTAACATCGCTAGCATCGTTGCCAAAACATCCATTAGCTAAAATTACAAACTTTTTTCTCTTAACCAGGATGGTCGTTACGATCATTTACGAAGAGGAGTAGGACAACGTGCATTATTACGAAGCTGTCAAATGTGCAACTGGAGTTTCATCACAAAATTCCTCTTTTATTTTCTGCTGATTTTAAGCCATTTCCATAGATTTTGATGTCGAACCCTTCGAACGCTCGAAAACTTAGGACTTCGTGATTATGTTTCACCTTTATGAATAGCCTCGGCTCCAACCACAATTAAGCAAGTAACGATTGCACTACTGATTGTCAGTAGCTGGTTTGTGGGCAAGAAATTACTCCGTCAGCACTTTTGGTTAGAACTTCCAATTTGGATTTGGGTTGATTTGTTTCGTTTCGCTCTTTGCAAGAGACACGTTCATCGTGTCAAGCGGCGAAGGACTCCCATCTTGGTGTTCTAGCATTACATGTAATTCCTTCTGAGACTTTGTTGATGAAACGGCACATGTGTGCAACATTTCAAAACTAGGGTAAGCAGCCAACTCGATGGCACCCACGCTGAAATTCGCACCCTCCTCCCAGAAAGAAAAGTTTCTGATGTTATTCACTGAGCTGTCCATGAGTGGTTTTTGATCTAACCATCATTTAACTGCAGGCGAAAACTCAGACGATTTCTTTGGCTGGATTATGATCAATTCCCTTGGTTGGCGGTGAGTGTGTGGTTGACTCTCAGAAAGCAAAGCCACACGAGGGCTGTTGTCTTTATGAAAATGCATCTGGTGAGCGCATAGAGATCTTTACCGTACCCTTAACACAATACTGTTGTCATAATTCATGCTTAGGATTCGTAAATTATTTGTCCCTTCGTGAGTGGTCAGACCACCTAAAAAGCTAACAACTGGTTTGGTCAAGAATCACACTTAGACGCGCGAACTACCCGGAACCTGCATGATTCGGAAGATAACGGTGAATCACCAAGTGATAATATATCGGTCCGTCTACACCAGCCTGATGAGTATCTTGAAGGTAAGAAGCCTTCATATGGCTTTGCTTTTGGAATCCGATGATTGCTGGGGATGAATTTTAATAAATGCGATTTGATCAATGGACGACAGGTATCCGGATAAACGATGAGTATGGGGCTTCAGCAACAAACAACTTCTTCAGGCCTGAACCTATCCTACTGTATCACAATTGCAACAAATATGTCAGTGTATGCCGGAATCATGTTTTACTACATTGAACCAGTCGATGGTTTGCTTGAGAAAGTGATGTATTTTCTTTGCAGATCTACGCTCTAAATGCGATCATGCGTGACGCCGAGCATGCCAACTACGAGGCGTTTATCCAAAGCAAGGACGATGCCGGAGATTGTTGACAGAGACGGGAAATTTTTCCTCCCTCTTCTTGCCGTGTACACCAGCTATAAAACTGTAAATTCAGGCATATTTTCTTATCGCTCTGAGTTTTTTCCCACTGAATTGGATGGGGGCATTTGTGAACATAATCATTCCATCGAAAATTCTGCAAAAAACCTCGAAATCACAAATTCTATCCAAACATTCTGCTTTATGACAAGTTGAAGGCAATCAGGTCGGTCAGCAAACCTACATATTTATGATGTTTAGTACCTTTGGCGTTGAAAAGTGTCACAAAACCCCGGCACACGAAGGCGACAGTGCAATTCGTGGTTCCAGTCAACTGAATTACAAGTCGTACATTTTAATCACAGTGATGTAACTTTGTAGTGTGCGACGCACATTATTACCTGTGGGCACCCAGGTGATACTGTGAGGCTAGAAGTAGGCCCCAAACCAAACACATCTGGCGTGCTTGAGCTTCGCAAATCTTTCTGGCTGCCAATTCGTGTCTCAGGATACCTTTAGCCGGTTCCCTAATTTCTTGACAATTCGACAGAATTCTGCTACGTTTTGCTATTGAGCTGTGGGTGCCAACCTGGGCCTCGGAGTGGAGAGTATAAGCAATGACTCCATCACAGTTCATTAAGCACACTTTTCACGCACTTGGTTTGGTCGAGATGGGGCAGTCTCATTCACACACACCCGGACATTTGCTAGACCTACAGTAGTAAACGTCTGCCATTTTCGTGAGCGCTAGTCAAATTAATGGAGCCTTCGATGGAAGTCTCAAGGAGGTTGTTTTGATAATATATTTCCCACAACCACCAACCAACCACTACGCTCCTCAATAACGCAGTGATGATGTCACTTCGACTGGTGATGAAACGTTTGCAATCAAACTGTCCAGCTCAGCGAACAAACTAACGACCATATTTCCCATGTGTTCAAGAAGTGTGCATTAGGGTTTGCGGAGGGATATCTTATTCCCACTATATTATATATATATATATATATATATAAATCAATGTTCGGTGAATGCTGTGGAGAACTGACTGGTCGATTTAATGTGAGATTTATCTTTACCTTCCACAACCGCCACAATACTGGCTAGGGATATTTTTGAGGGCCGTAAGTTTTGAATAGTCCAGCTTTGACAATGCGTAACAAAGCAGCAGATGCGCTCGTACTTTTCGAATGACTCCTAATGGTTAGATTAGGCCATTTGTAAGGATAGCAAATAGACCAGATCCTAATGCCATCGAAAGTTCACCGAAAAGTTGAGAACAACGTAAGCAAAGTAACACTGCTAAGAGATTAGTTAGATCGTGTGTGCATACATTCTGTGGAACATCCGGTATAGCTCCAACGCTGCTCGGGCACCACCGGCAGCCCAGAAATCATCACGCTGCTAACGAAATACAAGTAACAACTTCACAAGAAGGTCTCGACGGTTCGCAGGGCTTGACTTATAGGGAAAACCGCATATGTTTTTGTAAGTACAATAGGTTCCTACTGAGGAGTAGTTCCGCGAGGATCCAGTCTACATTTGGTCGTGTGGATCGCACCCACGCAGCTGAGAATGCGTCTCCCAAAGTCCCTATGGGAGCGACTCACTTACAGCAAATGGTTTTGTGTTTGTCTTAGAAGTTAGGAGTTTTTACATTAAAAGCGACTAGATTTGTAAATTTGAGCAATTTTCCATTACGGGTACCAAGGATAAGCCTAGAGCTGTGAAATATTTGGCAGCGTAGACCACATTTTGCATGAATAACTCGGGGTAGGGGAGGATTAGAGGACTATGGACTTTTATTCCAGTCAGAAACAGTGGAAATACGGACAACAGTGATGCACTACCGGACTCTATTGGCAAAGTCGTAAGAATTTCCCCTTTTTTGCGCTACATTGCAAAGCATGTGATCATCGACGACTGATGGAATATTTGTCGCCTTTCACGTTTGGAGGACAGCGGTGGGCTTCATTTAGTGTCATATAGGTTTTAGGAAGTCCAATTTCTCCTTTGGATTTGTGTTACTTCGGGATTCATACGCATCAGCCTTCGGCGATCCGTACTTACTTAGTCGAACTGATTTGGTCCCGGATATAAGGAATTTGGTGTGGATAGTTAGTTAACCAGCATGGAAAGCACGGAACGTTTCCTGGTTTGCGATGATTGAAACACTTGTTCCTGTGGATTGTTGATTTTCCGAGCAGCAAGCTCCTAACCAGGCCAGATGCGGTTAGGTTTGTTGAAGAAATATGAGACTTTTTCCTCTTGATATTTCAGAGACATTGTCCTGCAACGAACGAATCTGACAAGATCAAACACGACAAAACAAATTATTTTGCACCCGACTTAATACAAACAAATTTACTCGACTTTAGGGTGATGGTGAAAAAAGTCTTAACAATTCACCCTGCTGAATGAACAGTAAACGCAGCACTGGTGCCCATCATCTTATTCCCTAGAATACAGATTCTAGAACTCTATATGTTTTCTGGGTCAAATACCACTCCCTTGGGCTGAATCTCCGGTTTGAGAAAGCCTCCTTACCAATCAATGACCTGTGCATTACGAGAAATACCCTTTTCGAGGCAGGAAAGATCTCAAAAAGATTTTCCAAAGTTTTCGTTATTAAGCCTGCACACAATACTCGAATTTCCGCCCATATGACTTTCAATGTTTTTGGAGCTACCTCCCTACGAGAGCCTTCTTGTGAACTCAGAATTATCCGTGGTGGACATGTAAGTTCGCAACACAGAGATTTACGTGTGTCAGTTACTTCGTAATAAGATGATGTCGGGTTTACACAGTAACATCCGTATTATAGATGATGGAATGTGCGTGACATGTGTCCTTTTCATTCTCAATTTTTACTAATTGACCTTTTTATCCCGGCGACCAGATATACATTCTCACAAACTGCTGAGAAATCAGGTACAGTGTTTTTACTTATATGTCATTTATATGTGCTATGATTTTTTTAAAGAAGTGCAGATTAAGGCATTCATATGAAAACTCAGTTCACAGCTCGCCAAGTGTTGTTTACGGTTGAACTACAGAACCCTTATATGATATGCATAATAGTTAGACCTCAAAAGCGAAGGTTTGTGCGCCTTCCTACAACTTATCTACCCACAAGCTACCCTAGGACCGAATGAGCACCCACTAGTTTTACCCAGTTACAGTTGTGATTACCTGCGTTTCGCTCTGACCAAGCTGTTTAGACTAAATTAGGAACAACAATGCTTTCCAGAAAACGTTGTTCTTTCTTTGGGAAACGCTGCCCACAGTGACTTCTTCAACCATAGGGGGGTAGGGGATTGGTAGAGGTATAAACCCTACTCCAGTTGTAACATGGCCAATAGCTTCAAACGATTCAACGACCTCTGGCTTCATCACAAGAAGGGCATCAGACATGATTTGGACCAGGTAGGGAGTAAATTAATCACGCCTTCACATTACGTCCACTACTTGCTCAGCGTTTCGCAAAGTGCTGATCAGCTGCGGCAGTTTTTTATGGTTTCAAGGCAGTCTGTATCCCCAGGGCACTTCTGCATACACTTGACCAACATGCAATGCCCTCACAGTTTGGAAGTAAACTTCATGCCATTTATCCCATGCTTCTGGTCAAGTTAGGGCCTACAGTGAGCTATTTGGAAGGTTCCACACACTTACTGGGATGTCGTTTTTGCTTATTTTTCTCCATATTTGTCATGGATGTTGTCCTGGTGACTGCGAATGCAGGTATCAAAATCGCATCTGAAGAAAGATCAGTGGACTTCGATTACAGAGGTGACATCATCCTGGTACTTGTGCGTCTATACTAACTACCGTGAACAGAATTTCGGGGATGGTTTCCTCGTTTAAGCTTGCAATGGTCACTTTCAAAGTACAAAGTCTTACTTCAGGACTCCCCAATCCCATGTACTCTTTCGAAACTTGTCAATGATGAACTTGATTTTGTTGATAGCTCTTGCTGACAGTTACGCAAGCCCTACCTACGCTGTGACAAATGAAGTCAACGCACGCAGCAAAAAGGCACGAGCAATATTCACACACGTCACCTCTGACTGCAGAAACGGATACAGCTGAGGTTAAAGCCTGTGCCTACAAAAAGACATTAACAACAGTCTCTATTTATGGCTATGAAGCTTGGCCCTCCGAAGTGAAGGCATTAAATATCCTCAGATATTTGACCACCGCTTTCTGCGTAGTATAGAAGTCGTTAGCTTGCTGGAGCATGTGCTTGCTGGAACGGGTGTAAGCAAGCACTGGGTAATGAGTCGCATTCGCGCGAGTTGCAGACGGGGCTAAGGTGATTAAGGCATGCACTACGTGTGCTGGACCATCGTCTGTCACGGCCGAGCTTCTCACTTCAAGCCCTTGTTGATGAAAGTTCGCCAAGGACAGTCCACCATCTGGCAATGCGAAAGGAGGGCAGATATTATCAGTTTGAGCACTGTGGGATCTTCACGCCTCTGTCGGTGGGGTCAACAGGACTCTCCATGTTCACGGTGAGAAACCCTACTGAACATGGCAAGTGGCCGACTTCATTAGCAATCTTGTTATCGGTTCTTGGTTGGAACGTCTAGCTGATGCTTCTCTGTCGTGCTCAGAGCTTACGTTTGGCGGGGGTTACAGGGAAAGTTGTGTCACACCCGCTCATGGCGTCTTTCTTTAACGCGATGCATAGATTTTTCATTTCCCTGGAGTTGGAAGGAGTAAGCCCTTTCCTGTTGAATGTTTTCTCTGTGGATTCACAATATTACTCTCTCATCCTCTTCCATTTTAGCATTTAGTTGGGCTTCATTTCTCCATGATTTCATGGCAGTTAAGCAGTATATTTCCCTGCTTACTGGCGTGTGATCGTTAACAGGTCATTCTATTGATTGCAGTCCTCACATGAGACGGTCGAAATGTTCTGAGTTGTCCTGGTTTCGATTATGTCCGACAACTCTTGAGTGAGCCGGTTATTCACAACGTAAACCAACACAATGCCCGACGTGCGCGCAGGCATAGAGCCCTTTGCTGGTCGCAAACCCCGTGTTGTGACTACACCTGTCACCAACTTACTGTACCTGTTGGACAAATATGCATACATTACGAGTAATCTCTGACAAACCAAAAGCGGTGTAAAAGTGCACTTAGCCGTTTTGACCCTCTGTCTCTAAGTGGCTGTTGGAGTGTTCCTGTCTAAACCTCATCCTGCCCTCGTGTGTGTTCGCGTCCGAACACTGTAGCGAAATCCCTAACAGTCCATACTGCCTACTTTATAGGTTCAGGCTTGTCTATCCATGTTTAGTATGCACCATCAAGTTTCCTGTGTACTGGAAGCTGCTGTAACGCATACTGTCCAGGGCAAATTTTCAAAACCATCAACTTCGGGCTGTATTTCCGGTCACCGGGAGTCGAATATGACCAATTTAACTTCTCCGACTGCGTGGAGTACGTAACAGCTTTGTCATTCACCGTCGGAAATGCGGAGAGTTCTGGTGCTGGTGGAACAGCGGAACCAGACAGCTTCTATTCCCGTTCGGATCCTATTTCCTTGTTGGCACCCTTTCCAAGGAGGTCAGTGTAACTGAATGGATGTGAAGTACAGGCGTTTTTCCATGGATGATAAGGAAGACACACTTAGCTGGTCGCCAGGTCCAGTCACACGGAACATCTTGGGCCTCCGACGCGATTCAGAACAACGGGCCATTGACCTTTCGGAGAGTGAAGTTTCGTAAATTTGCGTGGGCCTATTGAGATGCAGTACCGTGGTGGTGGTGAGTAAAGTTTATTGGTTAACCAAATTGACAAAGAATTTAGACAATAAAAGCTGTTAGGTGCAACTGATTACCCATTACAGTACCTATACTTTGTTTTTGGTTTAAGCTTTATTCTCGCAGGTAGAATGAGTCTATGCTGAAAAGCGGAGAGGTACTGTACAGCCGTTTTACCTTTATTCGGAAACGCCAGTAGTGGGCACCTCACGAATCTCGGAGAGTCTCGAACCCACGACTTTTCGTTTGGCCGTTTAACTAAGAGCGGCTGGACATCTGTGTGACTATGTCTTACTCAGACAAGATATAGCGTCAGTCGACATTCAGTCACAGAAACCACATCACGTGGTTACGTGTTGACTGGCTGCTGGAGCGACGGATTCTCAGACAGAAGTTCAACGCATCATGTGGAATTATTCCTCTTTTGAGCTACTTATAGACTGAGGGTAGTATGATGAGATTTTGGAATTTTCAGTTGAGATTTCGTTCTCTAAGTGACGAAAATGTGTGCGACATTTACCACAAGCTTGTCTTTTGATGACCAACTGGTTTTTGCATCTACTCCATCTTGTCAGGAGTCCCACATTTGCACTGTGCCTTGAAGCGGATACTAGAATACACGAGACTGTATAAAGTGCCTGGATCCAACTCAAGATGCCACTCAATCACATTACTTGAAATCCCATGTAGAAGTTGCCGTATAAAACTGGATAAAGAGAGATACCTGAGGAGACTCACAAGTGATTCTACCGAATTTTTATATCTCAGCTCAAAGGTGGCATTTCTTGCCTATTGGCCTACTGGGATGTCACTGATTAAAAAATCCTCAAATGATGGGGTGAGACTTTCATTAGTTGACGGAGAAAAACATGGATGCCGATAAATCAACCAATCATTCACCCGTAATACCCCTTCCTTAATTAGCTGTCGTGTCATCTGAAGGATGCTTGAGGGCTGAGATACTGCCATGTCGCCCAAGCCTAGACCGGAACAGTTGAGATGCACAGGTTGACTTCGAACCACGAACCTTCCAGCCAGTAAGGTGGCTATCTCGAGCCCCGATGCTTCTCTCGTACTATGATTCCCGATTTATCAGCCTCATAAGCTTGGTTTGAATAAATTCAGTTACGAAGACCAAGAATTGCTAGTAAATCTGGAGCCAAAGGAATCACAAATCACTCCTACGGGTTTAACTTTGACAGAATTATTAACGGCAAGCAGAGAGATGATGAGTAGTGAGCTCTCATGGTAACGTTCACCTTGACCACCGATCTAGCGACCAACAGGGCAACAGTCTGATGAAGCTATAAACTCAATTGTTGTGCGCAGTAGCATTGGTGGTTGGACATCCGTGCCTTAGCCTCTGCGTCTCCCGAACTAGGTAAACCCACCATGGCCAAGTGAGTTGGACCTTTGGGTCGTTGGCTTTAGACCGACAATACCACCCGTTGTTCTGCTGGTCTGATCATGACGTTAAAGATTCTAGTTTATAAACTCAGACCAATCCAGCTCGGCAGCTCAGATAGTTGGAAACGAACCAGTCTGTAAAACAGCAACCAACTACAAATGTATTTTGATTACGGAGGAGCATTACTCGACAACTTAAGCGTGGATCCTGGAACGTCACAACCTCCTTTATGAGGAGAATAGTGGAAAGCCTGAATGATGGGTAGCACTTAGCTCCTGTGTGTTCGTTGGTGGTTGGTCAAGTGGCCGCTGATCTGTTCGCTAAGGTTGGCAATTGGTTTGCGAGCTTTTCGTCACCAATTGAGGTGACAGTATCAGTGCGCGCAATGGGCATTATCCGCACACTAATGATGTTGACTCGAATGGCGACGAAACGCTTGCGAGCTAATTGTCAAGCTCTGGAACTTACTTCCATGAATCGCCGCTGCATCAGTTCGGGCATGATGCCAATGTTGACTCGAATGGCGACGAAACGCTTGCAAGCTAACTGTCAAGCTCGGGGTTTTATTATCCAAGGACTAACTTCCAAGAATCGCCGGTGCATCAGTTCGGGCATGATGCCAATTCCCGTTTGGGAAATGATGTTTTGCTGTATTTACGAACACCTGTGTACCCAGAGAACCTTAGCTTGGGAAGGAAAAACGGCGAGTTTTTCACTCGCTTGTTAAACTTCCTTCAGTCACTACCGCGACCGCCTTCTACAAAGGTTGCTTGCCGACAGTTCTGTAACTTGTTCACAAACTTTTCTGCTCAACTTTAAAAACATAAGCATTCCCAGTGGATTGGGTTCCCACTCTGGATTGGCAGTACGGGATGTAAAAAATACCGCGCTATTAGCCTGACGAAGTCGCAGCCGAAATGGTTGTCACACTACTACTAACACACCTCAGCAATGCAGGAGTTTCACGAGACCGAGGAATGGAGGCTCCTAATTAGGAAGACCAAATGTTCACGCTATTCGGTGTTTCGGGACACCGATGCAAGTCGCAGCAACAAAACTCCGCTCGTTTCGTTGACTTGCAGCGTGCAGCCAAGGACCATGTCATAAACGAAGCAACTGTTCAACTACCACCAGATTAATCATCGTCAACTCTACTCTGCATTAGGGCGGCCTCCGGGAATATTTTACTCTAGTACCTATCCAAACAGGCGCGATATCACAGTGAAATATGAAGGAGTTGACAGTTGAAGTCGATGGTCAACAGGTGACTTGAAAAACGCCTATGCGAATCTGCGCGCACATCTTATTCGTTCGGGTTAACACCTGCGCCAAGGTTTTGAAAACCTCATTATCTTCATCTGCACACAAATTGCCTTTTCCTGACGAGTTGTGTTCAGCCGTCCAGTGTTTCACCAACTGCTACTAGCCAGTTTGATAGGTATGTGTGCAATTCGCATCCGACGGTCTTGTGTGCTGTCCTGTGCTGCCAAAATGCGTACAGTCTGTACAATGTTACTCAAACTTAGTTGTTCAAATCAGGTTGCGGAACGTTTTGGCATGAACGCTGATACAGCAGTGACTTCTGTTCGACCTTGTTGAAGTGAGCGCTACGTAGAGTTCTGATATCAAAATCGATTTGTATTGAAGCTGTGCTGCTCCCGTGTTCGTGGACCAGTTGAATTGATAGCGTATGATAACTATTCAAGGGCCTCTTCTTCGGAAAAGTTTGGTAACAAACGGTAGACTTATTGCTTTTGACACAAAAGCTTCGTCAGGCCAAGTGACTAGGTTACGAGGTTGGTCGAGATTTAAGGCGGAAAAAGAACCAACCAGCCAACTCAAGTTAAATCTCTATTAGGTGTCAGCTGAGGGATTTTGTTTGTTACGGTGGGTGACCAAGTGTTAGGCCGATGTGGGAACCAGCCAAGGTTCGGCTGGTTCGGCTCACGTGATGATCCTGTTCAGAGGCATCAGTTCGCTTAAGTACGATGGCAAAGTGTTGAACTGCAGAACGCTTGGTTGTAGGTGACATTTTCTACTTGCTACGCGGTAAACAAAACGTAGATCGATACTACTTTATCTGAAAAACCCTAAGTACTCCTATTCGGTTCGTTAAATGAAACCCAATTTTCTCGAATTACAGGTAGTTTCACATAACCAACTGACTCTATGTTAAAGGTTTCTTTCTTAAGGAGTTCGAAATTCCCCAGTTTGAATTTGCTTCTAAAATGCGTTATCATTTGGAATTTTCGTAACCTCACAGGGCTAATTAATTTATAGAACGACGATTTTACTACTAGTTGAGAACACACATCTAAAGTACACATTATTGCCCTTGAAAATGTTCACGTTTTCCTTCGTGCTTCTAATGAGAGGCGAAATACCGCGACTAGCCACACTTCTAGGTGTGGTCTAAGAATCTAACAGATACACGTTACCATCATTTATTAGACACCTTGGCGTCAGGTGAAGCTGATATTTTAACCTTGCTAGCTTGTCTCCTCATTAGAAGCACTGAAGGCACAGTCTTTCGCGACATGGGTGTCTAATTTGTGCGTAGCGGCATTTCGAGCGGCAGGACGTGGTGGTTTCATAAAGGTGACGGTCCAGTAATTAGGACGCTTTATTCCAACACCAGTAAATGATAAATGATCTACAATTTATTGAGGGTCACCAACCTGAAGTAGGGTATATAACAAGTGTTGCTCACAGCTGCGACTCGTACGAAAGATGCACTTACCGATACTCCCTGTCGTTTTGCTCATTCTTTTATCTCTTGCACGTAAGTTCTTCACCTTGTTCACACTGAACAACTAATGACAAATGACACTCATATTCTATTGTTCTAGTCACTTCGGGGAAGGGAGGTTTTCCGAAGCCGGAGGTAGATTCCACATTAGTTAGTTTTTCAGTTTTGCCATCTGGTTAGCATGGAGGCCCAGGAAAAAATAAGAACAAAAGCGGGCTGTCGCCACCTTCTGGTGAGAGTAAGTGATTTTCAGGTGGTGTGCTGTCCACGTTTTGAACAGTCTTAGATACTAAAACTATTTATCTCGCCTTTCGTTCGTGTAGATGACACCAAGCCACCGAAGAATAAAACAGTGAAGGTATGTCCACCAACTTAAAGCAGCTTACCTTCATTCTCAGGGTCACGGTGAAGGTGAACATGGAAAGAACAAAGGTAATACACCGAGGATTACTTATTCTCTCCAATGAATATCCTTTTGGCACACGTTTTGCATGGTACTTGTAACACATTTTAATGTCCCTAACACAGGTCAGAAAAAAGAACATAAGGTGACAACCGAGGTGAGTGCCAAAAATTTGCGTATGGAACATATACTACAAAGTGATGCAAAACGGTGCTTGTTCTGCCACCCGTGTCCTTAGTCCAATGGTATAAGGAGGCACTTGGGCAAATCCATCCGTATCCACTTGATGGACCTAATGTGTCTGAAATTTCATCCATATATTGATCGGAGGAATTCCACAAACTAGAAATTCTTCAATGTAGTTTGAAGCTGCATTGAAACAGCACGACGAATAACCAAATTGGTCGGCGAATACCCTAACATACTTTGTCTAGAACAGGTTCTTCTATTCTCAGAGTAGGAATAGAACAACGGTCCTCACTTGGAGTGTTGTAGCAGCCTCCAGGAAATCATCCAGAAAGACCATGTAAGAAATCACATCTCACAGCAAATTCATTCTGAGAACAGTAGTTTGTAACCACTTGAGCGTTCTTCATTCCCTAACTTGTTGGTTCGTCCATATCTGTACCCATCCTGAAAAAGACTGTGTATCACTTCGATGAAAAAAAATTGTTCAGCTGTAACACCCTTTCGGTGCCCAACTGCCATGCCACCTGAGGGAAGCACGAGGGCTGGACTACTGTCAGGTTGCCCAAGCCTAGACAGGGGAAGTCGACGGGCGGAGGTCGGTTTCGAACCACGGACCTTTCGGTCAGTAAATTCGTGCTGTAACCACTTGAGCCATCTCGCCTCACTTCGATGGCAAGATAAAACAATCAAGACGTACGGTGCTACGTTAATTGTGAAACGTCAAAATCATGAGTTTATCACGTTGGTATTCCACCTCATTCAGTATCCATGAGCTTTGTTCGTTCATCCATCACGAGATTTTTTTGTTATCGAAGCTTCAGTGTGGGTGACTGAGTCAACCATACAACTAACGAACGATTTTTACGGGGATATTATGAGGAACCGCTTAAGTTCTTCCTACTTTTAGGTACGCAGAGGTTTTTTCAGTCGAGATTTTGTCCTGTCAGTGAATCCAGTCTATGCTAAGAAGCTGAGGAGCACGGTACAGTTGTTTCATATCTATCAGGAATTATCAGCATTGTGCATCTCACGAATCTCCAAGGGTTTCGAATCCGTGACGTTCCCGTCCAGTGTTTGAACACCTAACAGTTATGCCACAAGCGATTAATCAGAAGTTTGATTAGTTTTCAATTACCGCCACTTACTCTTCAATCACAGAAACCATGTCGCGTGGTCAAATATTGATTGGCTTTTCGACTGACCACTACTCAGATGGAAATATCACTCATCTCGTGAAGTTGTTCTTCCTCTGAGCTACCTATAGATTCATGCTAGTGTGAGATCTAGTAATTTTCAATTGAGATTCCATCCTGTCCGTTAAGTTAATCCATGCTGAAACAGGGTGATTAACCTGCTTCATGTTCTGTGCCTCTGGTCTACGGAAGCCATGAGGTTGGCCTGCGCGTGTAGAGATGATATACTGCTCGGGTGGGGACAAAGATATTTTCAGAAAAGAAGTGTAATCTATGTGGTAGGCGTATGTCAGCCCAAACAAAAGTAACAGATGGTGACAAGCAAGCAAGTGTTACTTGGTATCGTCTGCGACGGACCTCGTATTTGTAGCCAAACCAAGCGGAGCAGTATGGTAGATTTTAGGAAACCGTCTGCAAATAAAGTCCCCTTGCTCAAGTAGCAGTTAATTGCATCTGTAGGATATTAGTAGGACCTTCTGAGTTAGAGACACAGGTAACCAATGTGACCTTGTGACGAGGTTAACCATCATCTGGACGTCAGATAATCAATAAACCCAGGAATCAAATTTACCTTTGCTTGTGGGGAAGTGCAACCAAAGTTTGGTAAAAGATCAACGTTCTGGATTTTGCAAAGAAAAAGCCAGCATAGTTTTAGTCTGGTGGGATGCTTACTCGATCCAGCAGGCAATAGTTTGTTCTCTCAGACAGAAAATGGAAGCTTGCTGTACATAGATAAGCAAGGTAGATAAGCAAGGAGGTGGCGGTTGGATTTGTGGAATTTTTACTCACATTACTTTCTTTTGGGCAGTTTTCCTTCCATCCTGGCATAGGTATTCTCATGGTTGCACACCAGACAGGAGAAATACTTGACTCGATTTTCGACCTTATTGGAGCTCATCATCATCATCACCCTTGATCGTGCCAGAGTCTGAACTCCAGACATTTGGCGTGCAAATCGCACGCTGGAAGCATCTGAAATTTCATGTACGACCAGGCGCAAGTTTTCACGCTTAGCTGGATGTGGTTCACCCGAAGCCTGGAAGAACGACCCATTGGATGTCCTCGTTGTAATGGTCGGTTGAACCGCCTGTCAGAACTTTCCAGTTAGGTTGCATCACGCACACTTGAAAGCAGCTGGACCGCTGCGGAATTTACGTTCTTATCACTCTCGTTTGAGCAGTGGTTAGATAAGCAACCCGCTGTCTCTAGCAGTTTAAACTTAGAAACTGACAATCAACGTCGAGAAAAAACTTTTACAAGTAACCTATTATTGTTCGGTCGAGATGTTGATATGATTTGAAAAGATCTTTCAAAAAGCATGGGTTTGAACTTAAGTGAAACGTTAATTAACTAATTCAAAGGAACACTAATACTTAATAAATGCTGGCCCGATTTCGGGTATTTACTGGGTTGGGTTTTAATTAAATCTTGGTGGAGTGCCGGTACTGTGGACTCTTGGCCAATCCTTTATTGTGTGGGTTTGAGCTTTAATGGTTTTCCTGACTGTATAAGGTCCCTGTTTAGTTTATTTCATAGAAAGCTGCCTATTCCATATGAGTTGTAATCCATAATATTAGATGTGATTACACTGTAATCGAGTTGAAAATTGGATAGCTTGCTCAGGATGTGCAATGACTTGATGTTTTTGTTGTGATGGGTTGTTGAACAAGAGCGAACCGGAGTAGATCCATGCGAAGTAACTCTCACTTGGATTTAAACCTGCTAATCTCATCCATGTCCGTTTGTCTGAGGTTCTAAACTTGATAAAAGAAGTCCACTTGTGGTTGGCCTACGTACCCTTCAAGTATATGGAACGTTTTTACCTCAATGAAACGATAAAAATCATGCGAGCGCCATATCTTTTCTCTGCCAGAACTATCGACCAGTTGGCTAGTTGGTGGATGCGTGGGCATCTTCAATACTCTCCTAAAGAGTCCCCTTGTTCCGTACATGAAGGTATAACAGCTGAATTCACAATTAGGAGGAGGTAAAAGGTTAGTGTTCAGCGAGCTGTTTGTACTATTCCTCTCCAGCAAACAACGTTACCACCACCGCCGCCGCCACCACCACCACCCCCACCAACTGAACTTTCTCCAACCCAGCCAGCGGACGAGGTCCCTGAGTCCGGTTCAAACCCTCCTCGTGAGTGAACTTTTATTGACAGCTTCTTTGGTCTGTTAGCAGTCTGGTAGTAGATATTCCGTCACTCAGTTCTTCAGTACTTGAAACCGGAGAAAAACTACTGGACAGATTAACCGTAACATGCACTCATTGTCTGCCTTTTAGAACAACCTGCAACGACCGTTGCACCAGCCTATTGAATATCCGAACGTTCCATGATGTCAAACTGGTACAAACTACTTGATGAGAATTCAGTAACTGTGCGCGCTCTATGTATTGATTTATTTTCAGTTCATTCTAGGTGTATATCCGAAATCCTCCTTAGTTAACCAATCACTACAACGTGTACACTGTTCACTGCAGACAATTACAGTAATAAAATGGATAATGTATTGAAAATATGGGTTTTTTCCTTGTCCATTGTTTTAACCGAACTAAAAGATATTTCAAGTTGTTTCTTATATAGCAAGAACTTGGGAGGAATGCAGCCAACGCGGATGTTTTTATAAACACGAACTCTAGAAGTAGAAGAGACCGGTTGAGCGTTAGCGTTTGAGGTTTATTTGGGTCACTGTGTTTTTTCAAAGGCGATACGATGGAAGGTGTGTAGCTGCATCAAGATTGTTTGCTTTTCCATTCCGGTTTGGGGGTTTGGGTTGAAATCAGATGAATTTATTTCAACTCCGTGCGCTCACCGTCCATGGGGTTATGGAATCAGACCCGTTGATCATCCGTGGTTTCTCTGATGGTGAATTTGATTCGCATTTCTGCTTTTTGCAAACTACTTCAGTAGTTTTCATCCTGACACGTAAAATGTGGCGATAAAAATGCATGTAAAGTAAACCGTGGAACGAATGGATAGACAGTAAATACGATCTGATGGAACTACTAAGCGTTTATTTAGAAATCGACACTTGTTTTGAGTGGCAAAAATTTTTTCAATAGTGGTAAATAAAATAGAGACAACAAAAACAAGGAGGCATGGGGTTATCGTTATCTGGGAAACTTTTTTCTGAAAAATATGCGGAGTAGTCGGGGATTAAGGTGGTTTGGACAGTTCGCTGAGATCTGAAAGCCAAACAAAAAGCTGATGCGTTGAGAACTTGGCAAATCCGCCCTTGCTGGGGAGCCTTTTGGTGGAATCCTAAAGGAATCGAACTGACACAAGACCAGCTCAACCCTTCGTTTCACAGGTCCACAGATTGAACCTGCACACGAGAACCAGGAAGCCACCGAAGGATCGCCAGTTTGTGTTACTTGAAGAAAGCATAGAGAAAAAAGCTGTTACATGATACACCAGTTGTATCTCTTCAAGCGTGTAATACTACAAAGCAACATTATGTAACTAGGTGGAACAAAACGCGAGTTTCTGCCGTCGGGACATCGGAAGCAACTTAATCACAGGGGATTATCAATTGGTTTGGTATGTTTTACATATTTATGCTTTCCATTTTCCGGTAGCGGCAAATTAAGAAAACTGTAGCATTTTAGCAGTTGTGGAGCACAGCTGCCGGATCTAAGCATGCTTGGTTCCGGGCAAATGAGAGGTTATCGATGAAGACACTCTCAACCTTGCATTTGCCTGCATTTACGCTAAGCTGTCAAACGAACCTACTGGGCCGCCAAACGTTCCTGTCATATACGATTGTAACCGAATCCCGGTCTGTGCGGTCAGAGCCTCACTACATCAGTAGGCCATCTGTAACCCCACTAACCGTGTAGCTGATGGTACTCGGTTATGCAACTTGGCGGAAGCGAATGACAGTTACACAGGCCGGGTATATCCCACCTTGGATGCGGCTGGGAATGGATCACTGTGCCAAGATAAAACATAAAATCCAATTGGCGTCGCGAAAATCAAAATCCTGTCATTTACTTCAAAGTGGGCGTTGTCTCATGCCGGCAGGTGCATTTCACATCGTGTACAGGACAACGAAACGTCGGGCGCTGTAAATTCGTGAATCGGCTGGCTAAACCGTGGCATATGCTTCACTACGTGGTTCACCCTAGTTAATTCCGTGCGGAGTCACTCACAGAAGGAAATAACCAGAATGGCGTTTAACCAGTGCAGATACAGCACATCTTATTTTATCTTTAAAGATATCAGCACAACGCAACTATTGTTAGAGCATTTTTTGTATGAAATGCGGCTTCGGACAGGTTTCTGTCTATGTGTAACAAATATGAAGGACACTACAATAGAATAAACTACCTTTTTCACCATTTATCTGTGGGAGCCTGACGATAAACCAGTGAGAACAAATTCCCTTCATGATTAACTCCTGGGAACTCTTATTCAGGTTGTGACTATTCGTCAGCTGAACGCATCATTCCACAGCCTTCGAAACCGACTGAACAGTTCTAGTTTGCATATTAATTTACAAATCCACAGTTGATCGTCAATTTATTGATTTTTGTTGTTTTAATCAGTTTATTTTAAGATTACTCTGAATAGACGGCTCTCACACTCTAAGGAAGTCAAAGAGAAATCCAAACAGACTGACAGGTGACTCTGATATATAAATTACTTGAAATAATGCATATTTCGTTCATACTTCGCTGCCGTTACCAAGTCTTCGGTTTCTGCAATGGCTTACGGACCTGAGTTGAAAATTTTTTTCAACCAGCTGCTGTGCCTTCTTCGTCATCATCCAGAATCCATCACCATAGGCTCCACATACCGTGTGCGCCGAAGGTTATTTTGGTCAAGAGGATGAGGTCACCACAGAGTCCATCTCAAAGGAACTCTGTTGCTTTATGTAATGGTGGAAAACTGTATCCAGAGCCCACAGCGTCAAACATAGGGGGACCAAATGGGAAGAGCAAGCAGACATGCTGCAAACCACTATGGGTTATCTGACTCCAGGAGGCTGGTTACTTAAGACCATGGACGTCCAGCACGACGGTCTGCGTTTGACGTACAAGGAATGTCCAAAATTTGGCTGCCGGCGCACACTGCTAATCTACACAACTCTTGCTTCATGAATACACAGAAGCAAACATACTTTCCACCAGCATCTGGTTTACCCGCTTAAGGTCAGTAAAGATAACTCCACCAAATGTCTATACCCAAGAAAAGTGTTCCCCATGTCAAGACTATTGACACATCTGCAGCAATAACTTTTTGAGTTCCTGTCATATTTTGTGAAATTTGATGACAACCTTGTATCCCAAAGAACATTATCGTTTGATATTGAGTTGACCCCAACATGTGGCCTTGATGAGACTCTTTCCTTTCTTGCCATCATGCTGCAAAGGTGGAGTTCTGTTGATATGTTTATCGGAGTAAATGGCAGCAAAACATATGAAAAGACCACAACTTTCAAACAATGAAAGATTTTGCAGCCAAACTGAGCTATTCTGAAGACGAGAAGCTGAAAACTAATTTCCCGGTTTACTTCAGACTCAAAACTAAGCAGTATGAAGCATTTTGAACTGCGTTCTGTAAAGTATAGCTGGTTTCTTAGGTATTCAAGGTAACAGAAACATCTCTGTTCGTGTCAACTGTATGTGATGGTAAACTTTTACAAATGGACTGAGTAGTGAGCTCTGTAGCCTAAAAGGGCAATATCTGCACTACTGATTACCGAGATTTTCTATCCACGGAGGGCTGTGACGTTAAAAAAGGGTAGACTGTACTTTACCCTGCAGGCTGTCCTTGGGAACATTTTGCATATCGACTAGGATTTCTGGCTTCAGAAAAGCGTCTTTATACAGGCAACGAAAGGCTACTATACCTTTTGCTTTGAAGGTCCGGTTAAAGCCCACAGTAGGGATGGTGGCTTCGTGATACTTGGGGAAGAGTTGAACCTTTTCCGTGATGACACACATTATTCGTAAGTTTTTTGAAAAATTCTTCGGCGGCACACAGCGGGTGTCGTCTTTCTTGGGACTCATGAGATAGACGCAGTTTCTGAGTTTCCGTCAATCTCACGTTCTCCTTGAATGGTACTTTCCAATGAAAGCTTTATTGACTGCGCTGGACTGTTTGTCTCAAATTCTGCTCAGGTCGCTTCAGCTGATTAGATACGGAAAGAGAACTTTACTTTATGGGCAAGTGCCAATTGGTCCTAGTCATCTTCAGTGCGTCTGTGATCTTGCTTCGCTCAGTGCCGCCTGAGCACCCAACTGAACTCGTTCCGTTAAAACAAGCAGCCAACCCTGTGTGGACGAAGAAGTTTTGTGCTTTCCCCTAGCGATCCAGCACTCCCATCGCTGCTAACAACAGCCATATCTTTTCTCTATTCAAGCGCAACCCCTTTAGTCCCAAGGTTTACTGGCTTCTGACTTTCACACTGAACTCACTAGAAATTAAACCATGAAACCAACTCGAACAGTCTAGTGGCTGCCAAGCTGACGATAGTTCTTACTCCAAAAAACACTTTACTAAGTACGGTCCTTTCCCTTATATCTTTGCTAAACTTTTCTATACTCCAAGTCCCCTAGCTCGTTGCAAAGAGTTGGCCATGTATACCAGTCTCATTCCATTCATCGATCATCTTGCTGAAAGTAAATTCCACGTAGCCCATAGATATTTCTCTGTTGTTCAGTCGATGAAAATAGCAGAACATTTGATCATGGGCTTCAATGGGACGTGAGCAGCAAAAGGTTACGTGAAATCAAAAATCTCCGCCGACCAGACAGGATTCATGCCGATACAAGGTGAGTGACATATGTGGTATGATATGCGGGAATCACGCTAGCAACAATGCAACAACAGATTCAAATCATTTGAACAAGCATTTCTCAGGGACGAAGAAAGCGCAGTTTCTGAGTTCATGCATACTACCAAAGAGTAAGTCTGCATTTATCGAAACACTGGTTTGACAGAGATGTCACGCAAAAACTTTGGCACTGAGTAAGGGTGTTTGCCGTACACATAGGCAGATATAATTCTATGGGTAGCGAATCGCGAAAGCATTAAATGCCATCAAGCATGTTATGAAGAGAAGGGAATTGGGTTATGCTAATAACTCTGAGAGGAGACGTTTCGAGGAGGTATTTTCTATTCTAATTTCCGATAAATTTCATCTTTCGAGAGGACCGAATACCCTTCGATGACCGGTGCACATTTTGACGGCTGCCCAGGAGGATACAGTAGACGTGTGGTATGGCAATCATCAGTCAAACTACTGGCAACTCGCGAGTAGTCAGAACTTCAGATGTTTATTCGGACAAGTTGGGATTGGCAAAATTGAGACGGGACCTTCTTCCACCATACAGCTCTTCAGCCAAACATATATGGGATCGGTACTTTAACCGCTTAGCTGGTCTACATAAGCTGCCGTCTTGTATGTGTCACGAAGAGGTGGGACCTAACTGTGGTGTGACTGTCTATGGGCCTCCGCGATCGACGGAGCCATACAGGGAATGTCAGTGCAACACTCGAAGAATCTCTCATACAAGGTTGGTCAGTAGTTGGAGGCCTGATCAACATAGTCTCCAGGGCCTCCAGGTTGTGGTTGGAACATGGGTGGCGACTTGTTCTGTAAAATACACTTACATTTCCTGCCAAACAACGCTGCCTTGCGGTTATGTTTTTGAGCCAAAGGATTTGGTTGACGAGCCTAATGGTGCCCTGGCAGTATCCCAGCCCACATTGTAGGTTGCTGGAGATCTGAATGCACAAATGGGCAGGCTTAGCGCATGTTATGCTCAATTAGGATGTGGGCATGAATTGGACTCACGTACGGACAATGGTGAACGATTGCTTCAGCTGTGTGCTGACAACAGTCTGTTGTTATGGAGTACTAACCGGTCGGCCACGAACTCAAATCGATCACAGTGCCATTAGTTACCGATGGCGCGGATCAATAACTGACTGCCGGTCATTTTGGAGCACATTTGAAGATTCCGACCACGCGCTCGTCCGGAGTCGCTCATTTCTTTGTTTTCCAGGACCGCATAAGGTGCAGACAAATCGCCTGGCAACTAAGAGACTGGCAAATCCGGATGTTAGACGAATTTACCAGAATCTCCTTCTAGAGTCTCTTTCAAATACTCCACCATCAGACGTGAGAGACGAGACTACCACGTGGTGGGACGAGATTGTCACCTCTTTGCACAGTGCTGGAAGTTTTGCCCGTGGCACGGCACCACCAGGCGCACTCAAGCACTGGAAATCATATCAAACGTTGGCACCAATTGAATCTCGGAGAAATATCCCACGCGGTCCCGAACATAACTCGATGCGACGAATCATCAGAAATCAAGTGGCAGTGAGTGTGCGAATTGACCGTGAAATCTGGTGGACAGGAAAAGTCAAGGAACTAGAAGAGGCTCATGAAGCTGATAATGCCCGAAGATTATTTCAGTTGATCCATACGACCAATACCCGGAATCCATCTGTGAGCGAAACCAGCCAGGATTGGAATGGAGTGACCATCTTGAGTAAAGAAGACTGCCTCGACCGTTGGGCCGATGCTTCGAACAGCAGTTGTCGTGGCCACCATTTGCCACTCATCTGGGAAGCACAGTTAATGTAGAATCCTGGACAGTGAACATGGAACCCCCTACGGCCTCGGAGGTTAATGACTGCATGTGTTCTCTCAAGCGCCACCTAGCTTCGGATTCGGATGTCCTCTCACCCGCATTGTTCAAAGATGGGGGTGAAGTCTTCAGCCAGCGTTTGTTGGTCCATCTGCCTGCACTTCGGAAAGGAAACTTTTCTATACAACTGGGGAGAGTCGGCGACAGTGCCAATTAAAAAAAAGAGGGTTGTAGTAAATGTGGTAACCACAGAGGAATCAGGCTGGCCCCGGTCGTGACAAGACTGTTGGCTTCACTTGTTCTTTGTGGTGGCCCATGGAACATTGACCCGAGAGCAGCAAGCGGGATTCCGGCCTGGTAGATGTTGAGTTGGCTGCATTTTCACACTGCATCAGGTTCTAGAACAATGCCATACTTATAGGCGACCCACAATTCTAGAATTCCTAGACGCATTCGACTCGGTTCACCGGACTGTTCTTCTTGACACGCTTGCCCACCAGGGAATGCTCCAAAGGTTTGTGAACGTGGTAATTTCTTTGTATTCTCAGACTTGGAGGCTTGTGAGAGTATATGGCGAGCTCTCCGAAACCTTCTGTGTCCGTCAGGGATGCCCACACTCTCCATTCTTATTTTATTTCGTGATCGATGAAGTAATGAAACGCACGCTGGAAGGTCTTCAAAACCCTGGTCTTCAAATAGCTTCGGACAAACGACTTGTCAATCTGGAATATGCAGACGATATCGTTCTCGTCTTCGAAGAGGAGGAGAAGGCGCAAGTGTTTTTGGATGAACTGACCAAAGTTAGCCAGTCCTTTGGTATGTACTTTGCACTTACAAAGTGTAAGGTCATGCTAGTGGACATGCAGTCACTGAACATGCCACTTACAATCCAGGGAGAGGCACTGGAAGTTGTGGAGTGTTAATAGGAATTTTTGATTTTTTCATCAGATGTGCCTCTTAGCTTACTCTCTGGACATTATAAAGCAGACCAAATTCATCACCCAGTCTCCGTGTGGCGCATCTTCTTTGACGAAACGCAGAGCAACTCTAACGTATATGAAACATATCCGAAATGGAGGAGATCCAATGGAGGATTACGAAATAGTTGGATCGAACAGTTACATCTTGGAAACCGGTGTAACAAAGAAAAGACGGTCTCCATCCATCAGCCTGAGGACGATAATACTATTCTATTCTACTCGGATGCAAAGCATAGGTAGGAATGAGAAGAACTTAGGAAAAAGCTTTTCCGAGAAAACGATATTTCTGTGCCTTTCGTGGTCTGCGTGCGAGTCCATGCTTCCAAATGATTCATGGACTCATTTGAAACAGAGTCTCTGAGTATGATTTCGTAACATCCGAATGTCGTGCCACTTACTGATCGCGTTTGCATAAGCATCTACAACATTTATAGATTTGTGGTGGTTTTGTATGCGAAGCACGAGGCTGTGAATTTGTGCTCTTCTGAGCACAGACTGAGTAGGTGAATGAGATCGTTGGCTGCGCCTCGGAATAAGGAGAAAGTGGATCGGTGAGTATTTTGCCATAATCTCAAGTGATAATGGATCAACCGCTGCAACTGGTAAGATCTTAAAGTTTCCCACTTCATTATGAACGTATATCTACCATCAGGCGAACTCTTGTGCTGAAAAAATTCAGTTTCGCCTCACAAATTTTCTCTATCCTCACAGGCTCTTCGCGTGGACGTTTTCTCATTCTTGCCACCAGAAAACAAGCCCCTAATTCTTCTCCTTATCAAGGAATTTTTAAACAAAGGTCCATCTTAGACCTTCTGTACTGGCAATTGGTGGAAGAAAAAAACTGAACCTAATGTTCCGATGAGAAAAAAGCATACATAAACTCCAGCGTTTGCGGAAATTGAACCCCTCCGTGATAAGCCACGTTGAAATTTGGCCACATATTTACCAGCTAGCAGTGGGTAAATCAACGTAGGTAGGTACCAATACTCTACGCACGGAAATTTCTTAAGCACCGTGTCTTGACAGGTGAAACACATCATGCCAAGCCTTGAATCTTAGGCCACATCGGTTGTTGCACCACGTCATTGTAACGCAACTGTTTCGAATGTCTCAACGGTTGTGAACAATTTAGCGCTCAGCCATGATATATTGTCTGCTATGTACTTTGGATGAGCCACTCAGGTTCGGGTGACTAAACCAGTCCCGACCTAAAGCTGCCACCTTAACGTGGTGGTCGGGCTTGAGTGCTGCAATGATCCCGCGGGCTACACTGGCTGGAACGTCGTTCCACAAGGTGTAACCATGCCAGGAAGGCCAAAGGGGAGCAGTCAGACCAAGAGCAGCGAGACCCCGTACTACGAGTAATCGTGCTACGAGGCGGTCTGGGGGTAAAGTCGTACTGTCCTCTGCGACAGGAGTGTGAAGGCAGTAAGGTGTTTCCCCCAGGCGACCAGCATGTCCGTATTTACGGAAGCAGCGATGCTGCCTTCCCCCGAGGAAGGACGGGTTAGAAAAGGTCGGCCCTAAAAACCGCACACTCCGATCGCCCAACGGTTGACCGTGACCGCCGGCGCATTATCCACTACGGTCGAAATACTTTTAAAACCAAAGAGTCCGGTGCTGCTCAAAAGGCACCTGCTGTGCGCAGCCGCATCAGGAATGAGACAGTAATGCCTTATTCCCTGCGCCCTCGGGTTAGGCCAACCCCCTGCAGCCGAGCAGGTCAGACTATTGAGTCATCGGCTCCGGGCAGGGTCCCCAAAGAAAACCCTACTGTCCACTGCCTCGTGGGTCAGACTTTTAAGTCAGAGGCTAGGGGCAGGGTCCCTGAACAAAACCCTAGATCCCCCCACTGCCTTGTGGGTCAGACTTTTGAGTCAAAGGCTCAAGGTGGGGTACCTCAACCAAACCCCCTTCTTCGGCCTGGGCAACCGGGAAGTATCATTTGCCCGCGCAGTTCTGTGTCCACCGATGTCCCTCCCCAACCCCTTCCCACCACACAAGCAAATGTCACTGGGTCACTTGACTGTCAGTTATCTGACCGAAAGGCCCTATGCCCCTTGCTGCCTATTAACAGTAAACAAAATAACACCCTTCTAAATCCACGAGATCCTTTCTATATAGGAGCTTTTAACGTCCGTACTCTATGTCAAATTGGCAAACAGGCAGAGCTTGCTGAAACTTTATACTCCCTTAAAATTGATGTATGCTGTGTCTCCGAAACACGCATACAAGACCCAAGCGTGGTTATGCATCTCAGAACGCCAAGGATGAACTCAGCTCTTTCACATTTCTCCCTCCGTGTGTCCGGTGACCCAGAAGCGATGACTCGTGGACTATATGGCGTGGGAGTTGCACTCAGCCCCAGAGCTGAACGCGCTTTGCTGGATTGGATCCCAGTGAACAGTCGGCTTTGCGCCGTCCGGTTATCCAGTTCAATCAAGCTCAATGCCTCTCGGCATAAAAAGCGCTGCCTGTTTGTAGTGTCGGCTTATGCCCCAACGGAGTGCAGTTCTGATGTTGAGAAGGATACCTTTTATCGAGAACTATCCGGGCTCATTCGGCAGGCAAAAAGCACTGATATTGTGATCCTTGCAGGCGATCTGAATGCTCAAGTGGGTCGTCTGAGCTCCTTGGAATCACATTTGGGCGGTCGATTTGGAGTCGATGCTCGCCGCACAGACAACGGAGATCGACTCCTTCAGTTGTGTGCTGACCATGAACTGTTTCTGGCAAGTACGAACTTTCAACATAAGCGTTCGCATCGCGTGACCTGGCGGCCACCAACTGCAAATCAACCGTGGACCCAGTTGGACCACGTGGCCATCAGCTACCGGTGGAGAGCCACAATTCAAGACTGCCGTTCCTTTTGGGGCACTCCACTTGATTCCGATCACGCCATGGTGCGTGCACGCCTGACAGTTCGCTTCCCTTCAGGCCCTCGCAAACTAGAAAGAAGCATGCCAATCCAGTATCTTCGAAGATCGACCATAGCTCAACAGTACCGATCTGAGCTAGCCCAACAACTCTCTACATGCACTGGCAGTGCGAGTGTAGATGAAGCATGGCAAAATGTGAAAGAAGCCATGTTAGCGGCGTTCAGTGCTGTCTGTCCAACCTCCCCGATTCGACCACAAAACCACTGGATATCGGCGAGGTCGCTATCCATGATTGATGCCCGGAAATCCATACCAGCAGGCAACGCGTACGACGGCGCACGCAAATCCCTTAAACGCCAAATAGTGAAGAGCCTAAGGAAAGACCGAGAGCTCTGGTGGAAATCGAAAGCTCGAGAGATGGAGAAGGCTTTTGCTACGGGAAACAGCCGTGCCCTATATCAACTGATACGATCGACTGGTCCCAGGAAAACAACGGTCAGCGAAACGATAAGTGAAAAAGACGGCTCATTAATTCACTCCCAAAAACGTCGACTGGAAAGATGGGCCGAACACTTCGAAGAGCAGTTCAGCTGGCCTCCTGCAACACAGCCTGTGGAGATAATGCATACGGGCCAGTGGAATGTAAACCTTGATCGTCCTTCGGAAGAAGAAATAAAGTACGAACTATCCGTACTAAAACGTGAGAAGGCACCAGGACCGGACGGTCTCTATCCAGCCCTCTTCAAAGAAGGCGGAGAATCCCTGGTGACCCATCTGACAAAGCTTGCTGGTGCTATATGGAACGAAGAGAAGGTGCCTGCAGAATGGGGCATGTCGACAGTTATCCCTATTTTCAAAAAGGGTACGCGGACGCTGTGCGAAAACCACCGTGGCATCAGCCTGTTAGCTGTGGCATCGAAGGTACTCTCTGGTCTTATCCTTCGAAGGTTAACTGAACACAGGGAGAGACAAATCCGTGAAAACCAAGCTGGGTTCCGTCCTGCAAGAGGATGCATCGATCATATCTTCACCCTCCGACAGATTCTTGAACAGCGACACTGCTTCCAGCAACCAACAATGGTTGTGTTTCTCGATCTGAAGGCTGCCTTTGACTCTGTAGACCGCCAGGCACTATGGCAGTGTCTGTGGAGCAAAGGTGTCCCCCTTAAATTCTTGACCCTTCTTAAGGCGCTGTACGCCAACTCCCGCGGCCGTGTGAAGGTCTACGGGAAGCTCTCTTCTGAGTTCACCACATCAAGTGGTGTCAGACAGGGCTGTCCTCTTTCACCTTTCCTCTTCAATTTCGTCATTGATACGATCATGGAAGACTCATTATCAGCCTCTACTGCCTGTGGGGTCGAAGCGCTCCCGGGGCGTCCGCTTACAGATATCGAGTATGCAGACGACATAGCTCTTCTTGGATCTGACGCCGTGGTAATGCAAAGAATATTAAATAATCTAACTAATTCCGCCTCACGGTTCGGCATGCGCTTCACACCTGCAAAGTGTAAAGTGCTAGTGCAAGACTGGGTGGGCCCGAACCCTAGCCTAGTGCTTGCGGGTGAACCGATTGAGGTAGTAGACAAATTTGTCTACCTGGGCAGCTGTATTAGTCCCGGTGGTCTCGCGAAAGATGATATTTCCATCCGAATTGGGAAGGCCCGAGCAGCTTTTGTGAACCTGCGTCACCTGTGGCGTAGGCGTGACATCAGCTTATCCGTCAAGGGTCGAGTTTATAATGCTGCTGTGCGCTCCGTATTACTATACGGATCAGAAACCTGGCCGCTGCGCGCCGAGGACGTCAAACGACTTTCAGTGTTTGACCACCGATGTCTCCGGAGCATTGCCCGAATCTGGTGGGAACACCGGATCAGCAATGCTGAAGTACGTCGAATGGTATTCGGGAGGAATAACTCACCCTCGATAGATGAACTGATCACACTGCATAGGTTGCGCTGGCTTGGCCACGTGCTGCGCATGCCAGTCGACCGACTTCCTCGAAGGGTTCTTTTCGCACAACCACGTGAAGGGTGGAAACGAGCCAGAGGCGGTCAAACAATGACTTGGCAGCGAAGTGTAAAAGCCACTACCAGCAAACTCAGCTGCGCTGGTCACTGCCGTCTTCCTGGATGGGGACCCCGAGACGGGCCACATCAATGGTTAGAGACATTGTCAGACATGGCCCAATCGCGCCCTCAATGGCGCTCATGCATCCAAGCTATTGCCTTCAATGCATAGCCCCCTTCCCAATTCCCCGACGTAACAGCCCATTGACAGTGGTGCATTTACGCAGCTCGCGCCTCCAATGCGCAGCTACCTACCTCACCTCCCCAAATCATCGGCGGACGAAACTGTGGCAGCTACAACCACTGTACGACAAGTACACGGTTTCTTACAGATGATGATGATGATGATGATGATGATGATGATGATGATGATGATGATGATGATGATGACTAAACCAGTGCGCTAGACATGTATGCAGGTAAGATTTGTGCAGTTCTGACGGGTTCAACCCACCTGATAGCATTTGATTCCTTCGAGATGTCTTATCGGATTTGCTGAACCTCCGTGATAGTATCTTCTACCAAACTAAGTCGAATGAACAACCATGTGTGTGCAAGATGAACAGTGTAGTTTGCATACGTTTAACCTGCTTCAAAACGACTGCACCTACGTTCCAGGTGAGACGAAACGCACTGTTGGTTATCAGTTGTTGCACTTTGGGTCTGAGACACCACATGCTGCAGTTACTTTACGTCTAATGCCTTCGTCCTCATTGAAAAGGCGACATTTGTAATAGTAAGACAAGGTTGGTTATTATCATAGAGAATGTTAGTGGACCTGGTTGGATGTACCGTCCCGTCTAAGAACGGAAAGTATTTTAAAAGATTTAGTCACACATAGACATCAAGAAAACACTGGTTACAATTAACTTTTGTTTCTGTGTTCAAATGAATACAAGTATCTGTCTTTTGAGGTTTTTTCGTGGAATTTCCATCGTTAGCATGTGACTTTTAATGTCGTGCAAACCGTCTCGGCTTGATTGGTTTTTCTCAATGAGGCCGTCACGGATGACTCCGCAGCAGAGAGCTGATTTCTGTGAGAAGGCCACAAGGGTGTTTCTAGTCACCGACGAGCTGATACAAAACCTTCCAAAAGGAAGTCAACCTCAAAAAGGCGGACCAGAAGTGTCTCTTTTCAGTTCTATTTGCAGCTTCGTATACCCTGATTTGGAGCACATTGACCTGTTACCAGAAACTTACAAGAATATGTTTGTTTCGTCTTTCCGGTGCAGGTTTTCCATAGCGGACTGCCCATATAATCGTGGCTACTGGAGGTTTTCGAGTCCGGACTGTCCATTCAGATCCCTTTTTATATGAGGATTATCATTTTGTCTGACCACTACCTACTGTACGCGTACACATTTATTACACGGTAAAACTCATCAATATAGGACACGGGACTATGTAGAAACCCTAATTTAGGAGAAGTTCTTAGGGAACTGGTCATCCCATCCTGGTTGGCATTCATCAGGCGACTGTAGGAGGTGTTGATCGCCTAAGGCTCGGGCTTTCGGTTTACAGTACCCCTTAATACGAGGCAGTCGCGGACAGTAAATCAACTAGTTTTTGTGGTCAATTACCTACATTGAGCTTTGGTAGGAGTCAGACCATAAGTGTGTAGTCAGCTGATTACCTCGAGCTTTCCTCTGTCCTGACGGAAGAACTGAAGATGGTGATGAACAGTGTAGTGATTTGCTTTCAGAGAACCAAAGAAATCGTCTAGCTGTAGCACCCTTTCGGTGCCTAGCTGCCATGTCATTCAAAGGAAGCACGACGGCTGGGATACTGCCAGGTTGCCCCAGCCTAGACAGGGGAAGTCGAGAGGCAGAGGTCGGGTTCGAACCACGGACCTTCTAGTCAGTAAATTCGCGCTCTAACCACTTGGGTAGTCTCGCTCAAGCGGCAGAAACCCCAAGCTACGTAATCATCCTGGCCAGCTTACCATCACATTTAGGCTCATCTACCAAACGAACAACAAATCCATTTGCATTTCTGATTGCTTCACATGGGTTATTTTTAAAACCGAATGAGGCGTATGGACACCTAGCTAACTGGATCATTAAATGCAGTTCATTGTGGCAAAGCAACCATCTTGAGTGGGTAGTGCCACCCTAGTAAGGAATGGTTTAATTTGCGTCTTCGGTAGCGAGGAACAATTTTTTCCAAGCCATGCGGAAATTCACAACATTTCTCGGGGATAAAAATTGACGAAAAATGGACAGACGAATTTTTCTCGCAGAGGAAATGAAGTTGTTCATTTTGTGAAGAAACTCGTAAAAATGTCGCGTCAATTTCGTAATGCCGCTATTTCCGGCTGCGTGACTTCCAGGTAATCAATAGTCATAAACCTAGCCCCGAATAGCCATTTGGCTGAATCAAATAAGTCCAAACCAAACGTGACAGTGAAAAAAATGCATCACAGAGTCCTGTTTATCTGATCATTTGTCAGACGTCGTTGGTTGCTTGCAAACTGACGTACAAGTCCAACATCAAGCATTATATTGTTCGGGTAACTAAGTGGTCTACTGAGTACTGGGATGTGTGTACTCACGGCGCGTCGAATGAGAACAAACGTGATATTGTCTGGCCAGATAGTCCACCACGTACCGTGCCGTTATGTTCCTGAATAATATATATATCACAGGAGAGCCTAGTTTTTCTGATCTTGTGATTTTCTCTTAGATGCTATTCGGCTTCCTTCCTTCGTGGAGCAGAGTACGTCGGTGGAGGATATTCATAATGCACCACCGACGGCATTGGGAAAAGTGAAGCTCTGTGAGGCTTACTGAAGCGACCAATGAACGAAGGATCGATATATTGATAAATAATCGATTAACTTATTTTGAATTGATGACCGAATGTGCTTGAGTTGAATGGGTGTTTTTCGAAATAAAAAATGCTTTATTTATCCAACCACACCGCACTTCGACCTCCGAAATGTGACCAGTAACCCGAGACAACGGAATTAGTTTTCAGTCAACATCCTACTGGAGAAAGAGCACCGTTTTGATCTCAGTCCTATATATTTATTGGTCTAAAATAAGGACGTATGAAGGATACAACAATCTCGTTATTTTTTGAAGTTAGCTGACCCTAGGCGTACCCTTGAGAACTAAATTCCTGGGTCGTAGGTGTGCCAAAGCTGTTCTTAATTGTAGAAATTTATCTTCTTTAAAATTCCTTGTTCAATTTCGTTATCACTGGTGGTTTTATAGTCGGCCTTGGTAGTCAGTCACGTCTTTATGATCACCCTCACGACCGCGGTAGTTTCCGCGCTGATTATTTGTACTCGTGATATAACGCCATCAGACATAATAAATCCTGATTTTTCAACTCAGCTGATGTTTTTATTCGGCAAGCAATGTAGTCGGTGGCTAAAAACTTAGCTCATTGTGGAGCACTGTTTTCAGTGGTCTGCACAAAAGGCTAGTTGTTGCATTAAGAGTCTTAGAATTTGTCATTTACGGAATGGAGTTTGTCTAATCTCTCAAATGACCTTTTACGTAGTGGTCTACACAGAAGCAAGTGCCTGATGCGTTGAGTTCTGCTAAGTCGGATATTGTGAACACCAAAAATGTGGTGCACAATTTTGGCTGTCCAGTTCGTCTAGACCATTTTTACAGATTTATGGGCCTTCTAGGCGACATCCACATTCTTGACGAAAAACTGTCTTGACCGCACTGAACACATCGCACGGGGACCCTGCACTTATGTGTATCTCGTTGCGAAACCTGTTAACTTTGTGCAATCCACTTCCGGTTGGTTCAAACAAGACTCAAATGTAGCTCTTGGTAGTGCACACCTTGGCCATGCTAGGTTAGAATCTCGGACATTAGGGCCGACGTGTTACCACTGGTCTACCACCACACACTGGGAGTACTTGAAATATCACGTTTTAATGCTTGAGACACTTGACCGGCTTTCTGAACGATGGGACGATGATCTGGCAGCTACGTTTAACGTGCTTTTTCGGGTGGAAGGCCAGTTCATTGGCTGTTCCTGAAATTTAGGTTCTACTCCCAGATTTCGGCTTACGGAGCACTCAAGTTTGGGGCCGACTAGTTGGTACACCAGACATACTGCCGCCCTGGAGTCAACTTTATGCAAATTCAGCAACCTTGTGAGTAGTTTCCTTTATGAAAATATACTGCGATATCTCGAATATGTTAAAAACTGGACATAGAAATGTCTCGTAAAATCCGAAGTGATATGCAAATAAGTGTGTTTGTCGAAGTATTTTATTATGTTTTAATGGTTGTTAGAGGTTGTCGAATGTTGACTGCATATCCCTAATTTTTTCTGTTTATGGGTTGATAAGAAAATGAATTTAATAGACGGCTCTCATCGGTGATTAGCGTAAACTTTTGGGCACTTTTAACTAGATTATTGCTGTGAGAATAAGCAGATAGCGTATTTGTAGTCCAGTCCGGAGGAACGCAAAAGCTGAGAATCCACGATAAAGTTGGAATAGGTATTGACGAGGAGATCAACAGTTGCTGATTCGTTGTCTCATGTGACCTCAAATGCTTGTAGCTCACGCCCTCTGGTAGGCACTCAGTCCTGACCGACTGCATAGGTAAGGACAAAAACCTGTCCGACCGAAGTCGGTTGGGGTGGAAAATCGACTTTACGTAGTTTACGTTGACCGCGGTGCTCACGACGTCCACCAAGAGATTGATGGAGGAAAGTTTGAGTAGCGATTAATTCCCAACCGATGGACAGAATCGAGGGTTCAGTACTTCGATTGTTTGACATTTTATTTGGTAAGCAAGCTTGTGAACGTGGTAGCGGAGTGGCCGTTATATTTTCTTTAGACAACCAGGTGGCAAAGTTACTATATAATGGTTTCTAACGTAACCTTAAGCCGTGTATCCCGAATCGCTGACGCGATCAGCCAAACACGTTTTCTGGTAACTGAGTGCATTATTTTTTAGCACACATCACCCATTAGCTTACCAGAAATACGTCAAAATGCAGAGAGCACTGGTTAGGTTTGTAAGCCGTTGACTGAGTCCGAGAAGTCCCGAAGAGACGGCGCCAATTTTAAATGTTATTTAGGATTTTTCTCAAGTCTCATAGGATAATGTAAACAGATCGCTAACGTCACCCAATTTAACTGATGAGCTCAAAGTGACAACAGCTTTCTCTGGCCGGGTTTTAGCTCCGAATGTTTTCATATTTTGCACGCAGTAAACTTTTCGGTGTGTATACGCCGAAGAGAGGGTCGTCGGCTTCTAACTAATTCGGCGTGTACACGACTTGTGATCCGTTTATGTAGATGTATTTTATATGCAGTTGTTCCCGAATTCTTCTGCACAGTGAAAAACGCAGTGGAATTTGGATTGTACTCAGTAAAGAACTGCGTGAGGCATAGAAGAAATCTTCCCTTGTTTTGAAACAATTTGACCACTGATTACAAGAAATTAGGAAGCAGATGTTGCGAGATGTCAAATTTGATTTAAACTTATTTGATCACAGTAGCAAAACCCTTTTTTCACATACTTAAATTACTTTCTAAGGTTTGAAGGGAATAAATAAATGCTTTGATCTCAGCCTTGCGATAATTAAATCGATAATGCCTGGGCTGCCGGCACGCACAAGGTCAACTTCTACCGACCAATCATCGGTGATCAAGTCGGATGTTCCAGTTTGCAACAGATCAATGGGAGATGCCCTGTGAGAAATTCAGTTTTGCACAGCTTATGTGACTGGTTTGAAAGTCCATTTCAGCTGCGTTCGTTCTGTCAATATGCATATCCCCAAGTAGAGTAAAACCGACAGATTGGCAAAGTTCATGAGGTTGCAGAAAGTACACCCCAGCTGTCCCAAATTGATTTGTTGTGTTCTAAAGAGCAGACAGATATGGCATGTTTCTATTGAAAGTAAATAGTAGACGGATGTGACCTAGCGGTCTCCTCATAATTTTATTCAGCTAATTCCCTCTTATTCACCAAGTTTATTCTACTCAAAATTGAGTGAGTTGGCTTTGAAGTCTTTGAAATTTTTTAGTCTGCCATCAAGAAATTCATTCCTGTGTTTCAACTTTTTCGGCCACGAATTTCACCAGGTTAATCATAGGAAGTGCACTGTGAGCGTGGTTCGGTAGTCAACAACCAGGGCCAAGAAGTCGATCACTCCATGTCCATCTGATAAGACGCGGTGATACTGCAAACCACCAGCCTGTTGAATACCATGTCTTCTATGGGAAGTGGGCAAACTGAGTATCCGTTGACAGTCAGACAGCCTAAATAAAGCGAAGCTTGCTTTAACCAGGTGAATTTAATATAATAGCCAACTAATTAGCCGGTAAGGATAAAACTTGAGAATCCTGAGAGCGTCTGAGGATATCGCTATCCGAGCTGAAGTGATGTACACCTCAGGAAGGTAAGGACTTAAATTCTGTGCTGGATGATGTTAGAAAAGCGCCAGAGGGCAAGAGTCAACACCTAGAGAATACAACAGCAGCGAACTTGTTGAATAGTGTCAACTGAAAAGCGTGTCAAAAGCAGGAACCGAAGGTATTTTTGTGCTCCGTGTCACCTAAATATACGGGACGAGAAAATTGTAGTTAGTACCAACTTAAGTGTGGTGTTTCGTAGTTGCATACTTTGTAGCTAATGAGTGATATTTGAAGTTCCAGTTAGATAGAGTTACATAAGGCTGTGTTGCTTAATTCGTTGATTGAACATTTTTCATTATTTAGCGGTGAGGCTGGTTTCACAACTGACATAGTCGGGTATTTTGAAGTTTCATAAATCTTTCTTGGGGCACTTTTTTGTAGTGGTCAGTTGGTTAACGAACCCGAAGCCTACGGTGAATTCTTTGGTCTGCAAATTCATCATTATGTTGTTATTCGTTCGGCAGCCGCTTCAGGTTTTGGTTCGTTTGTATTCATATGTAGACAAGAAGTTTTTTTAAATTATCTTTTTTTAGTAATTTATGGAGCATCCATGTCCGTAATATCGTTTCGGACACAGGTTCATTTGTCGTCCATAATGTTCTGGACGGTTTCACACGTTTAGGCCTTCGATCTACTCAGTTCTGTGATTCAGTGCGTTTGGCTTGTGTTTTGTGTGTAGCATAACTTGACAACGTCCGCTGGGAACAGTGTTTGACTCATCACCTCAGCACTGACTAGTTGACTAGTGACATATTCGACCCATGATGCCCATGATAACGGTCATTGCCAAAATAGCCTAATTGGGGACGGTGTCAAAGTGATTAGAACCTATGGGTGGTTGGCCTTCAGCTTGACCTTTACAGATTATTGGTCACCAAGTTCAGTTAAAGTCTTTATGGCTGTCTGCAAAGCCTTGAATCTCACTGTGCCCAGTGAAGAGAGTGACCGGACAAGAGGTGGGTGTTAGGCGTACACTATTCTCTGCACAACTCTGAAACCTCGGTTAACTGATGAGAGACAGTACCACAAAGCTCACACCTCAAAATCCACTTGAGTTTATCAGGTTCTATGTTTGCGCTGATGAGTGTCCTATTATGTAGGTCTTTTTTCTACAAAGAAAAACTTGAGTGGGACGAAAGCTCTGTGACCCATGTTAGGCACCACTCATATTGGAAACCAATGCCGTAGAGGAAGTTGTTGGCTCTCAGGCAGAATGAAATAATTATACAGTAATTCTTGACGTTTTAACATCAATGGACATCACCTGCGATCATCATCATCATCATCATCATCATCATCATCATCATCATCATCATCATCATCACCAAGCACAGAATCGCTGTTTAAAATAGATGCTTCGCTATCGCGCACCTATAATTTATTTGAAAGCTTGTGTGTGTCTGCATCTCCAGACACCCGTTCAGAAAATCTGCATAGAAACTGACACCAAGAACGCCGTTGACATCGAGTAGCAACCACATTTTGCAGCGTCCCCAATCATGCACAGGGAAGGTTACGTAAACCCCATTCTGGAAGTCCGGTCGCACCAGAAATACAGAAACGTTTCCCAATCGCTTTCATACGCCTCTGCCAGGTCAACGCCTAAAAAGCCACCTGATCCACTAGCTCGATGGCCCTTGAGTAAATATACGTAGTCCTAAGCCTCCTAGGCTGCAGGGCATTCCGAGTTCACAATCATTGGTCTTAGAGCAGTTCGAGCCTCGAATGAGTGGCAGCATGTGGTCACAAGAAACGTTATTCATAGTGCTTGGCCCAGCGGTTCTTCTTTAGTGAAAACTGTTACGCCAGTTTGATCCGCCTGCAGACTATTTTTCGATTTCGGTCGTGGAAATCAACAATCTTTGCGGTTTTCCCGTCATTCTTCGCCTCTCGGATTTTCTCAGACTTTCTTGTCCATTAAGCTTCACAGCTGGTGCGTACGCTGCTTCTCAACTGACGTTTAATACTTCACCTCAAGGATTTATTTTCCGGACTGGCGGGGGCATTCCCCCGGTGTTCTTCCGTTTAATACCTAGCACTTGAGTGATTATGGCAAAGCTCTGTCAGTTTGCAATGGTTCGGTGGTTTCTATTCAATGCGGATTGATATTTGACTCTGAAACAGTTGAGAGAGGACCTGAAAGACGGCTCTGATAAATTCGTTTGACTTATAGACCCCCCAGTCTCTCAGTTGCCGAGTGAGTTATCGTCCGCCTGCGCGACCCTGAAAAGCAAAGACAAGGTGTGTTCAGAATCCACATAAATGTTCCAGTAGGAACTGAAGACAACTATAAGTCCACGCTATCGTGAACTGATGGCGAACTAATAACCGGTGTACCTTTGGATGGCCTGTGGCTGAATGATTTCAGTAATATCGGATGTAACTACTTCACAAAACAGTTTGAGTTCAGAATATAGCTGAGGCAATCACTTTTCGATGACAATTAACCAGTCTAATCTAGGTCAACCACGCAAGTGAGTCTCACATGTGCTAAGTTCGCTGCGGGAGTGGCCAACCCCCCGGCTACCACTACAGTATTTGAGGTTTCCGTTCGCCATAGTGGGGCACTCGAGAGATCATGAAAAGTGTTTGATGACGCTGGGGCTACAGTCGTTTGGGGCGTAAGCAGACACTATAAACAGACAACAGTCAGTTTCCAGCTTTTGAGACTCCTTCATGGGCGATGCCGCACAGAGGCAGCTACCAACAGGTATCTGGTAAAGCAGGGAATCTTCAGTCCGGTGACAATCCTAACACCTAGCTCGTAAGGACGGCCCATGGTCCGCCAGAGACGCGCAGCTGGAAACAAGTGGATGACGATGTGCACTTAGCTGCTGAGGCTTGAAGATTGATTTTGTGAAGCTTAACTCTGTCGCCGCCGGCAGACGCGCAGATGTCCCAGCCAAAGTCGATACAAGACAAACGGTTTCGTCAGGCATAATGGACGGGCCTACAAGGAGAGTACTAATAACAGGGTGGATTAAGAAAGAAGAGAACAGTTTGTGGGAGAGGAAGAAGAGAGGTGCCTGCATTCGTCTGTTTTCGCTTACATGCCACGCTGCAAGTAACTAGTAAGTTGGCCCGGCTCACGACTGACGAAGCGTGAGGTTATTTTTGGTTTTACGTGGACTGGGATACTTCCGGTTCCCCGAAGCCTAGACAGAGCACGGTTAGAGCAAGCAATCGAAGCCTATATCCAAAAAACCTCACAACGGAGTTTGGCTGATTATGCCTGTTTATTGATTTTTTAAGGAAGAACAGGCCGCGACCCTTTTAATTCCAAACCTGAAAGACCAGGACATTGTGTTGGTCAGACCCCTAACGGTTGAGCAGTCTGGTATGAGAGACTCCGTGGGTGTTGAACGGACACCCAATTCTTCCTGACTCTTCGCTGGCTCAGTCGCTGCTGATCGCAAAATCTTGTTGGACGCCTATTACTCCACCAGACGCTTAGTTTTGTTCATCACCTGGCTTTCCAATAAGTTATTGTCTGCACGAACTTTCCACAAAAATCTGACGAGAAAGTTGGTGTCGAAGTAACTCAAACTCGACTTCCCCTGTCACAGGTAAAGTATGGTTTGGTGCTTACTGTCGAGAGTAAAATAACTGCGTAGCAGTCTGACCTTTGGCATTGATAGTTTTGTTGAGGTTTACCTGGAACCACTGCGTTATCATTGTTCTAGATCCAATGGATGACTGTAATTAATTGATGATACACTACATCAGCCGTTTATTGCCACTTCTCCTAAAGCCAATTGAGAGAAAGCACGCGTTCCATGCCATAATGGAGCTGGCTTTGCAGTGGTTGTCCGCCTATAAAATGGCCGTGCGCTGATTGCAGCATAACAACAGAGCGTATGTGGGGAGAACTTCAGGCGATTGGTTACGTGAAAGTACCAAAAGTCTCGATGGTGATTTTGTTACTCTACTCTCGTTCTTGGTGATGTGGCTTTACGGTTTGCAAGTTGCACTGCTAGGTTTAGGATGGAATCCATGGTAACTTAGCTGTGTAGCCCGTGTGGAATAACTTACGTCGCGCAATGCGTGCCTCCTCAACCCAGAGAGGGCATCAGTATATCCGTGGTTTCTTGTAAACTGGGACACAATGCAGAGGCTTTGGAACTTTCAGATTGACTTCACTCACCTCTCTGATGCAAATTTTTCAGACTGTGGTGCAACGCATATTAATTTTCAGGATTGCCGACGTCGTTTTGGGTATACTGCAATGGTCGAAGCGATATCTTATCTACTCTGCGTTTATGGGACCCACTTTCAGGGGACAAGATAACGTTTTCGTATGTAGTTTCAGAATACGAGGTCAAACTTTATCTTAGAGTAATTTCAATCCAATACTTGTACGGTATACTCCATGGACTGAGCAACGAAAATCCTGTGATTTGGGCAAAAGCAGGGTACAAAGTTGGGTCCGATCACATCCTCGTATGGGCAAAAGCTTAACTGAGCTTAGCTGCGAAGTAAAACCTTTGAGAATTTCAAACTTAGCGTCTCTAGACCGTCCAAAAGCCTTATTGGGATTCTGGCATTCGGGAAAATCCAGCTGTGTAATATCCGAAGTCAGCCTACCCAGGTCTATGAATAATCTGCTGAGTAATCGTTCATTGTCTCCAAAGCTAAGATACAGAGTGTTGTCAATATGACGCCAAATCACAGCGGCAAAATGCAGTTCTTTTTGCAGAAGATTCGGTTATCATCAACTGGTGTTCGTACAAGTATTTTAGTACTTATGACCTTCGCAGGCTACACGATGCGGATGAGATGATGGAGATTTCTGGTCATACATAACAACCTGTACAGCGTGTTTTCACTGTCTACTAAATTCTCAAATTCTGTTCAATAATCAATAATATGCATACCGTAAGAGGGCTATGAGACCTGGGGAAAAGCCTCTGAGTTGAACAAGCTGCTCTAACAGTCTGCAAGTTCTACACCTCAAGAACAAGTCTCAGTCAACGATAGGTCGAGACGGTAACCTACGGAACATGGATCCACGGTGCAAGCAAGCTTATACGATGTATATATGGTACGAAAAAGCGAAGTAGACGGCAGGTGAAGGAAGGAATCTGATGGATGTTTTCAATCCATCCTTCCATTAAATGTTGGACCCAGATAATGTTGCAGCCAAAACATTCGTCATTTGGCTACTGCACTGTATGAAAATATCGAAGAAACCGAGGACCATATCAATCCAAGGTGGCTTCCTGCCGGCCTCCTCTTTTAAACTGATGCATAAGCTAGGTTATATCCGTATGATCGCTTTAAGATTTGGCGACCAACGACAGTACGTTTCCCTGGCTTCTCCGCGTTGTCTGACCTAATCTGAACTCCGTACTTTGGTTTGTTCTGGAACCAGGTGGCGTTGCCGGGGAGGGTGTGGTAATTCACAACTAAGAGGGAAACCCGAGTATACGGTAAAAAAGGCAAATGCATCTGACCGTTTATCTGTTGTATAGGAGGCTTCCTAACTGTCGTTAGTGCTAATTAATTACGTGATTAACAGGCGATTATGCCTACTTTACCAGAGTAGTCAGTCCACCGTACTGCTCACTGGACTCTGCTAGTAATGGTGTGATAATGAGTAGTTTCTACAGAGCTGAAAACAAACAGCTGTCGTGCCGGGCACAAAGCACCATCTGTCTAACTAAAAAGCAATTCAAAAAACCTAGATTTCGCAGTAGGAGTTTAGATGTCCTAGATAGGCCGATCACTGTCAATCGCGAGAAAATCAACCAAGTCGCACCCTCCAAATACTTGGAATTTGTTGTTCTACGTATGGGTCGGGTAAATTACAGATTATGGCAAGGAGGAGCCTGTTTTATTTGCTTGTTCAGCCTGGCTGTCTAGTACATTACAGACAGAAGTCACTGATACGTTTAGGCACATTCACAGTGAGAAATGTTAAAGATGGGGAGATGCGTAGACGCAACAGGGTTATATCAATGCGTTTAACTCTGTGAAGCCTTTGGTATTTTGCTTTTCAACAACCTGAAATTTCGCCATTTGGAAAGTTGAACATGGATCCAAGCACACACAATGGAAAAGAAAGGTCAGTGTCTTTGAATGAGAATCTGTTTTTTGATTAGATTATGTGTACTTTGTGTCGTGTTGAGTAGTATTCATACTTCAGCCTGCTCTAAGTTGGATTTATTTGAGCTGTGTGGGTCAGTAGACAGGTTACACGCAAATGCCCCAAAGAGTGGGTGAAACAACTACAAGGCGTGTATTGTGAAATGGAAGTGATTCTGGACAATTTACATAATTCCGAACATGGGTCACATGATCGTGTAGTTGTTTTTTCAAAAAGAAATAGGCACCACTTTTGAAAAAAATTCACTGACGGCATATACTTCATCGTATAATCCCGCGTTTGGTTTTGCCCAATTTATGGCTTACAGATAAACAACTGGTGTAACGGTGGATACTACTGATGCGGCATGTGAGTAGCACGTCTTCTCGTAAATCCGCTTTGCGTCTCTTGAAAAGTGAGATCTCTTATGGAATTTGTGGAGTCTCTTTGTAGCATTTGCTTGCAGTTGAGTAGCAGTCAATGAATATCCAGAAAAAGTTCAGGAAGACGCGTTCAAGGAGAAGATGGGTATTCAGTTTTGTAAACGAGATGCATATGAGAGTTTTGCTCCCCTGTTCAATAGTCTGTAACTATTCAGTTGGCGTTCTCAGATAGACAACTCCGCTGGGAAGGCCTTCTTCCTGTCATGATCGGCGAATTTTCATTAATAGCAATATTTATGCCTAATCGCCATTCTAGTTCATGGGGTCTGCCCGAAGTGCGTACACCCAGGGCAAATGATACCCACTGAATCTTTACATACAAAAATTCTTCATATAAAAGGAATATTTACTACGCTGTTACTGAACCGGCTCAATGTTTCTGACCTGTTATCAAACGTTGACATAAACCAGGTCATGTTTCCCAGACAATTCCCAGAGTTAGGTGGGTATATGATGCCTTCCGAGCTGTCGTTTACAAAGATCTTCCCCATACCAAGCTCACGATAATTGTTGCTACATATGATCCGAGCCAAAAAGAAGAAGAATATGTTGAAATGCTTCGTTGCCTAAATCTCTTTCCTCTGCTATTGATATACGTATGCCCAGTTTCTTGCAGCCGTTGTAAGTTGAGAATGAGGTGCCTGACTTTACACGTGACACGTAAGAAATCTATGAAAATAAATACGTTTGACTTGATGTATTTGATCCCCTTACAAGGATTTTCCAAGACGTTTCATTTTCGCTCGTTTTCCATTTCTGAAGATGCCTCATTATTCAATCGATAATTCAGAACAGTCCACTTAATAACCTTCATCTCCACGCGTTTGGTACACTTCAAGATATTCGAGAGTGACTAGGAACCCGCCTTCTCCGATGTCCACGGCATGCTTATTTCCGACTATTTTTATCCAGAATACGTGTAATGAGAGTGTTGTTTTTGGATATACATGAAGTACGTGGAAAACGCTTTAGGAATCTCATGACAGGGCATGATATGTTCACGGATAGCGCTCACTATTTCTCACTATTTCGTGTTGCGGTTTTCCCTAATTCATGCATTTTTGCTTCACGTCATAACTTATTCGGTCTGCGGCCGTGCGTACCGCTTTCCTTGCATTCTCATTGGTCAAGCTGGCCGGTTGAAAGCAGAAATAACGCAGCCGAATCATGCACACAGCTGTTGGAACAGTACAAAAACGCATCTGGAAAAACAACATAACTCATGTTATAGCAGTGCACTTTTTCGGATTCGCAACAAAAGAATCGGTATCTTGAAACGAGCTGCCTGATTCCCACAGGAGAAAAAATCTAAATTGTGGTTTTGTTTTCAATCAGAAAGGATAATATCGAATGGACGAATTGATAAAGGCGATGCTGATCACGATAAATATAATTGTTTTGGAGTGTAATGACCGGATTTGAAAGGGCTAAACAAGAAAACCCGCGTGCGAAAATGTGGGACTGGTTGCCGTGTCACGGTAATAAAGAGATGGTCAACTCAGCATCCGTAGTGGTAAGAACGAAAGAATTCTCTGAATTAATAGGTTTTACATTTGTGTTTATCCGTTTATTGATACGTGGGCCATAACAACTAGTCCGTTAAGTAAATGATAGTAGGGGGTTGATCTGGTATTGCTTGCGCTTCAAATTCCCCACTATTCAAAACTCCTGTTACTGTTTCTGAAAACCTCGGTCTTGATGACCTACCGGATAGCCGTCCGCTCCCCTGTTTAGCCTAACCACCGGCAGTATATAAAGGTGACTTTATCTAGGGTGAAGCGTATGCATTTTCATTACTCGCGTTTTGTTCTGAGCTTTCTACCTGGCTGGTACTGCATATCGTCCGAGAAAATAACACATTTCGCCTCAAACTTGGACCCCAAAGCTTGAAAAACAGGGAAGTGTTTGCTGAAAGTCTCATTGAAACACAGCTTTTCTTCGTTTTTAGATATCCGCCTGGTTGTATTCTAATTATGTTGTCTACAATGATTGTGCGTTTGTACTAAAAATCGCTACGAGACCGGTACAGCCTGCGTATGTTGTGCTTACCATGATCGGGAACATCCAAACTGTTTGTCTGAATGTTTTTTTTCTAAATAAAATGTAGCTCAGTCGAGAAATTGGAATACAGGTGGATGGGCAAAGGCCCAAATACACAATGGGGTGTAGATCGAATGAACTGCACCGACGGCATGTGGCGCGCCCAACCACAGACATGTAGTTAAAAGGACAGTGGGACTATTACGTCTGGTGGACACTTTCCATGCAGTCAATAGACAGATACATCAAAACACGGTGCAAGAAGTGGTCGAACGATTTTCCTCAGTAAGATGTGCTACTACAGTAATTTTTATAGCTCCAGTAATTCTGCTATTCAGCCTTGTAGGAAAGTGCTCATCTGCAAGTTCAGAAACACGGCTGGCTGTGTGGCCCACATGATTTTCACCAAAGAATTACGCAAAAGATCGAACACGGCTAACGGTAACAAAACGAAGTTTGCACCATTTAATGATGGCTCGTTGTTCGTTAGGGTTACTTCCTGTGATACCTCTCCGTAAGATGACTGCTATGAGCATTTGCAATTCTCAGGACTGAGGTGAAACAGAAATGATAAACTTTACGAATCTTCAGATGTGTAAAAACACCAGTCCACATTATGACGGTATGCGAAAATTTGGATTTGTAACTGAAATAAATAAGGGGTAGAATGAAGCGAGTCGATTGACATAAAAGTGCTTCATGTTGAAACTTTGTGGGACTTTTTGTGAAACTTTTTGTGCGACTTTAGATAGTGAAGAAGAGGTTGATTACTCTGGTTTCAGTACATCCGCAGAGGTATCAACGGGGTATGCAGGGGACCACCGCCCAACAAAGAGCACCCAACGGCTGTCGTAAACAGGCGAGATTTTAGTTTAATTTTCACAGCATTTTTTAGTTCAAAACGTATGGGTGCAGTAATTCATGCAGCAGCGATGCCTAATCAATTCAGAAGTATTCAGCCATACACAGTATGGTATTCCATTTATCAAATTTTTGTGATGTACAACCGCCGGTTTTACCCTCATATTCGCCAGGGGGTTCGTTTTCCTAATCATGAACAAACACTCTTCATCTTTGTCAAGAACCACAAATATATCTGCTTGCTGAAAACTTTTGACAGCAAAAGACCAGTTATTTTCTTCTTGGACTCAACAACTATTCACGGTCCCCGAGTTTCAGTCCATATTTTTTCTGCTCTTACCCGAATTAGATGCGATTCACGAAACACAAACTATGCCCGACTTTTGAAAACGTCTAACGGAGCATGTACTGACAACCGCCTTAATCTGCCCTGCTACAAAATGCATCCTCGGCCCGTAGGAAAATGCAAAAACTCCGTGGAGCATCAGGGATGGAATTCCGTATATTTAACAAGTGATATTGTGTCTTTAGCCGCAATCCGAACTTTAACGTCGTGAATGTGAGTCTATTTGAGTGAGAGGAACTTGAAACATTTTTGGTGTAACTAGCTAGCGAAATGAAGCTGGGGTTGCCTATGAAGCTGACAGTCACCATAAGGTGCTTAAGTGTTTTCATAAAGCGAACTATTCACAAAGTTGCTTAGGTATTATCTTTTAGGGTGTTTCCTTCCAGTTGCCGGAGGATCTTTTTACCTAGGAAAATCCCCTGTTCTTTAAGCAGAGCCTTTTCATTATAAGTGGAAAAATACGCTGGTTGGAAGACCGCTGGCTAGATAACATCTTGTTCTACCTCGTAAGTCCCCCGAATCAATCCATAGTTCATATCTGAATTGTTTTGCCGACACAGAGTGCTGCTTTTGACTACGAGGTCAGTCATAGTTTTCAGTTATATAGTTCTTTGAGCATTCATAAAAAAACGGTGATTGCCTGATCGTCTGGACAAGCGCATCCCTTCAGAATTTTGTAGCAGCGGCTCACTGACTGACTGTCAACATATCACCAGGGGCCATTGCCTGATATTCGTGTTCCAGAATGAACAGCATATTATTGCTGGACAAGACAATAACGGTGTTTTGCGAAGGTTTTGTCCTGTAAGTGAAGCCAATCTATGCTGAAAAGCCGAGAAGCACTGTACAGTTGTTTCATTCCTATTGGGAATCATCAGCAGTGCGCATCTCACGAAACTCCGGAGAGTCTTGAACCCGCGACCTCCTGGCTAGTAGTTTGAACACTTAACCTTTCGGCCACGAGCGGCTGATCAGCAGTGTGATTAACACGCACTTAGACACATGTGACCGCGTGATGTGGATCCCGTGATTGAAGGACGAGCGGCGCTATATCCTGTCATAGTGCGAGTTAATCACACTGCTGATCAGCCGCTCGTGGCCGAAAGGTTAAGTGTTCAAACTACTAGCCAGGAGGTCGCGGGTTCAAGACTCTCCGGAGTTTCGTGAGATGCGCACTGCTGATGATTCCCAATAGGGACGAAACAGCTGTACAGTGCTTCTCGGATTTTCAGCATAGATTGGCTTCACTTACAGGACGAATGCCTCACGAAAAAAAACCAAATCTCCTCAAACTACCAACAATAACGGTTATACATTTGTTGCCCTTTCCTTAGATTCTCCACGTTCCTCTGCTGAGGTTCAGAATTAGCATGACTCTGCTTCGGTTTAGTCTCAGAAGACCAATGCGCATGTGTCAGATGACCTGTTTTAGAGTAGAGTGTCAGCAGAACAGTCTGACTGCAGAATAAGTTTATATAGCACATTTTCTAGGCTTATTTTCAAGATACCTTATGATCTGATTACTGTATCTGGCCACTGGTCATTGTAGTGGCTTGCGAGAGCAGTGCACAAGGTTTTGGTGGTTCTTGCTCTGAGGAACGTCAGTTACGCTGCAGGTCACTCGCTCCAACTGAGCGCTCTAGTCCTGCACCGCTAGCCGAAAGGCTCAGGTTTCGGATCCCGCAGGAGGGTTTTGATGTATTCCTTATAAGGAAGAAACAAGTGAAAATTGCTTTTCAGCTTTTGGCGTACATTGAAGTCACTCACAGACAAAATTTCGATATTTATATTTCCACCGAGCTCAAAACCATCAAGGTTTAAATCAAAGACATGCTTGATGCGGAAAATAAGTGCCAGTAGAGCATACCTCATATTAGGGAACTATGCCAAATTTTACTGCAATAAGTGTGACGCAAGCCTTTTACTAAGTAAGTTTTGATCTCGCCAGCCATGGGGTGATTTTTTGCAAATCACACTATCAAAAGAAATTGATTAAAAATCAAAGGGTTTTACACATACGTTTTGAAGCTCCAAACCCTAGCAAATACGTCACTTTTAATGTTATTGCTGTTTTGAAGCAAATGTTTATATCTTACAGCTTCTGGAAGTATGTAGATCGTATTTTATTCGGTTTAACCTACAACACTTTAGGAAACTGCAACTTTTTCTGATGGCAAAGAGTGAAGACTTTTGTCAAATTGCACCTCAGAAACCCCAATACTGTATTTGCATTCTTCTGGCCACACAGGATCGTCACGTAAAAAACGAGCAGCCTGGAGTGTCCTTGCGCTTTCCGTCGTGCTGATCGCTGTTTCCTCTGAATTTTCTATTCCATAACTTTGTTTGAAGGGCAGTACAATCCCAAGAGATCAAGTAGCCAGTCGTATTGCCTTCACGATCAGACGTGCCTTGACTAGTGGCCAGAGGGGAGCATTTCCCAATGCACTAGATTAGTGAACATATCAAAGGCCGGAACTACCCTTGCAATTTATCGGCCTATTCTCATCGTTCTAAACTGGGACGGAAAAATTCTACCATGTCTGTGATAAATTGCATGCTTCGTAATTTTGTTGGGGCAAATTGAGGGCACTACCGGAAGTAGGCGAAGTGACTTTTGTGAAGCAGATCAACATTTTCTGGAAGCTAGGAGGAATTTTCTACGGTTGCTGGGCTTTGATCTTATAAACATTTCGATATCTATAAGGAGAATAGTTTTACTGTTGCTCATTATTCGATTTCTATTGCGGATAATGTTCATGGACACTGAACAATTCTTGTATGTTCCCGAAGAACAACTGTCCTTGGTTCCTTCACCTTGCAAAGATGCTGCTCTTGTTGTTTTACTTAATAATGTATAAGAATGAATCAATCCTAAATGGGTACATTTCTGATTGAGTGCTTTGATTTCTGTTCCTTCTTCTATGAGAAGGTAAAAACAACTTGATTACCAGTTGTGACTTTTCTCTCTCTCCCACTTGATTTTTCGTGCTGCTGCAAGTTGACCGAAGCAGTGCGATCTCATTAGTAGTCAGCTGATTCATTATCACGAACATGGTCAACTTCACTTAAATCGAACAGAAATCTTGCTGAAAATCCCCGTCTAATGCAATTCCTTATTCCATGGAATCCTTTTCGTTGAAGGTGTAGTGGGGTTTTGCATGCTTTCTTGAGCAAACTCTTGCGATCTGATCAAATATTAGGCCAAATATAAAAGTAAATTTTTTTTGACATTTCATACTCATTTAAACCTGGAATGTCCCATTATGGTCCTTCTCACTGTAAGAAATTTCCCACCGGATTAGCAGTTCTCAAGAGTCAATTCTTCAGCTCTGTCGAAAGACAGGCGTAATTTTTGACTGATGTTTTAATGATGCTGATGACGATAGTTGAATTTGGATACTTTCACCATTGGGATATGATCATTTAAGATGATACCGTTTTGTGCTGAGTTCATAAAAATGTCCCTAAAAGCCTTCCAAATACCGAAATGAAAAATACTTCGTACCGCCAGACGAGTCTTTATGTTGGTAGGAGAGATTAATCTGAACCGTCTACTGGGGTGTAAACTACGCAGAAGGCATCTGTAGATATCATTGTCGTATACGAGTAGGACGCATTAAACATTTACCGGATCATGCCCTTCCATAAGCAGGTTGTATAGGCGTATGGACATCGTTGAAAGACTGATGTGGCTGCTTTAAGTGAATCATTGAGCATTTTCACGTCTATTACGATGTACTATTTAAATAAATGTCTACGAACAGCTCTGCGTTTTGGCTTTCGCCGGGTGGACGTGCATTTAGATGACTTAAACAACCGAAATACTAGAACATTGGAGTGACTATCTCAAAATCCTTCAGAACAAATAAACCTGGTAGAAAACTGTTAGTGGAATTATATGCAAGGAATGTAGTCTGTGTATCAAATATTTTGACAAATTCGATAGAGACGTTAAATTTAACGCGACAGGGTGTCTAGGCAGTAAAAAGACAGGTTGTCTGCTTTAGTTTGTCACACCTTGCTAATTCTTTTATTCTCTATACGGATGGCTTCGCTCTCAGTTCAATCTGTCGGACATAAGCATCGACATTCACGCTGAAGTATATAAGTTTTTGTTGATCTTACATGTAGTGCACGTGACGTATCAAAAATAATTCATCGTAGTATCGTTAGAATAATCTCACATCCCAACCTGTTTTATATTCGTTCAGAATGTGACTGTTTATGGACATCACGAATTCGTTTCCCCTTCAGGTTTGAAGTCCTTTGTGGCAGTCACACTCGAAGAGATCTTTGTCCTGCAACGTTTATAAGACCTTACTTTTATTGGTAAACGTTATTAACTACATTTTCACAGGGTCAAGCCTTTTGCAACAGTTCGTTTATTCATCCATCCGATTCCATTTCATCTGATTGCAATGCACCCACTTTATCCGTTGGTAATGCTTCGAGTAGCAGCCAAAGAGTGACAGCCAATGTGCCCGTTTGTGTTGTGAGCTCTGGGTGCTAATCTCCTAATCGGAAGGTTACTGGTGCGTACCCAATCCTGGTTTCTAGACATAAAAAACATACGGGCATCTGGACCCTAGTGCTACTTGGCATCTATACGCTGAGTCGGTCATGGTGTTGTGGCCAAAATGTTACTACCATTCAGCCAACTCGAAAGAGTTTAAAATTGGAACGAAGGTGGTTTCGGCTCCATCTGGTAAAAGAACAACGTAGTATTCTAGGTACTATCATTCAGGTAAACGCTTACATGTATACATAATGTACTGTGACTGGAAATATCATCATGACTACAAAGTATGCAGAGCCACCAAATTTACCTTGTTTTTTCAGGACATTCATGAATAGCTGGAATCTAAGAAATCATATAACGCTCTTATCCTTAAGCTCCTTCACTTTGCATCGAGTTTTCTTTTACTGGTGCGTAGGTATACTACCCCAATTTATTGTTTTCAGCCATTTGAATCGAGTCTTGTAAGGCTTCATCTAGAATCAAAGAGTTAGAATAAACTTTCTGAGTAAGATCCACTGTCAGTTAATCTAGTTAATTTGGAGTTGTTCGGACATTTTTTGTAACTCTGCAGCCGTGCCTTCACTTCTTTGTTTGGTCACGTAATAAAGAGGTCTTCTGAAGTGTACCTACCCAGTCCTTATCAGTCATGGTGAGAAGTTCGAATTAGGGCAGCTTGTAGTGGAGACCAAAACAAAGGTGGTCAATGTAGGCATAATTGTCAACTTATCTCAATGACAGAGGAAAAGCAAGAGCAGACATTGCATAATGACCACTTCTGGTCACAAAATGAGCACCTGAACACAATCAAGGATGTACAGATTGACGACAACTCGGTAGCGGAAAACCTTTTGGGTTTTTATGCCAACTGTTATTTGTTGTGAGGTATTGAGCTAACTGTGCAGCGATGAACGTTTTGTGCAATGATCTATAAGGCATACATGCTTAACAGCTCTTGTTGTCCGATAGATAGAATTTGATATTGAAAGATTGGAATACAGATGTTGGGTGCAATCAGCAAAATTAATTTAACGCGTTTTGGGGAGAGAAAATTTGTATCCACATTTCTCTTAGTTACTTTGTTGAGTTTGATTCAAAGTTGAGGAGCTTCGGGCTCGAATTCTGTCTCTAGTAGCGCTCTTCGACTATCCATATTCTTCACCAAGTCGAGGTATGAACTCCATACATCGGACATGTAAGAGAAGCGTTATATCACTGTTGCAACAGCGCACACCAGTGATAACCGTTTTGACATGCCTAGACGGCACAACTGACCAAGTGTGCCAACGCTCCGAATGATGGCCCGGTGAAAGTCCTGGTTTTGTCAATCGACAGACCTATCATTTAGTAATTTTCAGGGGGGGGGGCTGACATATACTGGATGACTAGACGGGGCAGCAGTACATATAAAGCGGACTGATCAGTGTTGTGAAGATACATGAACTCTCTGGATTAGAACTTGTGCAAATTCTCCAGTATGCACCAGCATATTTGAAGTTTCTGAGATTTGGAAACTGAGACCCCTAGCTAAACTCACATGCTAAAAATCAATTCACATGGGGAAAGAAACCAAAGCGGTAGTGCAACTTAGATCGGCAAGAGGAAGCATGGGGTTTACCGATGAAATTTGCATTATTAAGCAGTTTCGGGCCTTACAGTGTAGAGGAGTAAAATACCAAGCCCTCAGTATTTGTAGGCAATCTGCGGGACCGGTGACTTGAAGGTTATCAATGTGGTTTATGAAAAGACGGGTTTACAAAGGGGAACTCCAAAAATATCTGACAGTTTTAAGGGGAACGGAAGTGGACGGAAGATTCTTCGGCTATTTCATCTTGAGGGCAATGAAAATAATTGAAAAAATAGTTGGCCAATGGTCAAATCAAACAGCCCGCAGAGTAGGAAATATTCAACAATATGTGACCCTTCTAGTGCGTAGCAAAAGAACAGGCGAGAAAACGCATTCGGCGCTTAGGTTAACTTTGTCTGGACATAAAATTGAAGGCAACAGCCTACCAGAATTACTTTTGAGTAAATTAGAACGTTTCGATTAGAGTGGACCGCTGTGGTGAAATTTTACACCGCAGAGCCTTTTAACTGCACTTTAAACTAGATGGAAAAAAGACAATTGGCCAATCTCCAACATTAGTTTTGGAAACGGACTTTAGTCAAGTATTCTTGCACATCTTAGACGGAGAAAAAGAGATACAAGGCCTACTCAGAATGAGCAGACTAGTCTTATTAATTCAGTGGCGCCGTATCTGGAGCTGAATACTATCGAGACCGAGCGGGACGGTCAGTCAGTAATATTTGAATGGACTCTTCTGGTGGTCCTACCATGTTAGTACAGCGTTAGGATTTGGGGGTAATACGACTGGAGTTTGTGAGCTAGAAAAAAGAATTAGATGGATATTTAGCACACAGACAGCTTTACAGGGTTGAGCTGATAGTCGAATCCATGCGAATGACTCACAATCGAGATCACCATAATTCCACAAATACTTTGACGACTATATTTGAAGCTATATTGTCTACCGGGGCAGATTCCTCATCGATTATTTCCTTCAGTACGTGCTTGTTTAAATGCTTGGTCAGGGCCTGGATGTTAAGCGCTTAACCGGTCATAACTTTTCTATTCTTGGTCGTTTAAGTCTTGAGTAACTGATTGGTTTGTTTTCAGAACTTACCCTCGGGATACTGCTGTGGAACGTGTGCGATACCAAACGCGGAAACGCAGACCAAATAAACATTATGAGCTTATTTGAAGGACTGAACTCTCAGTGGAGGCCTCCAGAATTTCCTCAAATTCGAGATGCGCCTGGAACTTGCAAATGTGCAAATGAAAGGCAAGTTAAAACTGAGTAGATATTGCGTAGCATGCAAACAGAAATAGAGAGCGAACAGGAAACACAGGCGAGGAAGGGTTTTGAATAATAGGGATTCCAGTTTCGGTTGCCCCGATTGCGTGTGCCCGAATTGGAAGATGTGTGCAGGGTGTAATTTCTAAGGTTGCTTGTTACACTAAAGAGGTTGTCACTGACCATGAATGCAGAATCAAAAAATCATCTGTGCACTGTTTCCTCAGGCTCGAAAAATGAAGCAATATATATATATATTGTGGGTGATTTCTGCGAGTAGGAACTGGGGTTTGCGAGCAAAACCGGAGCATTTAACAGCTCCACAGGAATGTGAAAAACTGTGCGGACGATGTCCAGTCTGAATGTGCAAATAGTAGCAGACGGCCGAGTTATCATCTCATCACTTGGTTTAAATGGTACTCGACAAAGAAGCTTTTCTCTTGTCATTGTTCAACCCTAATTAACGGACCAGCAATTCGTATGCAGCTCATAGAAGCCCGCTCTGGAGAACTGACTGACGATCTTAAAAACAATACTTGGTGCATTGAAAAACAGGAGGAGGGGGATATATATTTTTGGTAGTGAATGCGGGAGTTCACGAAGGTACCCATCATAGGTGCCTAATCGAATAGCTGGGGCCGGCTACTTCATTCAACAAATTGATACAGTACATGAGAACATTTTGCAACCTCGACTGTTTTATCTAAGGTTTAAGGCCACCAATCTCTAGTCTTACTTGTGAGGAGATTTAAACTGACGTCGACGACTCCAAAGATGCTTGTTTTTCTAACTGAAAAATGTTTGCCAATCTTGTGAATTAGTTTCCCTTCGGTTAATTTGTTTATTTCCATCAGGGTCTGAAAAAACCAACCGCTTTGCCCCAAGACGTATTTCTAATTGACCTCAGGGATAACCATCACACTGACCGTCTTCTGAAAAACCTATTGCCTGTACTTTCGCTTAAAATTTTTTCAAAGGAAATTCTCAGTGCCTAGCAATCAATTCGTTTTTCCATCATTCCCGTACATTCAAAATGATATGAAAATTTAGTATTATTCGTTCCTAACTGGATACAAAAACTGAGCTCAAAATTTTTTTCTAGTTGCCGCAACTCTTGGTAGTGACAGGCATTGCACAATACGTTCGATGAAAAGAACCAGGAAAATCTGTGAATTCGCGTTGGTTGAACATAAGTGGAAGTTCTGACTTTTTCTGGAGAAAGTCCTTTTCCATGCGCATCTTGAAAGTTCAAATCACCAACTTCTAAAAACTAGCCTGTATTCAGCTAGTGTTTAGTGGCGGTGACTTTTTAACCCCCAAAATCAGTGTCTTTTCAATAGCGCTGCGTGCAACTCATTTCTAATGCAGCCAAACTAAAGTCGTCTTCCAGCTGTAACACCCTTTCGGTGCCTAGCTGCCATGCTACCCGAAGGGAGCACGAGGGCTGGGATACTGACAGGTTGCCCAAACCTAGACAAGGGAAGTCGAGAGGCAGAGGTCGGGTTCCAACCGTGGCCTTCCGGTCAGTAAATTTCGCGCTCTAACCACCTGAGCCATCTCGCCTCCCGAACTAAAATGTACACTAAACTAATAAGGACGCCCTCGATTGCTAGCTCACACTGAACCTACAGATATGAGTGTTCTCGTGGATGCATGTACACCTGTGGGAAAGTAAGACAGCTCTCAGTGCGCGCACTTAATTGTCTGCCGATGTAACTTTGGACGACCACTCGGACAGTCAGTAAACTCTGGATTCCATATATACCCAAACACTTTCTGCCAGGAAATATTCAGTTTTATTCGCTGTGGTCAAAGGAATGCTGAAGCCAAACATGGCATTTTAGGAGGAACGTACATCCTGATAGGACTAGTCGACCGAACTTGAATGTTTCCTCTCTTGTTTCTCACCACATGTTATCTCTTACCCTGATATCATATGTAATCGATAACGTTTGTGTTCAGTCAGTTCTGATCAACCAGTGGTTTGCAATCCTATGCAACGCACGTTTAGATATCAGTTTTCACGCCTTGCAGATACATGGTTTCGTTCCGTTTCGTTTTCATGCGAAATTTTATCTCCTAAAATGTCCCTAACTTTTCTAATCACAGTAACAAGGTACCGCAAAATATACAAATTACGTGCTCCATTTAGCGCACCGTTTGATTCCCATGCTTGTTTCCAGTTCGTTACCGCAAAGACTTGCAACGTATTGCCATGAGAAATAATCTAGACTGATCAGTCTAGCTTTTGGAGCATTTGGAACGTTCAGTTTTTTTATGGGGGCATCATCAACAAACATGAATGTTGATTAGATACATATTCCCATGAAACTTGACTAAATATAGCATACACAAATGCTTTCCACTCGTAGATATTATTTTGCCAGCGTGCTGGCATAGTTTCGTAGTTTCTTTCTATGATTTGGAGCTTTAAAATTCTGAACCACTTCGCTGCAGGTAGCTCAAAAGTCACTACTGACCTACCCATCTTGGTGTCCATAGCAGACGTGTTTGAAGAGATTTCTTGCTTTAGCCCAGGGCTGTTTAGAGAATTTGACTACTTTAGAGCAGTGTTATTCCAGATTACTTCTTGAACCTTGTAAAAGACACGATAATTAGCAAGCCGACGAGACCCGGTTTTATAGATGTCGATTATGTGGCCGGATGTGATGAGCATACTCACAATGTTGTTAGTAAACAGACCTTTACGGTTGACTGGAGCAAACCACAACCGATCCAGACAAATCCATATGATGAGCATGGACAAGGGGGTGAGGGAGAACCATGGATAGCTTTTGCATCCTGCTTCTTGGGAAGCAGACTTCTCCCCCCACAAACTACACTCATTTACACTTAATTTTAACGAAACACAACTGAGTCGCAGTTGACTTTCTCGTTCGAAATATTCTTTAACTGAACAAACTGCACCAAGGCCACCTGTTCCAGTTAACATGATCGGCGGAATACACCACTCACAAAACTGCCGAATAACAAAGATAAGTTTTTATCAACCCTAAGAATAGTGCGGTATTTCAAAGCTCTCTTTTGTCTTTCTTCAACGCAGGCACCTCAAATAGGAACTCGAAATCAAATTTATACCAATTGTCGAAAGAATATCTGGTCTTTAGGGCAGTATCGACTGCTTTACCTTCACCGCATATGCCCAGTGCTGGCATCGACACCATCAGTTCAATCAGTACGCAGATATTTCAGAGATATCTCAATGGTTAAAGTTTGCGATTTTCGGCCGTAAAGTCCGTTGTCCAAATCTAATCCTGACTTTCAGGATTTTCGTGTCCACTTCTGGGTGATGGGGAAACATCTCAGTTTATCTGCTTGCCTTGATTAGCAATACAGTTTTGCGATAAAATAGTATCATAAACAAACTACTAAATTCTAGTTTATGAAAAGTCGCACAGGAAGTTCAGGTCAAAAATTATTGGATAAGACAGCATTCTAAGGAGTATGCTGGGAGTTGATAGGTTAGTTTTTTTGCGTTCTTTTTAAGAATGAGCCATTTTAGATGCTGATGAATTTTTGAGAGTTATCCATTCACCGGTGAAGATTAAGTTAACGGTTGGCTTCGATGTGACCTCTACATACCTTGTTCGCAATAAATTACTTAAAAAGCCGGGTATGAGCTGGTTTCATTTTCCGGGAATGTGTCTTCGGCTGCCTCAGAACACACTTTTCTAGGCTTAACTTAATCTTTCCGGGAGTTCTGTGTATGCATTGAGTGACTTTATCTCTCGCAGAAGCGCCTTCTTAGCAGTTAGTGGGAGTTACAAATACTTCCAGTAGGAATTTTTGTGTACGTATTCCACAATAACTCGACCTCTGGTCTCTCTAACATTGTTTGGATTGTCATCCTGTTCTCTTCTTAGACACGCTCATTAATCTCTGGAGATAATTTAGTAATCCTAGTCTTTGCTTTTTTCAGATTGTCTATGCGTCAGGGCAAATTTAAGCCTGGTTAATGGTCCTAGTTAATAGTTTCATATAATCCTAAAGCCCATAGGATGGATTCTAAAACAATTCTATGTCAGCTTTAGTGTATACAAGAAAAAATATGAACGATGATGCTGACAGAATGCAAATAATCTAATTCTCGTGACAAGAAGGTAATAATGATGATTAATAATAGGCGGGTACTAAAAATATATTCCTGAACAGCTGCAGTTCCCTCATGGGAATCCTTGAAGAGGAAGGACGTTTTAGCTGTGCTGGAAAAAGTCACTACCTGGATTCAACCGACAGGTAAATTTTGCCACAAACCAACGTTTCTTGAGGAGGATCTCTTGTGGACGACTAATATATTTTTCATCTCACGGCAATGGTGGTTCCTTTGTCAACAGTTCCGCTTCAGCTAGTTAGTTTACGAATGAGCTCACTTTGGGATTCTGTGTCACGGCATGTGATGGAATATCCAAAAAACAAACATTGCTTCTTGTCAGAAAAGTTTGGTAACAATCGGTAGACTTATTGCTTTCGACACAAAAGCTTCGTCAGGCCAAGTGACTAGGTTACGAGGTTGGTCGAGATTTAAGGCGGAAGGAGAACCAATCAGCCAAGTCAAGCTAAATCTCTGTTGAGTATCGGCCGAGGGATTTTGTGTGTTAGGGTGGGTGACCAAATGTTAGACCGATGGGCAACCTACATGGATTTGTGTCCAACCTAGGGTCTAGTGCTTCCGGTTCGGTTCACGTGAAGATCCCTCTTGAACTTTGGTCGGGTCGGGATTTCCACCCCCTGACTTGCTAATGGTTCTATGTGCATTGACACCCGCACACAGTCACGTGCCGACTCCACTTATCTAAGACCGCTTTCCATATGCTCGCCAGTTCCACACCCTCGATTCTATTCACAGTGTGATGCTTGGTGATTTCCACCGCCTCGGCTATCAGCCGCTGTGGTGTGAATCGCAGTCCCCGTCTTAGAAATTTCACATTATCTGGATCTATTGTATGTATTGTATGTATTGTAAGGCACGCACCGCCATTGTTGAACCTTTGACCAGCATTTTTTATTTTAGCGCATTCCTTGTTGGTTTGTTTTCCTTTTATGCTCACCAATTCTGGTGTGCGATTCTCTGGTGGTTTGTCCTATGCAAAGCTTAGTGCAATCGTTGCAGTTAATTTTATACACGCAGTCCCTAGTCTTTTCAACCGGAAGGGGATCTTTCAATCGCACCAAGACTGAGCGAAGCGTTTTTCCCTTCTGGAAAGCTACTCGAATGTTGGCTGAGTTCAGCAGCCCTCGAATAACTGCCGATGTTCCTGCATTATATGGAATGACGGCTGTGCCAATCCATTCCTTACTGGGTCTAGATACCGGAGCCAATATCCCTCTTAATTGACACCTGATCAAACTCACTGGATGTCCTAGTTTTTGAAGTTTGTTGCGTGTTCCTCCGAATAGTTAAAAACTCTGATGGTAAATCAAATCAAACTCCAGTGTGCTTCAAACTTTCGGCATCTCGATTAAGTTTACACCATCACGTGAACAATTGAGGTTTAATAAACTTGCATGAATTGCTCGCTTCTAAGTTCCAACTCTGGTATTTTGTTTTTAACATGGTTCCCTTCGTATGGTTGTTAGATGGCCACTCTATTCTTGGTTGAGCAATCCAGGATTGGTTAAGCTCCGTGTGCAAGCAGCCAATCGTGTTCAGGGAAATTGGTGGGTTTCGCTACATTGGCTATATAAGAGACTGCCCACAGTATGTCACAAAGAATCAGTTTCGGAATTTTATGGTATACAATAATGGAATTATCACCTTTGCGCTAGGTAAGTAGTTGCGCTTACCACGCAAGAACTTTTGCACACACATTTGATTTTTGTGAAGTGATGAGGTTTAATACTCTCAACTAGATTAAGGAAGAGGTCGGTTCACTTGGGTCGAAGTCCTTGGTCTATGATCTCTGGCTGTCAGTGTCTCAAGGATGTGCTCTCTTAGTCACAGTCTTCCTACACACACACACACACTCTCATCAGGTCTTTGCATTAAGGGTTGAGAAGTGAATGCTAAACACAGACACACACACACTCTCATCAGGTCTTTGCATCATGTATCAAGTATCATGTTCAAGTATCATGTTCACGATTGATGTGGGCAGTAGATATGACTAATTTTTCGGGTACCCAAGCCTCTCTATGAGAATGTTTCCTCCAAACTAAATAGGTTACTGTGACTACCCCGTTTTCCATTCGGACTCAACTGTAAGTGGTTGTGCCGAATATCAAAGACAACTTTGCTGGAAACTTCCTACTACATACTTTCATCCTGCCGTTAAAAAGGATGAGTTTAAAATATGTGCTAGGGCGTGGTCAGATGCCGCTTTGAGATGGCGTCTTCAAAGCAAAAGGGTTTGCCTTCATCCTCAGACAAAACGTCTGTCTCTACAAATTGCTTTCATCCCTTATCAGGTAAACGGACATCCGCCAATAGTGTGCAGTAAGTTTTACTAAAAATAGTCACCACATTGTGTTATAAAGAACGGCGTTTTAAATAAGTTTACTTGGTTCAGCTCGCTCTTTGAATTCCATTTTTGATGGGTCACATGATCGTTTCTGGCCTTTTAAGATCCTTAATAGAACTGTTGAAGGGACGAATGTTGTTTGGAAGACCACAAACAAAAGTTTAAGCTCTGGAGCTATGTGGAGTAACAAAAATGGTTTTCTTTCAATAAAATTTGGCTTTCTATCCGTGGGAAATCATTTTCCATTCTGAATTGAGACTTCAAGAATCCTGAGAACACCATATCGGAGAGGTTTTGCTTGTTAAAAAACCTCAAGATTCTGAATTGAGACTTCAAGAATCCTGAGGTTTTGTTTGTTAAAAAACCTCAAAAAATATGGATATCTGCATATTACCATGTAACATTGTAAACTAATAGATGAATTTATCTAGACCTCTGCCGTTTTTAAGTAACAGTGTTTCCAGTAATCAACAGTCTACTAATAGGATACAACGAATCTCACCATAACAACATGACTTTCTCAGTAGAACGTTCGCACTAAATAGAATACTAAATGTGTTGTTACGGAATGATGGGACTAGGTGGTAATACTTTCAAACGATGAACGGGTAAATCATTCTTGCGGGAACGGAATCTGTGTGTTCTGCTACCATTACGTGACACGAAATAAATGCTTCCCACTAGTTCTTTTGCTATCCTGACGCAACAGGCAATAAATGTGATGAAACTTAATGAACAACAAAGCAGGCACTGGACTGCCCCAACCAAGGTTTTCGTGCCAAGCAGTTGCGTTTCCCCATGCGGTAAGAAGATAAACGGCAGCGCACGGTGGAAAGCAACCGATTTGTTTGTTTCTTCCAACAGAGATGGAATAAAAAGAATGTGGATGGCAGAGCCGATTGTTCGTGAACGAGCTCCTTTGATGCCGTCTCAGTAGCTTACTCTCCTGGGCTTTTACTTATGAGTGTTCGTTTTTCAATGAGAAAGTAACCACAGATTTACCGTCAATCATAACATTAGGCAATCTGCAAATATTTGTGATATCGGTCCAAAGCCACCACAAGCTTATCATGCTATTTCAGTTCTTTATTTTTTATCAAGCTTGTTTCAGTCAAAGTCAGGCTCTTAATCTTCTGAGCTAATCTCTCAGTACTTTGTAAGTGTAGTCGTCTACCTCTTACAGTCAAGAGAAACGAGTTCATGCTTATCGATTTAGTCAGGTAATAGAGCTGGTCAGGGTCCTCTCACACAGTCGAACTTACTTCAAATCTTGGATTGAGGGGTTAGGCAGTGCAAATGCTATGTTCCGTAGTGCTCGCGATTCGATTCTACACTTATTTGTGCGGTGTTTTGCAATCGCCAAATTTGAGCAGACCCAGTCATCAGCACGTGAGCATACGAAGCCTGCAAGAAATGAACGGATTCATCTATGTTGTGATTGGCCCGGAGGATGCTCGGTCATTTTGGAAAACAAAACATTGCCGTACTAGGGCTGAAAGCTTGCAAAGGAAGGGGGATTGTCATTTGCGCTAACGAGTCCAAAAAAGGTTGCCATCGATCGCGGGAAAATCCGTTAGTGAGTAAAGAAGTAATATAACTGAATGTGCGAATTTTGACATAATGATTGGCTCCAGGTTTTTGCCTCTTTATGCCAATTGCTTCCGCTGAACGGATGCTAATTTCAAGCACATAGAGCGATAATCGCAACCTGATATGAGCAGCAGGACCCCGTAGACGGGTTGGAAAACCAAACCAAATAGAGGGCAGATGCACAGCTCATGTGGGGCGATATCAGCTGCGACGTGGATGAGAATTATACCCATACTTAAACCAAAGTTTCGACTGTTTCGGTGACAAGTCGCAGTAAACAGCTGATACGTCAAGTCGTCTTCCTGTGTTACGGTTTAGCAGGAATTCCGGAAGTGAAGTTGAATTGAAGGCTCTGAATGTATAGAATATCCCAGTTCCGATTTATCAAATGAAACTTACGTGAGATCCGCCTTGGTGTGCAATAAGAGTGTGGAAGCACTGTGTTTCGGGTCAAACTGGAAACAAACCTGCCAGGACGCGTCCAGGCACAAAAAGTACATCTGCAGAGAACGACGCGTCACCAAGGTCACCATCGGTACCACACGTTCCGGATAGCAGATGCGTGAGCGGAGCTTAGCAGTATGCGGCCAGCGGAGTGGGGGTGCAATTGTTCAAGGCAGGAACGTCACCATTGGCGCGACGGAGCGAAAGGCGAATGACCATATTTGGCCATTTAACCATCCTATATATTTACGCAGAAGCTCTGTATGTTTGTCCTGACAATACAACCGCGTTTCTTGTCTCCTTATCGTGTAGTCTGGATGGGTCAGGTAAGTCTTAACCAATGGCTGGTCACTCACGACACAACAAAACCCTTCATGAAACCGTACGTGATGTGAATACTCAGTTGACTGTACCAAAGTTCCACACGACTGCTGAACAATATCCACGCGACTTTAGGTCCGGTTGACTTTTTCGGCCAAAATCCATAAGGGAACTAGTGAAGGTGTTTCCTGCTGTTTGTAAGGTTCCCTGTTCATTGAAACTCAGTACCGAATTCCTGCAAATCTGCCATTTCCAAAAAACCGATCTAGGTCTATGCGCAATACAAGGCACCTAACCCTGCTTACCATGTTTGATATCTTTTATTTTTGATGAACAATCAAGTGAGCGAAAGTAAGGGACAAGTCACCAATATTTCAGTGAACACATTTGTCAGCATTTTTCAGTAGTGCATTACGTCTATACATGTATCACGATATCTCGTGAGGTGGCCTTGTGCAGCACATTAAGTTGCCTGGAAACATCACAAACGAGAGATTCAGCTGGGTTCCAGGTGAGTCTCTCGCAAAACCAAATTTGTTTGCAAGTGAGTGTATTTCGCTAACATCAGCCATTCATACGTCAGCCATTCATACCCAATCGAATGCAAAATAGTCTGGTTTTACAAGAGCAGTAGCGGCTATTGAACTCGGTAAATGTGTGAAAAAATTCACCCTTCATTCTAATCGGTCAACAAAAAAATGGGTTGAGTGATCAATAATGATAAAAAAGCTGCGTATTTGCCCAGTCTGCTGAGAACTTTTTTCTTTCTTTTTCACCCTGTCATAAAGTAAACGAAAATGAACAGAACGAACAATTTTTTGCCTCATTTGCCCAAGTACGTGATGTGTATGATAAGGACGGATTGACGTTCACTTGCACAGACAGTTCTGAAAAGTTTACACATATTGGGTAATACTCAGATGCAATCTCTATTGAATGAAAGAAGGCTTCAGACAGCTGCGCGTCTACTGAGAACTTCGTAGAATGCCTCCCAAAACGCCATTTACCAAAAGTGCACATGAATCTGAGTTACAGCGAGATTGCAAGTGATTGAAAATTGTGATTCCCACTAGGTTAATTCACCGAATGTTTGCTCTAATCTTTTGTTGGTGATCGATATAAAACTTAAGTAACTACCTTGAGCGCATTTCGGTGCATACGTATAAATGAAACCTTTCTAGCTCACGTTACTATGCACCGCAAATTCTAGCCACAGACGTAGTTAGAAGTTTACCGTTAATGTTTTAACAAAAAATTGAAATGTACGTTTGCGGCGAGATTGCACGAATGAATTTTTTTAGCCAAAGTAGGTCAAACTGCTCTTCAAGATAAAATGTCTTTCACCAAGGTCAGAGAACGTGTGACCGGGAAACTTGGAGATAATACAAGCGCCTACCAAGTTAGCTCATTATGTTCGATCGTGTCTTGTGAACTGTCCTTCGGCGGCACAAAGATGTCATAGTAACCGGGGCTGGAATTGCCGTTTACAGCACGTGAATAACAAATGCAGATATACCTGAGGTGCCATAATTCTAAGGTGCAATGAAGGTACAATAGCTGATGGACATTTAACCACAATTAATTCCAAAGCAACTTGGTAGTTTTCCTCCAAACGTCATGTAGATACCAGATTTGAGCTGGTAAATATTTTGAGTTAATTCTTACGACAATATTTTAATACTGTTTAGCGTGACCGTTCGCAAAATATGGTCATTCGTCGAGTATGAATACCAAAATTACGTGCAGAATACCATTCTAATTCTAAGGAGTTTATTACTGGACAGACGTTACGAGGGGCCTTGTAGAGAGAGAATTTTACTGCCAAATGAGTGCAAAAAATTACTGGACAGTGGAAAGCTGTGTGTCACCTGATAAACCGATTAACTATTTGAATTATTGTGAATCTGAAGAATAAAACGTCAACTTTTTCAAAAGGTTTTTAGTGAGTGCCATCTCACAGTAGGCTAGATTTTGTGCAACCATCTCATTGTTGATTGGTTAACCATTGTTACTGCACGTAGTCACTCCTTGTACTCTTGGGCCCATTCACAAGGCCCTTGTCAATCGTATTATACTATTTTTCCTCGCGGTTCGGTCATGCGTAAAGCATACAGACCCATATCTAACATTCGATATTTCATCATTATGTAGACCTGTCACACTCATCGGTTCAGTACCACTTAGCAACGCACAATATCATTTCTCTAATGCAGTTTTATGTATCAACACTATCTATGTCTATCACTGTCTAACATCCGCGCATGTCAAGTGGATGGCGGTCAACCATAGTAATGCGAAACCTGGGCTTTTTGAGTAGCGAGAAACAGTGTGGTCACCATTTTCCAAACAGAAACAAAGGCTTTGTTTTGCACCTAACACAAGGATGAGCTTCAAAGATGCGCTTTTTTGACAAACCGTGATTAGCCTCTGGAGATAGATGGAATTCGTTAAATCCATCAAGTAATGAGGAAGTAGGTCACTGGACATTTGACTCCGGTTGATGTTCCTCAGCTAGCTGCAGCGGGATCTTTCACGTGGAAATTAGGACACCAACCGTCCGTGGACCACGCAGTCTTTAGGCCCGTGGTCTGCCTTGCTTACTGATGGGTAAATCGTCTGTACCCAACTGGGTAGATGCATCGACACGTATTCGATCCCAGTTTTTGTCGCGACCTGAAGGTTGTTTGTAACTGTGGGTTTAGCCATCCATGTATTTGAATATTCTGGTAGGTTCAAGGACTAATATGGACCGACCTGCCTTTCGGTATTCACCTTGTTTGTCTAGTGTAAAGCTCATATAAGTATATGAGCTTTGCTTTCGACTTATCAAGACATCTTGCTGGAATGTAGCTGCAATAGGTGGGGACGAGAGATATACAGTCTACAGGATGCATCTAGCGGTCGGCGAAAGTGGAATGTGCAGCTACCATAGCTAAACGCAAAGTACAAATAAGCTGGACGTTCAAAAAAGATTTCAACTATTTCAGTTGCGGATTACTTACGTTTTCACGCTTCCTATCTCGTCCAGTTAGTATGTTTCAAAGTAATGTAGGAAGAGCTAATGTTACTAGGAGGAAGTATTTTTTTATATGATGCGCTTTCATATGAGGAAGCATTTTTGACGATTATTGCCGCGTAAATCACAACTGTGCCAACACGATTTGTTCCTCCAAAGTTCCATCACCTAATGTTTTATTGCCCCAAGCTATTGGTCTCCTCGAAATCCGGTGAAATTTGACTCCAGTTGTTCCCCTCTCTCCCAAGCTCATTTTTGGACTTGATTTTTAGTCGGCCCGAACTACAAAGGAACTGCCACGCCCATATTTCCGGTGTATCGGATCTTTTCCGTAGATTACCATAATTTGCTCCCCAGCCGCCCGACTCGCGTGGCTCCATTAAAATGAGTGCTAAAAGTGGTTTATCTGAACTGTCACGTGGGGCTTTATCGTCAGTTTATAAACTTATGCAAATATAACACCAGGTTGAGCAAAGCAGGCGTCACGCCCTCGTGTACCATTTCAAAATGTCCTAATGGAATTTAGGAGAAATCTGGAGGCCACTGTGTCCATTTGATTCACATATCATTTCCTGAAAACACGTTCTATCCGAGTGAAATTAATTTTGGTAAAATAAAGAAGCAAGGAATGTACACGAAACCAAACAGAAACACCAAAATGGGGTCGGTTTCATGTTTGTTTTGCGAACTTTCGGATCTCACGCAATGAAGCTAGTGATGACAACCAATGTTGAAGCAAACGTCCTCACGTTTGATTTGTGGTCGGGCTAACGTTTACTTATTTCGGGGTTTTATTATTCAAAGAAGTTGGACAGACAAGTGCTTAAAATGGGACAAAAAGAATTGTGTAAGAAGCAATTACTAGAGTGCTTTGTTTCAAGACAAGCTAATCAAAACGAAGGGAGCTTTGAGTTTTCTTGCCGAAACATTACATAACTTATGCTGCTACTTAAAGCTGCTCGATAGTTCACTAGCCTCTTCACAAGTGTTGGACTTCATCAACTAATCCCTAAGTTTCCATCAACTTTATTTCATTGTTGAACACTGAACCGTAAATAAGTGGAAATTCATGCTGATTTTTAAATCAATCCGGCGGTGAAAGAGAATCGGCGGGACGTTGCCTGTTTCATTAGAATAATCCTTATATATATATATACATACATATACTGATAGTGTGGTGTTTACCTTTTGGTCCGTCGACTTGTGCGTCGCGCCAAGTAAAGTACTTTAAAAACTTGAGTGTCATTCCGACTGAAAGGCAAGGAGGCCTTTTTGCAGCATTTCGATGAAACAACTTACCTCATTTTTTTGATGCAATGCAATGTTTTCGTTGAACAGTACAACCCGCAGATCGATAAGCTTCCAACTTGTGTGGAAAGCGTCGCGTTAATGCCAACTGGATACTGGGATCACGGTTAATTAAGGCTCAATTTTTATTACTGAGGTTAGCATTTATCACACCGGCGATAAGTGTGGAGCTTTGTAGACAGTAACAAGAATGTAGGGTATTTGGAATCAAGGTTTCAAAATCGCCTTGAGTGCTCCAGAAGTTCCCCCATAAACAGAATAAAGTGGTATAAAACCGGGTGAAATCCCCATTCTGCCATCAGACTCTAAGTAATCTGCTGGGGAAGAGAAATATCTTTGCAGCTCAAGAAACCAGTCAACGTGTGATATGGAGGCCTGAATCTCATGAACGATTGATAAGCAGTGCTAGCCAGTCACAATACAAGTGAACTTTACCCGATAGAATGGCGTAGCCCATAAACACTATCCGAAGAGCTGCGGGTTTGAATCGTCCCAAAGCTTCTGGGGACTCGCATTGTTTATGAGGCCCAACGGGGATGAAACAACTACAGACCGCTTCTCGGCTTCTCAGCACATACTGATCTCGCTTGCAGTATGAGATCTCTGGTCGAATGAAATTCACCCGAATTCTCATTGACTGCCTGTAAGAACAGAATCGCGCTTTGGTTATTATATACGCAAGTTTGAATTTTCCAATGCTCTGCCATGAGGCAAATTATTTATACTGGTATCCAGTTTTGTTTAAATAAGGCGCGAAGGATACTCCAAAGATTATTTTGGAGTATAAAACCTAACGCTTGATTATTAGTGTGATTTTGTTAATTGCATCGCGCATGCTTCCTGCTGGTACGGTTTACACAAAAGTATACCCTCGAAAAGGCATCGAAGTCATTGAACGGTCCTATGACTAGTGCGAGTTTACTAAGTGAAACATTTTAATCAATGAAGCTAGAGGTTAGCCTGTCAAAAAGGAAAAAAATCCAAAAAACAATTTAAAAAATCCTGATCAGCGGAGGGAAACTGCTAGGTCTTAAGTCTGGAAGAGACCCAAAATGGGGAACCAAACAAATAATACAACAAAACGACACTGTAAATTATCCATGGAAATCCTTTCCGGTTTTATGATTGATTAGATGAAGCAATACTGAGTGACCTCATAGTCCCTGAATTATGAAAAGAGAAGGAAAATACTGTTCTATTGCTTTAAGGTGTCGGCCAAGTACTCACTACCAATGAGATGAACAGATCCTTGGTTGCGTATAACATCTATTTGGAGTTGATTTTTGAGCTCCATGTGAGTTTCAGCCTTGGTGACTGAAAAGTATTATTGAAATTTTCTACAGTAGGGTTGTGTTTTGCAACCTAAATCCTAAAAGAGAGATTCGGGTGATATTCATTCGAGTCTCCCCTTTGAAAGCAAATTAATTTGCAATCTGTATTTAGTTTGGATTCAAGCAGAACGTAGGGTTTACGAAAACTCGGGGACCACGCCTGTCTTATGAGCCAGGAGTAAGGCAGAACAGGTCTCGAACAGTCGAGCGAAGAGATTTCAGCAACTTTACGAGTAGTATTTGCTTGTGGAAAAATACCATTTAAATGCTTCAAAGGGCAATCAACAAGATGCTATTACAAATATCTTGCCTGCCTTATTTAAACTGATACCGAACTTACGGAAGTGTGAGACTAATGTTGTTCTTCATGGAACTTAGATATTACTTCCAAAGTGTATATTCTCCAAATCGGTCAAAATCCACGATAAAAAATTCAACTAGTCATTAGTGCGACAAAGGTTTGCACAACTTACTGACAATAAACTTGTCTCACCATGGCTAGGAATCACTAAATGGATGTTGTAATTGTCCCAATGGTGTTTTTATATAAGTCAAACTCTGGAGGTTGTTTGATGGATCATTGCTGAATAATTCTTGACGCAAAGAAACTACTGACAACATTATGACCTCTCCATAAGTGATTTTAAAATACTCTTACTGCAGTATACAAGTTGCAAATAATCACAAACAGCCCGTTGATCGGCGGTGCTAACCATACAACTGTTGACAAATTTGACCGGCCTTGCTCCGTACGAATGAAGGTTCCAGCTTTCGCTGATAAAAAAGTTAAGTTTAGCTATTCCGTGTGTCGATCAAGTTGAACAGGTTTTTAACTAGACTTCCTCACCAGATTTACATGCGAATTACAGAGCTGTTTCACTGGAGTTCTGAAAACGTTTCAAGACAACGAAGACCTGATTTGATCCGGGAAGTAGGAAGTCGATGCTGGGGTTTTTATTTTTGAACTAAGTTCTCTCCTGGCGCTACGAAGGAGCATACTGCGACGAAGCTTCCTTAGAGCCGTGATAGTCTGGCAAGGACATGTTAAAAATAAGGACCTCAAAAACATTGAAAGCTTATCTTGCCAATCAGTGGTAGTAGATCCGGTGTCTGCTTATAGTAGAAAAAACTGCAGTTGACCTGTATCAAACCAAATAAGATTTTATTTGGAAGCCGTTGATACCAACGTGCACCAGAGGCGACAAAATATGCGGGTAAACATAAGGTAAACTTCCAAAACTGGTTAGCGGGCCGAAGCATCCTGGCTTCAAAATGGCCCTTCGCATTATTTATTTACCTCAGTCCCTGGCGTCATCTACCAATTTTACAAGTCTCACCTGCACGTCCTTGGAGCAAGTTGGCACATCAGCGCTTTCTAGTGGGTGCTGATTTACCGCTCATCTAGTTTAGCGTGGATAGCCATGTAGAAAACAATAGTCTAATCTAACTGTCGTCTCCTAGTGAAGTGAGGACGAAAGATTATCTTATGCAGCTAACGGTTGCCTTCTCAGTGATGCGGAATAAGTAGACAGTAAGCCTGACTATACCAGAGCACTTGGGCACATGGGATAAAGATTCAGTTTGCGCTACGCTGACTGAAAATCATTGCTATTTTAGGCGAACAAGCATCGACACAAAGACATGGCTTAAATGATAAGTAGACCGGGTTTTATATATTGCGATGTCGACTGTGAAGGTTTTTGCATTTACTTTAGACTGGAATTACATGAATCCTGCAGTTCTGTAGCAACAGGATATCTAGTGGGTAGGTTTCGTAAAAGATCTTAGAATTATTGTCATTCACGTTAGTGTTGCCTTGCGTCTTCAGTGACAGGACGGTTTTTAACGAGACAGGCAAATGCTTGGGTACCCATTTCGTTATTACATGCAACTTGGAGGGACATGAATCCGATAGCTTCGGCACCAGCATACATCATAGTAGACCAAAGGCCTTGTTATTTCCATATTTCATATGTTATGAAGAGCAGAAATTCGCATTGCAGCCTGAGGTGGAATTTTCCAACGAAACAAGACCCCTTGTCTTCTTCTAATTCTCCACCTAATGAACCCTCCAATCGTAAGCCAATGATTTGGTTTTACACACAAAAACCTGAAATCTTTATTATGAACCGTATTGCTATTAAACTGTTTATTTCTTGTCTGCCAGTTAGTGATGCTGCCATCCTCTGAACAGCGAATCTGCTTTCTCCTATCTGAAGTCGTTGAACAGCACTCCTGGGAATTCTGTCTATCACCGACTGACATATCCTGTTCGAAAGTTGTGAAGCATACTCTCTAAAACGTGACAATTATCAGAACGGCTGTCTGCCTTGTTCACCCAGTTCCTGTCATTCAAACGTCTTTATAACCTCACCTGCCAAAACCAATTTTGTTACTGGGTCGCCGTTCGATGAGTCGGGCACACCAATCACATCGCTCAAGCGTGAACACGTTCGCCTGTTCGGACGTGAAAATTCAGATGCGACCAATGTGCGTTGGTGGAGTAGTGGTAACACGCTCGCCTCGCATGTCAGATGTCCGGGGTTCAAATCCCGGCACGGCCACTGGATATGCACTGCTGATGAGCTCTAATAAGGGCGAAACTCGAGTTCAGTGCTTCCCTTTGGCGTGGAATCACCGGAATAATTACGCCAGAACAGGAGGACGACCGTTCAAGCGAGAGTGGTGTGAATATGAACAAAATACCTATCCCGCAAAACCCCAAGTGCAATAAGTTAATTGTTCACTTTGCGTTTGTTATTTCCAACCCCATTCCTCCACGGTTACTAGAACCATGATTTTTTTCTCATCTCAGCTGCCGTGGGATATCCGACTATTGGTTTCGCTTTCTGCCTCAGTGAAAATCTTTAGCTAGTGAAGCATGCAAACAAAGTTAGCAATATGATAAATTCCCGGATTTAGAAAAGACGGTATGTAAAAGAGGGTATGTTGCTTATGAATCTTTAGTAAGGTAAGAGCTTGACGGACTAAACTTTTTTTGCCCTATCCAAATACTTTAAAGCTACCTGTTGTTATGGAAGGGCTTTTGAAAGGTCTTGAGGTCATGTGAGGTTAATTTATGTCAAAAAAAACAAACATTATTGGAAAATTCTTTTGTAGTTTCCGAAATTATCAGCACTGAGAAATGAATGGCTCGTGAGGGTGACTTGCTTTAGTAACCTTTCAGCTAGTCTTTAAACACTTCACTATTCCCTGAAAGGAAACGTAAGTCGCACTTCGCCCAAGGTGCCACTATCCTAGGATAATCTCAGAATACAAGACTTTGTTTTGACTGGCTACTTGCTGATGGTCTTATTCACACGTACGTTTTATTTGTTCGGATAACTGGATGTCTCAGTGATGCCTTATTTCTCCTCTCCTTAGAGAAGATTAGTTTTGCTGTTCAAACATTGTATGGTAACATTACTCAGCCAAAGCGACCAACAGAGTGACGGGCTCATGAAACTAGGCAACGGTTATCCTGTTTTTCTGTAGTGGAACTGTTGCGGACTAGATGGGCGCTGATCAGATAAGCCACGTGGACCGCAAGTTTTGTGGGCCTTTAATTCACTTGCATTTGCACGTATATTACAGGGATTATATAGTAACCAAACGAGTGACTGCTGTTCCTTTATCACTCAGATGTACTCGAAATTATTTGCACATGTAACTGCCCCATAGGTGTGTAGACTTCTCACGCCAACCTCTTTTGTGTAGGCTTTAACTGATGTGTCACGGTTAACCGGATTGATTATTCTGCCCTGAATGGCATGTCCTCACCGTATGGGGTTCAATAGCTTGTGAGTTATTAGAGTCTAAATTTAGACATTTCAAAACCCTAATTCCAATATGTTGTGGTTGTTATTATATATTGCCCTGTGTAGTGTGTAATAAAATAGTGTGCTCCATAGGGAACCAGGTGTGTGAGGGAAGGTAACATTAACATTTTCTTTCTAAAATTATGTCTTTCCAGGTAACCCAATCCGTTCTTCTTTTGGGAAGTTAGTTTTTATAAAATTCGTCAATCAGTCACTATGTTGACACAGATGCGTAAAAATTTGGTCAGCGTTTGTATACCAGTCCACTCAGAGCAGCTCAGTTTTTAAGGTCTTTTGCTGTCTTTTGTTGGGAGAAGGATTCTGAAAGGCCGCAGGTGGTTTTAATTTGCTTTCCACAATATTCGGAAATGGCCAGATTTCTAGTGGGTCAACAATGTTAATTCAGGGAACGTGCTTAACCAACCCGTCAAGATTGCTTTTATTTGAAAGCAATAAACTAAGCAACCAACTAAAAATAGGTTTGTTTGTTTTCCCCACAAATTTTCGAAATATGCCTAAACAGTGTTGTGAACGGCACTTCTAAAAAGCACTTAGGTTTGTTTATTGTTTCTAATATTATCGATTTTTTCGCGGGTATATTTTATACTTTTCCGGTACCATCATTAATTAGACAGGAAACGAGAGCATCGAACAGGTGCTTTCACATAGTTTACTTCCGCTTCATTCAACCTGGTTCTCAAATGCGAATGATTTTCTGTCACTCATTCAAAAAACAGACTGAAAAGCTTCCGAAAAAGTTACGTCTGTTTCAGATATAAAAAGGGGATTGATGACGATGTCTGTTCGCTGAAACAATGTCTAACTGTAACCACCAAATCGCCTAGTTCGTGAGTAGTAGCTACGTAGTAGTATGGTATATGATAATGCTTTTTGAAATCACTCTAACGAATTCAGGGTACCAAAACGCTTATTCTGTATTAGTTCCAGTACTTCTAGCTGTGATTTGAGACAAACTCTTACACAAGCGCCTTTTGAAGGTCAAACAAACATTCATAGCTAGAAAAATTACCTCAAGAATGCTATGCCACGCTGAATTAAAAACACTACTGATGATCTTTCTGTTCAGTTCAGTGCATTCCTCTCTAGTCAGAGCAAAATCACAACATCTGGAAAGAAAAAAACCCTTTCTGTTCAGTTCAGTGCATTCCTCTCTGGTCAGAGCAAAATCACAACATCTGAAAAGAAAAAAACTATCCCACTACGATTAGGTAATTAACAAGATGAGAATTAAATTAGTCTGCAATCACTGTTTGCAATACTAAAAGTGGTCGCTGGTTCGTTTGCTATTTATACCCTGCTTTACAAACACTAATTTTACTCTTCATGTGTGTAGCCTGGGAAACCAATCAAATCCGCGTGTATTAACTAAGCTACCATCAATCACTTAAATAGCAGATTTATCAATTTACTCACAGTCCAGGCAGAATATTCACACTATACGTTACGCCCCAGAAAGAATGCTGAAATTTGGGACAGCCCTCCTAATTTGTCCGAAAATACATGGGGGTGGCAATGGTTCATTCACGACTATGAATATCTCCACATAATCAATCAAGCGTAAAACAGTTAAATTTCGTGGCTTATATTCATATAAATGCTTGCATTCACTCTCTTTTCTCAAAATGATGGGTTGATCCGGACTAGATTTGAGCGTCAGTTTTACCCTGAGCAATCGGATTTTCCCTTGGGGAAGCCATTCGAATGTCACCGGAATTAGATTGAGCAAAGATGTGTTTCTGGATCATGTTTGTTTTTTTATCCACCCACGAGCTAAAATGAAATAAACCTGAGAAGGAATAAACAACTCCCATAATTGTACCAGTTTGTTCATGCCACTTGACACTTTTGGAGTATTATCAAGAAAACACTGAACGAAACATAACAGCTGAGGCCAAGCTGATGCCAAGCTTTCTTAGCAATCACCGTAGGATTTTCGTGACACAACGTGTCGTGATATGATTTTCATCCCGAAACTAATTATATCCAGCTGTCACGTAAAACAACTGAACAGTGAAAAGCTCGGGACAATGTGTGTGCAAGAAAGTCGCACTTTGAATTGATGGAAAAGCTTCTTGAAATCGTAATCTTACACGCATTGGTGAATGTGCCTAACAGGTAACCCCACTGCAAATGAAGCCCCGCACAAATTTAGAGAAAATGAGTACCATAATCTTCCTTTAGGAATCAAAGCTCGAATTATCCGAAAGGACACGCATTGATAACGGCTCAACGCTTCGTCTGGCATTAGGAAAACAGACGATGTCTACGCACTTGCCATCAATTCAAGTTTGCTAAACCAAAGAGCCATTTTTAATAGTCCCGGCTTTTCAGAGCTCTGCTACAATTCAGGGTTACTTTATTAACTTAGCTAGAGCTGACTCAGCTACGGTTCTGTTCAGGTTGTTTGTGTGGCTGATGATTTCCAAACTTGGCCACTGACGCATGACTTTTCCCTCGTCAGCTAAGGAATCGGCGTAGAAGTCTGGTCCACATGTGATCGAACAATCGGTCAACTTTCCGGCTCACCGATTTTCGCATTGAAGGCCGTTAAATAAACGAATTTTTTATAAATATACATAAACAACCAGTGAATAATCCATAAGAGGATCCCTTTACGGATCGCTTCAATTTATTTTCTCCATCCTTCGCCAGAAAATGGGAGGAAGGAGAGCCGACTAGCATATTATTTGATGTCCTGCCAGCAACAGCAGCAGTGCGGAATTTTTGAACAGCGATTTCGACGGTATGGTTTGCTTCCGACATATTTAAAGTAGTCGTGGTGACGAGCGGACATATTTGTGAGCGAGAAGTGAACCCTTCAATGTAATGAAATGTTGAGTCACTCAATGATAGCAAACTGGTTTAGCTGGTAATCTGGATGTGATATGGCTCTTGTCTATAAAAAAACTAGAACGACGCTTATGTTGTCCATCTGGTGTTATTTTGTCGGATCAAGGTTTACATGTGTCCCAGCTCACCGACCGCCCTTGTGGAGTAGCCACGACAAAACGTGGACTAATTTGGTGAAATTACGTGGAAATTTCGTCCTATTATTGGGAGGTAATCACGCTGCCAATCAGCCATTCCTGGCCAAAAGGTCAGGTTTTCAAACAACCAACCACGGAGTTACATGAATTGCTCACTGCTGGTGATTCCCAATAAGGGTGAGACAGGTGTAGTGTTTATCGTCTCTTCACGGGGTTCGATCTCAATTACAGGATGAAATCTCTCGAAATCCTCAGATGCGCTTATACTACCAACAGTGTGGTAGGTGTCTGCACAATTTTTAAATAAACCTAAGAGAAACGCACCTCAGCAACCTCAGCAACCTCAGGAGGCTTGTCACAAAGTAGCAGCGTTAATGGGGTCAAAGGTTACGTTCTAAAATTAGACGCAAGGCAGACTGAAGATTCCGAAATAACTAATTTTCTAATTTTTAGATAAAAATTATTTGACATCATATCACATAGAAATATTATGGTATTTCCATGTTGCGTCCTTAGGAAAGATAAAATGACTAGCATGAGATGTATTCAGAATTTCCCTAAAGTTACGACGTATAAAGTCGTTTTTTTGAAACTAAATCTGAAACACTTTTTAGACTGTTAATGAAATTGCAGTGTATTTATTAAATGGATCCCAAATACAGTAATTTATGAGTGTAGCAAGAATAGCCTGTGATCCACATGCACATAGTGCTTGTTCATGCTTTTGTCTGAATTGACAGTTTCATTCAGAGACAAGGAAAGGCAAAATGCTGTCAAGAGGCCAAACGGTTGCTTTATGGTAATGGATTCACTTTGCGTAGTCGGTTAGGGTGAAGGAGATCAAATCCAAAATACCGCAGCTTAACCATATCCGACTAGATGACATATTGCACTAGAAGATTTAACCAGGTATGGATCTAACTGGTTACTCAAACAGCTAGTCAACCGGTGATCAAGTGATGTGGATTTCATGAATACGGGGCAGATGATACAACACCCTCTCTACGTGAGCGTCAACCAGACCGCCAGTTTTTCCGTTCGAAACAAACGGTTTGTGCTTTAGCAGCTGAATAATATGTCACGGGTTTCAAATCTTTCTAGAGTGCCGTGAGATCCCTACTGGTAATTCCCAGAAACGTGGAGAGAACCAAAAAACACCTCAGTCTTTAAGCACAGACTAATCGTTCTTTTAAGAGTGCACGCCGATAAAAATCAAGGTCTTCTACTTGAACCGTTTGACAGGAGCTAACGTAGCAAATGGTCGAATTGACGCGACCAGGGAAACTGACAACTATTGAGTAGAAAAATGGAGAAAGAAAGAAAGACGGAAAGAACCTAAAGTCATCATCGGGATTTGGGTGTTTCGCACTAGAACGGGCAAAACCAATAGGGTTGAAACAGGTAACTCATATAAAGCAATTTGCGACTATTTATCCCTGGTTTCACGATGATTTTAATCTAGCCCATTTGCAAACACTCCACTTTTTCCAACCGTATAATTTCGGTGAATGGTGGGAGCCATTCACTCTCGGATCTGGTTTCAGTCTTTATTGTTTTTGGTCACATATACAGTTCGAGGCATAATGAGTATGGAACAATCTTTTTGTGCGTGACGGCCAAACTACGTTTGGGTGCTCACAAAGAATAATCCATGATTTAAGTTTACGCCACGCTTTCGTTCATGGAAAAAAGGACTAAAAACATCATCAAATTGAAAACAGAATTCCATTTATTCTAATACTGAACAGACTGGGAGAACATATATATAGTGTTTTAATCGGAAGTAGTATTTGTTTGTTTTCAAAGTGTCTTTAACATAAAACTGCTTAAATGATAATCAAATAATGAAAGGGACTTATTTAATTTCAGTGGTAATTCTACTAAGTAAAAAAACTAAGTACTCACAAACTTTTCAAAAGTCTATGACCGGCCTTGCTCCTCTTGTGACTCGTCAGGTAGGCGAAGTCCCCGAGATTCCGTCAAATTTACTTTCTACTCGAACTCAAATTGGATAGATTTCGACGAATGCAGTCATTTGCATAACAGCTTGAATTTCACGGGAGGCTCAACTGGAAGGACATCACAAACGGTAGATTTCCTTGCATCTCTCATCAATCCAACAGGTATGGAAATGAATGTATTAGTCTAAATCAGCCCAATTTGGGTTCACGAAGAACATAAAGTTGACGGAGACTTTGGGACTGCGCCAGCCTGATAAACCCCATGAATCGGGAAGTTGGTCGTGGCTGTTGAAGACTTTTCAGCAACTTTGTGAGTAGTTTCCTTTACAAAAGTATACTGAGTTATCTCAAATTTCGTACAGACTGATACATTCAATGATTTTGTACGGCACATGCAGTTGAAAAACACCATAAACGAGGGATTCACATGAGAAGCATATTGATGTGCAAATGAGTACATTTGTCGAAAATCGTCTAAATAACCTCGTTAAATCTTATAAGATATCTTTGTCCTGAGTATAGATTAACGTTGTCACACACCACACAAAATTATATGACAACGTGTCGGGAAGGAGATCTCTCCAGCAGCAAAAACAGCCAGGCTAAGTAAACTGAATACTGTGAAAGTGAAAACCAATTTGTGACCGCAGTATAAAGCTTTCTTTTAAAAAGACTTTGTTTAAGACATAGTAATGAGTTTTTGATCTATTCCATTTTGCAGTGGTTTTTCAAAGTAGTGCACCGTTATTGCTGTGTTTAGTTACACTGGTTGTCCGCCCACACAACCCTAAACTCATACACCCACGGACATACAAAGCGAGGAATTCAGGATTTCCTTGTTCACTTACGCATGTATAATATTACGCAAGCAAAATCCAAGTGTTTCTGGTGATCCTATGAGCGCGGAGAAAACTTAACCATCTGTTGGTCATACACTAATGGTACCCAACAACCTATCAATGTACAATGAGAAAATAGGTTATATCATTGCCCCTTTGATTTCGTCCAGCAAAGTTAAGTACTACAGGCACGTGGTAAATGCTTGCTTTGTAGGAGAACTGTCAAGAAAAACTTTGCTGGCGCCAGGTTTATGAATTTATCGGGATACAATTTACGTAAAACGCGTTTTTTTTAACCCAAATTGCGTCAAGACTAACTTTTCTTGATAATCCAGTGCCATATGTTGCATTTAACTCAATGTCGATCTGCGAGGTCTCGGTGGAGCTCTTAGGAGTTGTGAATGTCAAACCGAAATGTCAAAGATTGCGTCAAGGTAATTTCTGTATTAGCGGTCTCTACTCCATTGAAATAAAAACTTTAGGGACTGAACCTTAACAAATAAAGAGATGTAAAAAACTAGAGGCTACCCATGTGAGGCTAGAAATACCCGTGACCTTACAATCTATGCAGTGAAAACCCGAGGTGAATAATACTTCCGGGAGCAGTAAAAATGTCCAGAAAAACTCTTACAAAGCACTCCCGTAAGAGTTCTGCACATATGTTCGATTACCTGGGACCATTCGGTTCAAGTTACGAGGATTTTAAGTTGGAAATGAGTTTTCTCCTGACTGGAGCGTATCAGATAAATGTAACAGGGTTCAGAATCGAGACCCATTCTTATAAACCAAACACCCAGCGGTCACAAAACTGACTTTTGTTGACGGTGTGTTAAAAATTCCTCGCAGTCAAACTTATTGGACTTCTTTTATACGATCGATCGCCCCTATGTTTTGTTGGCCAGATACAAAACTCCAAGCACGTAGCTTGCTAATCATCGTGAAAAAATAAGTCTGATTCCCTCCAGGATTTAGTATTAACAAATTTTGGCGCATGCCGCGCAGAACAAAAAAATCCATCTGAATTCACGTACTCAGCGCATCCATCTGCGGTCCGGCAGTTGGTAATTTTTTGGGGTTAGGATTCTGAATATTGCATATACCCAACCTGGATTGCTTTTACAGGATCGCAGTTTGCCACGTGAGCGTTAGAAAAAGCAGCGGCCATTTTTCTGCTTACTTACCAATAGTCAGGTTCCCAGCACATTTTAGCACATCCAAGAAATAAAAAAGAAACTCATATAAAGTGGAGCATATTTCTATCAAGCTGGGTTCATTTGTATGAATAGAACTAGTCTTTAAAACGTGGTTACTGCTTTTTAGTTTGACAAAATGTTCGATCACTTGCTCAGCAGACTGAATTACCGGGTTGTGTCAGTGTGCGTACAAGACTGAGACCCTAGCATATTTTAACTTTTCAGCTCCATATCGTTCGGGCAATGTTGACGGTTTGCGTAATTCACTTTGTAGAAGGTTACCGAAATACAAATGCGCGCAAAACTACTTGGTTATTCATAGATCAAGGGAGCTTGCTAAGTCCTCGATGATCTTGTGTGTTCTGAATCGAACTAAGTCCTACTGTGTAATCTTCCATCAATAACCTCGATCCTCGTTTGTCTCGCACATGTGAATCTCTCCGATATAAAGTTCTGTTTGGGACTATCTACCCGCCGTATGAAAATGAACCTAATTTATTGCCTCAATAATTCGCTTGCATCGGCAGAGGGCATAAAGCAAGGCGAATGGCCTCGTTTTCCATCTAGGTCTAATGAGCGAACGCTAAACTGTTTTCCTCGACTAAACGGAGGCCCCTCCACGGATACAAGTACTACAAAAAACGGTTTTGATCTGAGACCGGTCAAGTACAGTCTGATGGCTTAACCTCTTGCTTTATGTCAAGTACTACACAGCAACACATTTTAAGCAACCTAGGCTAAATAATCTACAGTCTCCTGAGGGGAAGAAATGATTAATCCCATTATACTGAAGGGGCTTTCTGGGTTTATTGGTTTCTTGGATCTTTGTTTATTATATGGCGTCCATAGGCGGAATTTCCAAAACACTTGGGAATATCACATTGCTAGGCCAATAAAAAAATTACTCGCAGAGAGCAAACTGCTGAATAAGGTTTAATATAGAACGTCTCATTGCAACCTAAGATCTAAAAAACAACTTTTGTAGTGCTAGTTAGTATTTTCTGACAAAAACGCCAGGTTTTCATAAACATATGAACTGGCCGGCTGTTCCGTGCACACCCCTTTCGGGCTATAGCGTCGCTTGGTGAATACTGAATGATCCTAGTAAAAATAAATTGTTTGCCCAACAGTAATAGTTGCTCGCACGAGCTTCATTTGACTGTCACTAGTGATTATCCATGGACATAAGTGAACAATAGCTGCCCTATGGCCCTCATCATATGTACATTAGCGACTATTGGCGGAGTACAACAGTATGCCACCACGCAGTGTGGGGACAATAGTTCCTATGTGAGCGCAGTTAATGTTTCGGAATCCTTTGTTTGGGTACATAGGCTGTAGTTTTAGTTGCTTGTCTGAAAATGTTGTAATAAACGCAGAGTTTTCTCTTTTCGAGTATACCAAGAGGACCATAGCTCTAATATATATAATTTTATTAGATTGAAGTGTGTTTAGTCTCTAGACTTCATATTTGTAAAGTATAACCGCGAACAAGAGATGGCTGACTGAAAAAATGTATTTTGGTTGCCTTGCTGGTTGATGAGGGACACAGGCACAGCATCTATCGGTGAAGTAAATCTTTCTAAGGTATGTGATCTACAATCAAAAATGTTTCTTGAATTCACCTGAAATCTGCTTCTGTTTCGGTGCCACTCCACCAAGCGGACCATCCTATTTTTCTGGAGCAGCACGAGTTTCACGTGCTAAAACCAGCGCAGCTGGGCCTGTATCAAGCCAAGTTCAACCCCAAAAACCTCTGTCTTCTAACGTACCTCATACTTTGAACTGAGCGGCATATTTAATGAGTCCTTCGCAGACGCTGATGACGAAATCAGCCAGGGTTTCGGATATGTCTCTCCTGCTCTGTAAAATGTACATCGTGGGAAATCATGCCACACCACTACTTTCATGTTCGGCAGCTGCACCAGACGCGTTTCTAATTTCTTCCAAATGTGATGCAAGTCTTCAGTCTTCCCGAGTTCAACTCTGTGTTGATAGTCCGATTGCCTATGGTTATGGTCCTGCCAAGGTAGAGTGAACCTGAACAGCGCGCGATCCTGCCGACATGAACACTTTTATATGAAAAAAGTTAAAAAAAAAGTAATTGACTATCTTATAAATATTTATTTGTAAGTAAAAATAGATGCTGGCAAGCGAATGGTACTATAAGCGCTGTGATTCTGCTTTAGGACGTTGGAATGCATCCCACCAGCCAACAAAGAACAATACATAGACCTTCGGTTAACCGGGTATTTGTTTGGCTAGGAAGCTTCTTGAGTTGTGCACTTAGTTGCAAGGTGGGTATTATGGGCACAATAGCGCAGCTTTGTGTTGCCTTCGTTTCAGAGTTGAAATCTCCAGGGATAATTCCGCAGGTTCGAACATCAGTTTTTCCCCCAGAGTGGAAGAAACTGGCAAGGTTGAAAAATTGATTTGGCCAGTTCAGCTTCCGGGGAGTGATTCACATGGCCTTTCTCAACACCTACGTAAATGTCTTTATGAAATCAATGAGTAGTAGGTATAAAAGACAGTTGTGTATAAAGCAGTCTCCTACTAAGCAAAATACATTCGTTTGCTAAACAATTTTGTTTTGCTGGAAACTCAACTGGAACCTAGGTGAATCTCTCACTTATGATGTGTTTTTTTCAACCAGTTGAACGTGCTGCACCAGACCAGCTCATGTTCAGTTAGTACGATATTCAAGATATCGCGATACTTGTACAGAAGTGATACACCACTCATAAGTTTGTTGAAAATTCTTCGAAAGCCGACGACCGGTTTTGCTTTTCTTGGGGTCATCAGGTAGGCGCAGTCCCAGAGCTTTCGTCAGCCTCATGTTCTACTTGAACCCCACTTTCACGAAATTACACTCATTTGCAAACAAATCTGGTTTTGCGAAAGACTCACCTGGAACCCAGCTGAATCATAACCAGTGTCCTTCTGGTCACCTCAGTTCTTGTGTTCTAGTTTCGTGCTCAGCTTCACTTGTGTACGGTTTACTTTTAAGCTACTGTTCCCTTGCTAACCCCTTAAGCGAAATTTTGACATTACCGTGTGAGGTTGCATAACATTTGCCGAGCCAGTCAGTTCTTCAGGACGCTCTTGCATTGGCTAACTTTTTTCTGTAAAGGATAAGCTTCCTCCAAATGCAACTTTTTTTTCTGCGCTGATGTTTTTGACCCGGAAAGTGCTGCACTGAAAACCTTTATGTTTGGACTACTTGGTAGCGTGTGCTGTTGGCCATTTTCACCGTTTTCTACTTCCACTGAGATTCTGTTGCTTCAGATCCCGACCTTAACCTATCACGGTAAGTTATTTCGTGTACAAGATTGGCATATCTGTAAAGAGGTTTTTAAAAAAATGAGACCTTATCCAAGTGTCCAGAATGCGAACCTGGATCTGGAGTAAGCTGTTTTGAACCTTCAGTATTCTGAGCTGACCAGCGATGCAACAATTAATAGAGATTTCCTAAAGTGACTCATTAAATTCCAACAAACAACAAGTCCCACCGATTTCATTTATGCACTCATCTGCACACCAATTTGGTTTGACGGGAGGCTCACCGGGTATCTAGCTGAATCTCTTGTTTATGATGTTCTGAAGCTAATGAAGTGCTGCACCAGGCCGCCTCATGGTACGATATTCGGGATATCGCGATGCATGTATAGACCCAATACACTACTCACAAATTTGCTGAGAACTGCTCGAACGATTTGGCCGTTGAATGTTTGTCGGCCTCATAGACGTATGGAATAAAGCTTGGATATTTCATTACAGGGAGTCTCATAATAGACGCAAAATTTGATTGGGTAAGTAAATGTAGAGGAGGAGGAAGCCTTATGAAATCATTTATTTTTATTAGCCACATAAAGGAGGTTTTGTTTGCAGGTGTTAACGTCTGTCTACAATGGATGTCAGTACGCGCATTTAAATTGTGAAACTCTATTATTCCTCTGGTGAAAGCGCCACCGCTGCACTTCGTGGTTACAGAACTAAACATGGTCTCATCAAAGATCCTTCCACCGTGTCGACCATTACACGCTTGATTGCGAAACTTGAGTCTGCTGGATCTGTTTTGGATTTTCCTGGCAAAGGGAGAAAACCTCTGAGTGATGAAAGAGCGCCCATTGTACAGAATGCCGTCGAGCAACTTCAGTCCCAGAGCATCATGGCATCTTCGTCAATAACTCAGGTTTCTCAGTTGTCCGGCATTCCCCGCGCCAGCGTGCATCGTATTATCAGTCGCCACCTTCATCTCTACCCGTATCATTTCACTTTATTACAAAACATCACGGAAGAAGACAAGGAGCAACGTATCACGTTCGCTAACTGGCTGCTGGGCAATGAAGAAATCGTTCCCAACATTTTATGAAGCAATGAAGCAAATTTTTCTGTGGATGGCATAATCAACAGGCACAACTGCGTGATATGGTCCCGTGAAGCTCCTCACAAGTACCTCACCCATAATCTTCATTCCCCTCATCTTTGTGTGTGGATGAGATTCTCCTTAAAGTGTCTCCTGCGTCACTTTTCTTTGGTGCTACGGTTTCCGGCGACAGTTACCTCCATATGCTGCAGAGGTATGTTATTTCGCAACTCAAGCAGCACAAGAAGTCATCGACCGTCTTTCAACAAGATGGCGCTCCACCCCACTACTCAAACCAAATGAGAACTTACCTCCGAGAGCAATTTTCTGATGAGAGAGTCATTGCTCGTGGATTTCCAAACTTTTGGCCCGCAAGTTCACCCGATCTCACACCTCTGGATTATTGGTTTTGGGGAATGGTCAAGGCTCGCGTATATCATGAAAATAAACCGAAGAATTTGGTTGGGTTAAGAGCAAGAATTGAAGAGGAGTGTGCACGAGTGACGCTTGAAGAGGTTAAACATGCTGTGTCTCAGATCTCATACCGCCTCCAACTAGTTATAGAAAAAAGGGGAGGTTTTTTTCGAAATCTTTTGAGTGCTAGTTTGTTTATAGTAAACCTCCATAATGCATGTATGTTCGCATAAAAAATAATAAATGTTTAAATTGGTTAAATTTTTACTATGGGTATTATTTTTTGCGTCTGTTATGAGACACCCTGTACTTAGGGCTGAAGTTGCTTCTTGAGCAACATTTTATTATTGGTTTTAAAGAGATTTCGGACCTCAACGGTAAATGTGCCTACTGTCATCATCATCTCTTGAGAGATTAGGGCGGATGAATTTTTCATTAATCTCAAAAGATTCCTTATTTGGGAGAAAGTGGATTTTCTGATCATATATATACATATATGTTAGTCTTTTGGAGGAAACAGCCTACAGCGGTGTGATGTTACCTCGTGACTGCCGCACACAAGCCAGACTGTCACGAAAAAATTGCCGCTTCAGTAAAGGTATTGCAATAGATGTGACAATAACACTTATTCCAACCCGTAGGCCCCCACAAATGTATAAAATTCAGCCATGGAAGACTAGTACGCCACACCATTACTAGCACCGGCACGGTCGTTGGTTTGTTCGGTGAGCTGGGCAATTTGACTGCAAACGTTTCATCACCGATCGAGCTGATATCATCAGTGCGTTGTTAAGGAGCCTAGTGGTGCGTAGCGATAGGTTGGTGGTTGTGCTACCAACATTTTCCTCTATAGAAAACTAGCACCATGCTTGTGTCGATTCACATTATTCTCCATCAAATGTAGAAGTTTCTTCGTGCAAAATCTTTGGAAAGTTGTTCTATATGCGTCACTATCTTAGTTATTCGGCCGCAACTGTAACACCTTTCTTCGTCCATCGGACTAACTTTTGCCCGTTTTACTTGTTCCTTCTGGTTGGACAAATCAACCACTCCCTTAAGCTGATCTTCCTTCTGCCCAATGGTCAGCGGTTTCGGCTACTTTAAGTTCAGATTTGATAAGCATAGACACTTTCAGGTATGGATTACAGTGAGTTGAATGACTTTCCCGCCTTTTTGAAACAAAATTTTCATTTCAAACGGGAGAGCAGAAAATAATTTTAAAGTTCTTAGTTAAACCGGTGACCTTGATAATCCAATCAGTGGTGTGCACAGAATTTTACGGTCTACTTCTTAGTCTCTGACATTATGCGTTTCGTTTGTCGTGTGATTGAGGTTAGATGCTATAATCCGAATTCCACACAGCTCAAAACAATCTTGTTTCACAGGCCAATTATTCCCGAAAGGTGATTGAATTTTTTCGTGGTAAACAAGTTGAGCGAAAACACCTGAACGTGCAAACACTTGTGCACTATTCCTCCGTTTGGTGGAGGGTTGAAACGTATTTGGAGGTATTGATGAAAAATTCCTAAATAATTGGATTTCTTGTGCAGTCAACTATTTAAAACTGGGTTTCTGTGCCGATTTTCAAATCCATTTCACACAGGCTTCACAAAAGTTTAACCGTTGGTCATTTATCCATTATTATCTGGACATTGAGATGGCCAGTTTTTGAGATACATTAACAAGTCATGCACAGTCACCTTTAGCATACCAGTAAGTCAAAAAATGCCAGTTCACCTGAACGTGCCGAGTGGCCGAAACTTCTCCTGGTTAGAACACAAGCAACAATATGGACGTATGATTTTCACATGAAACTGCTTAATTTAACTGCGTAGAAAAATCTGTCAGTTTCAATTTTTTCATTGACATGATGTAACATGCACATAGCATTGAGTTAACATTTAAAACCTTATCAAACGCAGGCTTAAATGTACTGGTCTTACAATGGAATGTATCTGAACGTTTTTGGGACAGATATCTTTAGTTATATTCTAGAGATTTCCATGTTGTCTACATTAAGCGAGTTTCCATGCAAATATAAGTTTTGTTGCCCTTTCATCAGACATGTTTAAGTAACAGCTGCAGCCTTGTTTGAGGTGTGCAGGAAGATGCCAAAGAATTACAAGAAATCAAATTGATGGCTTCTTTCCAAAGCACGATGTAAACATGGTTGATTCAGGCTCGCACCTTGATCTCTGACCATATTGACTGTTCTGGTGACATGCCAAGTGCAGGTAATTTGGGATGCGTTCGGTTGTATGTCCTGGAACATGTTGTTTTGTCTTGCTGTAGGGCAACCAACAGACCGCATGATGATCTGAGAGAGAGACTCTAGCCAATCTGGACTCCTGCCTTTGGAGAAGGATCCATCTGGCGACCTGCGGGAAAGGCACACATGGTTTTGTACAGACCACTTGTGAGGTGGGACCCAATTCAAGTAATTACGTGTGAGATGCAGAAAAAACATTTGCGGATGTTCACCTGTAGGAACCTCTTTCTTCTTGGCTAGTTCAACTTGAAAGCTTTCGATTTAGACTAAGCTATGGCTCGGTAACATGTCCTTAGTAGCCGTTTGCAGGAAGTTTCATCTGAAATTTATTCTCTTATTCCAAATTCTGTGATATCGAGACTGCTCTGACCTTACAGAATGAGGTCTTTACTAGGCCGTACTGACAAACTAGCGGTATGAGTCTCAACACTTGTGAACAGTGACGGCGGTATAGGGTTTTGTCAGCATGCTAACTATGGGCGGGGGGAGGGTGCACTGCAGTTCCTTTCGTAAACCAAGGCATTTGGACCCGAATGCAGGCGGTCAATTTTGACACAGTCAACCGAAATGCGCATAAGATGCTTAGGAAATGAATCCTCTGATTAATTCACTGGCTGATTCACTATTATTCAACCATTACACGGAAATATTTGCCGATACCAAGCCTAAATGACCACACCCCAAACTGTCTGTTTTTTTTTCCCTGCAAACTGAGACCATATGTTGCTTGTTTAGACGGCACCATGCCTTCTACACTGTCAGCATGAAATTAAGGAAGGGGTTTTTACTAAGAATAAATTTACTCACGAAATTCGAAGTCCCGCTTAGGGCTAAACTGGTGTATAGTTGCTGAGAATTTACAGACAGGAGGCAGTCAACAAGTGATCACGTGATCTGAACTGCGTCACTGAACTATGAGGGGCGCGGTATCTTGTCTAAGTATTAGCTAATCACGCAGCTTTTCAGGCACTAGTGGCTGAGCGGTTCAGTCTTCAACTGCTGGTCGAAAGGTTTTGAGTAAAATCTTCCTGAAGGTTCATGAAATGCGAACTTATTCTGACCCAGAATAAACTGTATTTTACTTCGTGCCCTTTTGGCAGGGTTTGTTCCTACTTACAGAACAAAATCTTACAAAACTTTGGAGGAGACTTTATGCCAGGAAAAAAGGATTCCTTAAACAGTGGAAGGACAACTAGTTACATATTAAGCCAGAGGGTTCTACGGCTCAACGGAAACCCTTGGGGTATTCCGAGTTGACCGTGTTTAACCGTGTTCTGCATGCAAACAGCATCAGTTCTGAAAGCTGCGAATAGATTGGAATAGATGTGGAATAATCAATCGAGTTTGGGACGGGGTCCTTCCTCAAAATAAACTTAAGTGCTGTTTTCATTAAATTTCATGGGAGAAAACTGGAACACCAAACCAAATGACGATCCTTCCAACTTTTGCTGCGTAAAATTAATGGATGTCAGATTGTAACTATGGTTTGAATCATCAGTTGGAGCTGTAGACACACGCCAAAGTATAACACAAGCCGCGGAAAGATGATGATGATATAAAAGTTATACGGTTGCTGAAAACTCTTTGACAGCCTGCGCCTGTTTTGCCTTCTTTGGGCTCAGTCTTTGCGTTTCTGCCAACCATGTGGTCTTCTTGAACCCAACTATGAAATCCTGTTCATACCAATTTGGTTTTGACGGACGACTCACCTGGAACCCTGCTGGGTCTCTTGTTTATGAAGTTCTTCTTCGAATGAATGTGCTGCATCAAGCCGATACGATATCTGAGATATCGCAATACACCGGCCTACGACCGGATTTGTCCGTAGACAATAAGGTTGATAGGAACTCAGGAACTGCGCTCTCGCTTCGATGCCAACACTCCCTGCAGCAACATCACTTGTCGAAGATGAGATCCGGCCACATGTTTGTAGACATGTGATCACTCTGATAAAAGACTGCTTAATATATACGATAATAGTGGCCCTGGATTTGGGGTTATTTTTAAAAAACCAGGCTTGGCGAACAATACTTTCGGACCCAAATGTACGCAATACACTTGGATGAGCTATTCAAGCAGGATGAGATTATATCCCACAAACAATTCACTTGTGGCTAGTTTCGTTTATTCAAACTCTCCAAATGTTCAATGTTTAGTCCGCAAAAACTAGAAAACGGAATCAGCCGATCAGATGGGTATGTAGTATCTCTGGGACTTGTAGTGATGTTCATCTAGGGACAAAACCTGAATCAAGATGGCATTCGTATCTAACTTGGCGCCTCCTGGTCGTAAGAAGATACACCTCAACAGCGAGCTTCACACAGAGCTAATCTCGGTTGACGGAAACGAATCCTAGGGTTATTTGGAAAAATACTGCCAACAAATAGAATACAATTCAACGGGATGCAAGTGACTAGTAAACATCTTTGCTTGTTTCATGATCTCTCTTCCCCGAGTACTGTCTGAGGTGTTTTTTTTGAGCTAAATGATACAGGGCATTAACCAGAATATTACAGTTAGGCATCAGAAACTGTCTAATTTTGGTAGCGGGTGCGTAGTGTGATCAAAGCAGCAGCGTACAAGTTTACGTGTCATCCGTTGAGCAATCTGACTCTAAAGAAAAATTGAACGTCTGAATGAACTCAAACAACTAGACGAAAACATTTCCGACGTCACACTAATCGTTGTCATTCAGCACTTGAAAGTCCTTGTCCGGAGATTTTGCAATCATGTGAAACCAGAAAACATAGCAATCGAGCCCCAAACTAACCAATTATTAAAGCAAAACAACCCCGAATACAGTGCTTAGTACTTCACACATTTTATTTGACAAGATTGAGGTGAGTCGTCCGTGCGAACCACACTGTTATGCAAGTGAGTGTATTTTCCGTAGAACAAACCCCGTTTAGAGATAAATCTCCGCTCCATCATGGTTGATCTAAGCAGAGAGAGATCACCGTAAGGCAGTTAATTGGGATATTCAGTTCATTAGGATATTCCTCACATACAAAGATCCAATTAAAACACTCACTAGAGTATTACGGATAAGGCAACTTTTCAGGAAATCCGTTTCACACAAAATTACATCTGAATCATTTTCTTCTACACTGCGTTCAAAATCTGGTGCAGATGTGTATCAGTGTGCTTGCAAACTATCCAGTGAACTCAGACCTAGATTTTTTCTGTGCAACGTGCACAAAACTTGCGGTAAAAAAGACTCCCTTCTCTGGAACGGTTGTTCACGCAGCCGAATTTTCTGTTTGAAATATTCTTCAAATGAGCGCTGCTTAAAAGCCGCCTGATGTTTCGGTTACATTTGTACCAAGTATCCAAATTCAGTTTCCAAGTTATGACAGCACCTCCAACATCTTGAACCACAATCCGTCAGGGAACTACGGGTATTTTACACATCCATGTACCCAAAATTCTTGTTTGTTTCAACAACCACGTCCCCTGCAAAAATACACTTATAGCGATTTAACTCCCCGGAATTCCTGGACTTCGCGTTTTGATTTGTTGTGATCTGATATGTCTGAAACAAGTATCCTAAATGACATTTTTGGGGAAGCTCATGACCACGCCTCCTGGTTGAGCACGCTGAATTTTCAGCCGTTTCTGGCTTCTCCGACCAGTAAGTTGGTCGACTAAAAGTCGCGTTTCATATACGCACGTGCAGTCTAACTTCAACCGTGAACACATTTGTAAATAATACATTTTGGACTATACGTTTGTGGTCAATAAATTAATGGGAACATATAATTCATTCATTAGCACCCTGACTAGAGACGCCGTTAACTCACTTGGGAACGCAGCCAGCGAAATACCATTTTTATATACAACGGAGATATTAATCTATATCTCGGAGCACTGACAAAAGACTATTTTGATTTGTAATTGTATCCCATGCTCCAGTAGATGAGAGCATTTTACTTTTGGTAATCAACTGACAAAATCCATCAAAAACCGTTAGAAGAGTACAAAATGGTTTAAAAACGGTAAATCTTACAGTATTCTCATGTGGTATTGTCTCATTAGCCGTGATTGTCGTTTGTTTCTGTTCTGGGAACATTTTGGCTGATACCTCTGCATGCTTCACAGAGAGGTAGGGGTAGTTACATCTTTGTACACTTGGTTTCATGATACAACTTAGGGCGCTCCAGTCAGCACGAGATAGGAGACGAAATTTAGCGACATATAATTAGATGATGTTAGGTGAGTAAAATACTGCACCGTTTATTCAGGTATCCTGCTCTCCAACACATTTTTGACAAGAGGTTCTAAACTAGTGTGTTCTAACTAGAAAAATAATTCCGAAGCCGTAATCTGTCAGTGAGACTAACTTTATACTTACGCATTTGATACCTTGATTATTTCCGTATGTCTGATCTATCCAAGTAGATGATGATCTTTTGACCAAGACCATGTTGCTGACCTCTATTGACAAAAGACTCAACTACAAATGAGAAGCTTTGTTCACATGGAATTTTAAGGCTACCAAACTCCTCTTTTCCTACTCAGTCGTCACCAGGTAATGAAACTTTTCAACGCGTTTACTTCTCCCGCTAGTACTGCGCGCCTGGTTTTAAAATCCGTGTCCTCGCAATTGAATTCTTGGTTTACAGAATAAGTGAATGTTTGCTAATGAATATCCAGTAATTTTCTGACGTATGCATTCAGAAAGTAGGGGATTAAATGTTCCCACTGATCGGCGGGTTTTTGAAGAAGATAAGAGCAGCAGGTCTGTGGAGTGTTTCAAAATGATTACATTATCTAGACCTCATTTCTGCTTCCTCGCATGAGGAAACTGGGAAGACCAAGTCTAAGTCCTGCTTCCCTTCCGTTCGGAACATTGTGCAGTACGCACATGACGGCACAAAAATTTCTTATCCGAAAAATAAGTCGCGAAATACTTTCAATAGACGAATAAATAAGCGTCGTCAAAAATTCCGTTTGCATGCCAGGAAAAAGTTCACCAAAATGATTCTTATGGTTTCTTGGAGGAAATATTAATGAGATCGCTCTCTAGGAAAACCTGAAATATGAAAGTCCTGTAAGTTTGTCGTCCCTTTTCCATAATTCGACGTTTTTACGCCATCCACTTAAAGTATTATCCCTATATTTTAGACTCACCAGAAATTAAATAATTGTTTTCTGCAAGATGAGGAATAGTGGAAAACGCATGATGCTACTTTTCTGCAAGATGAGGAATAGTGGAAAACACGCATGATGCTATGAATTATTTCTAGGTTTGCCTAAATACTTTGTTTATTTTGTCATCATGAAAAGATAATCGAGAATTCGGGTCGAACCCAGAAGCCCAAATACACTACAAAGAGTCAAATAAAAAATAGTTCGGGGTTCCAAGGGCGAATAATTTGCATAGCAGTAGGCAGCGTTATTTTGCAGGTCAACATCGATGCTCATATGGCGCAGACGAACCAATCAATAATGACCAAATCCCTAGTGGCTGCCTCCGACTTATCAATCTGTTGTTCCCTAAATAGAAGCGCAAGATTGCTGCAAATGGCATCGTGTAAAATAAAATCCCTAGGTTATTCGATTCCTTGAGAAGGGCAGCTTAAATGACAACATAACATTTTAGGAAAGCAGCGAGTTGTCTGACTGCAAAAGTGGTCGCTGCTGGATTTTCGAATGACCAACAGTGGGTAAAATTCTGATCGGCTGGCGAGATGAGTGAGGCGGCATTATTTCAACGTGCGGTATGCATTTTAAACATCTCAGAATGCAGCTGAAATTTGCGGCTGAATTTTTCTGTGAATTATTGAGTTTTTAATTTGAAACTGATTTGAAGTTTGCATTCACATATACTTATTTAGTTCAGATAGCCTCAGTAATGTCTCTTCTGTTCAAAGGTTTCCATATTTCCCTATAGTGAAGCTAGTAAAAAACGGTGCAAACTGTGGACTCAGCGCTTTATTTTCGTCATACTTTGATAAAAGGTTTTTGGAACATTGTCATAACACGTTAATCATGAGGTTGCTGAAAACCCTTTGAAAGCCGATTGTCAGTTTTTCCCTTCTTGGGCTTTATCAGGCAGACTCGGTCCCATAGCTTCCATCAAATATAGGTTCTACCAACAGCCACTGGCGAAATACCGTCGTTCTGAAATTGTTTCGATATTAGCGGGAAACCCGAACGAATCTTAACCGAATCTCCCGTTTATGGTATACCACCGGCGACAATTTTGGGTTCGCCTAAAGTACAAGGTTGATGGAAACATAGGTGCCACGTCACACCTGAGGGGCTCCAATAAAATCTAAACGATTAGAGGACTGTCCCAGATTTTTAACAGTCTTGTAGGTAGTTTATTATGCTAAGAATATAAAATTCCAAATTTTGAACATCGTGCCAGCTGAACAAATAAGGCAGCTTTTGTGCGACACGTTCATCTAAAGAACAGCGTCATCGAGAAACTTAACAGATGATCCCGTTAGTACAGTGCAATACGTAAATAAATGTGCTTCTTCAGGGGTTTGACGTGTTTTTGAACCTCAATGCGTCGGGAGGCGAGATAGTAAGTGAAGATGATCAGAATGACGTTGATGAGCATTTTCATACTGTTGATACTGTTCAGCATTGTGATAGTGACTTTTTCCATGTGGATGGTGGGGGTGAGGTGGTGATGATGTTGGTGAGGATTATGAGGGTGATGATATGAATGGAGTTCGTTATGGTGACTATGGTGATGACAAGGATATGGGCTATGGTGATGATGAGGAAGACGATAACATCAATCGTGGTAACCCTGATGTCACCAGGATTAATGGTAATGATCATTAAAACAACAGTATTGATCATGTTATCGAAAGTGAAATTGATGGTGAAAATACTGTTCTGCTCTATGTCCATTCTTATGTCCTTCGATTGCACGCAACTAACAACTGATCTTCACTCATTCGGTGTAGTTGAAAACCTACTACACTGTTTCCCTCAAAAACCAGTCCTGCTGCCCTGAAGATCTTTAATTCCTTTACAGACGGGAAGGCAGAAGCAACTAGCGAAAAGGAACATGAAACCACCGGATAACAGTTCATTTGTCCGCTATTGAAATTCAGTTGTGTACGCTATAAATAAGTGATCTGTTTGGATATCTGGACCACCAGTGAAAAGATCAACTCGGATTTGAGGGCAAGTAGATTTACATGCGTAACTACAAGGAACAGTTTTGGATTTTCACAAGAATACCCGGAACCCATTCCCCTGTATTTGAAAAATTATTTCTATGAATACAGTTGGCATCTATCCACTGGCTTTGGTTTTTTAAGAAATCGGAGATTCAGAATAACAAATAATGATAACAACCGCCTCATAAAGCATAAGTGAAGATTTTAGTGTCTTGATGGAATCACCAGTAGTGATCGCTCGACTTTGAGGCGTCCTTCCTCAATTATATAAATACAACAAAGATAGTGATCCAATTTACTGAAAAACGGATAAATAAACCTGATAGTTCGTTCATAGTTTAGTTTGGAAAATACTGTAGAAAAACACTGACACGCAACCCAGTTCTAGCTTTGCTTCTGAAAGGATTAGAAGCCATTTACGTACACTCGATGTTCAGTCAACCTACTGCTAGTCTGGCTATCCGTTGGCCACCAGTAATTTGCCCCGGAATGAAAAATTCAGACTAACTGCCTAGTCCACATAGCTAAGAAATCATCACACTTGGAATACTGGATCACGTTACCTGGTTCATGCGATCGATGTTGATATTGTGCCCTGTCCAAATGTGTGCAAACCACAATGTCACTTAGTCTTTCTCAGTCGATAGTATGTTGTTCAAGTGCTTACCCAAGGATCTCGGGTCCGAGTCATGTAGTGCGAATTGCCGATGGTTCTCAGCTCTTAGATTTCCGATACAGATTGAATTTATTTGTGTGATTAGTTTTTACTTGAAACTTACGGTAAAATCCTCTACCAGGAGTCGATCACGGTTGTCCAGCCGCACTGGAAAGAAGAAACCATGATAGGCCGAACATTTGATGAAATCCCTCTATTCTGAATAAATTTTGCAATTTCCATCCGCTGGTGGTAATGGGCGTTATAACATAATGTGAAGATCACAGAATGTAACTGTGTTCGCCGTTGCCTAATAGTCCCGATGTTTAGCAGTCTTCTTAGTGCTGAGTAGACACCAATCTCGAGGATTTTCAGGACCCAGCCGCTTTCCTTGCAAATTGAAAGATGAAAGAGAATACAGTTGGTACAGGAAAGGTAGGTTAGACAGTTTAATATCCGGAGGACAACGTTCTTCCATAAAATGGAGTTAGTGTTTCTTTGCATTACAAAACTGATCTCTAGGGTCGGCTCAACTACCTAATGTGTCCACTAGCGGTGATGACCCTGATGCATGCGACTTGGCAGACATCTCAGCTTCGCGTCATTGAGAATAAACCCGTTACTTAAACCAGGGCGACGAAGGGTGTTCACTTTTTTACTTCAAGATTGTTGTGTAGTTAACAACAAGTCTTTGAAGGGCAATTAAAAAATTTGTCTGTCTCAACCTCAGTGGAAAACTAGGCATATCTTTTTATTTAGGACGGCAACCTAGGATGATTGTTTGCTGCTTCACCTCAACTTACAATGGGTCATCTATACGTGGTGTAGGTTCCGAGGCCGAACTTCCAGTATGACAGACTTTGAACACAAAAAGTACGAGACGTCCACTCACTTGCAATACTGTCAAAATGATATTACAAATATTAGCACTGACTCAAGTATGTTCACAATCGAAAGAGGACCTTCCAAATCCTCAAAAGGTTTTTGTGACTGCGACACGCTGGAGTGCAATTTTCACCAACGAGAAATTGTCTCTTAGTCTTTTTAAAGCAAACCTCTCAGAGTTTCTGAATGAAACTTATCTTGTTACGATTAGATTGGAACAGTTATCTCTTACCAATTTATTTCACAGCGTAAAACATCAGGAATTTCCTGTCAAACATTTTCTATCCTCTCGCCCAGTGAGAAAACGTGCATGTTGGATTAAAACCGTGTAAACTTATCATATTTTGAGGGTAAACCGAGATAGGGCCACATGTGACTGTTTTAGTTATTTAGCTACGGCACAAGGAAATTGAATCCCTAGACTCATTTACATTAAAATACTTTTACAGCAACAGTAACAGAGAAAATTGCGGTTCAGCAGATGTCCTCCATGATAACTACCACTTTTCAGGCACAGTCGATGCAGTAACCCGCCATATTAGTGAACTCTTGAGACTGGACTTCCACTGACTAAGCTGACGTTTTGTTTTTGGTTGCTCAAATAGCACCGGCTGGTACGAAATTTTGCAATTGAAATAAAGGTTGAAGAGTATTCTTCGAGAAATACACTAACTTTTAAATCAATTTGGTTTTGCGAGAGACTCATCTGGAACCCAGCTGAATTTCCCGTTTTTGATGTTTCCAGGCAACTGAATGTGCTGCACCAGGCCGCCTCATGTTCCAGTTGCTACGATGTTCGAGATATCGCGATACATGTATATACGTACTGCACTACTCATAAGGTCGAAGAATTTTCAGCAACCTTGTGATCAGTGAAGAGTGTCCTCTTATAGGTCATAGAGTAAACCAGGACAACGCGAAATCTTCCGAGTCCTAGCCGTCGATGTTTTGTGTTTTTTATATATGGATACAACTTTGTCGTTTTTACCGAGCGTTATTGGAATTTGGCCGAATACATAACGTGCAATTCCCATTGGGTGGTTGATTTGATCTAACGAGTTTTATAAAGGTTCATAAAGTGAACCTGGAACATGTGAATGAGAGATATATATCAGTCGCAGCTAGTGGACCGCGGACAAAAAGAAACACTTACTCGCAGCCTCATGAATTGTTGCAAAATAACCACATGCAGATCGCCTACCTGTACTATTTAGATGAACAAGCCATACAACACGGGTTTTTGATGTCCTTCCTACAAGCAAACGCTTTTATCGCAAGAATATTGAGTTCTAGATGTTTGCTGGGCAAATACAATGCGTCAGCACCCATGCTATATCAGATAATTTTGCTGAGCAAACTACCTGTTGGTTACCAGAACACGAATTCGTTGCGGTCCCTGGCTGAGAAACAACCCCTCCGTCTTGGAGTTTCAAATTGAATTGGAGCTTGTATTTTAAGGATGGTGAACAACAGTAGCAGTCACTGAATGCTAAACTTCACACTCTCGGGAACGATATTTTATCCTTATATTTCATTTATTGATAGGTTGTTTTTAATGATCCTTGTGTTCTGAAAGGGGCGGGACTGCAAACTGAAGACATTCAGTCGTCTTGTTGCATTTGGAGAAACATTGATGCCTCAGATCGATCTAAATGCAGTTATTGATCGTCGACACAGCGGCTATTGACAGCGACAGAAAGTCAACTGGATTGAACTATGTCTTGTGCATGTTCACAAGGTAAACAAACATGCGAAATTTGCCGCTGAAATTGTCTTCGAATTTGATTTTAAAATTTATAGCCTGGCAGCGGTGAAATTATCTAACTAAATGTTTGTGTACCATTCAATTTTTATTTGGTATTTTGGAGTAGATTGATGTTTTACATCGGCTGTCCAGATTGAGGTGCAGATCGTCCAGTTTGGCGCCGAGCATATCAAAATAGGTTAGCTAGGATATAGCCAAAGAGTACTAGAAACCCACGCGTCCCATATGTACTGGGACCTAATCAGTTATTGAATTTTCTGCAACTAATTCATCAAATTATGCGTATGAATAAACAAATTGTTTTACGCATTTTCGAACATGATGCAGTGGTGATTTATGTGTAGCAAAACATGATGAGAATACCAGGTGACGTCAGGTTAGGCCTATAAACACTGACGGTGCCATCATTTTGTGGGAAATATTTCGTAGTGTTCTCTGGGAATGAATTCCTGTCCAGCAGGATAAAACAGCGGGTCTTCACAAGGACACTTTACCACAGCAATGAGTAAATTGTTTTAGGATATATCTGCTTGATATGGTGAGAGATACTCATAGATCAGGTAGTAAAGATAAACTTTCTAAGTTGGGCAATTTGTTTGTGTTACCAATCATCGGAGCGGAGAAAAACCTGGGCTATGGTTTTTCTTTTTAGGTGTTAATCATGCCCCTAAGAACTCGTTCTGTAAGTCAAATTAATCTATTTTGAAAAGCCGCGAAACACTGTATCTTTATTCAGAATCATCAGCAGTGAGCAGCTCACGAAACTTCAGGGAGTTTCGAACATGTGAACTCCCAGCCAGCATTCGGGGCTTTTAGCCGTTTGGCCACTACCGGCTGATTACCACGTATCATAGTAAGCCCTAAAATAAGGGCAACAACCGTGGAACTTGGTAGAACAGATAAACTACTAGCATGCGCCACTTTATAATATCCATTAGTAACACAGTTTGACACATTTTTTACAATTCACGCTCCACGTGCTGTCAAGTATGGTTTGTCCAAGGCTTTTACAAATGGTCGCACGAATATAACTGACGAGTTGGGACTGAAAGCCCAAGGTGACTGGTAACGAATGGGACACAACATTGTAAGTATGATATACTACCTTACACGAGGCTTAATCGGGGAAAAGTACGGGGAAGTGGTATGGGTTTCTAAGGGACAGGAACGGATAAAGTTTACCGATGAGTTACTATTTACAATGAAGGAAGCGGTGTAATCGCCTTTGAAAAAGCAACGAAACGGCTTAAATTTTTCAGGGATTGTATTCTCTCACACATTGACAAAAATGTCCCAACATTTATCTTGATCTGTATTTGCTTTGCGTAGAAGTTTCGAGTGAGGGTTTGAATTTGAATTGTCCCGAAAAATGCTAGTTTTTTTGCTAATGTGGAAAGCCAGATTGAGTTAAACAATCCAGACAAGCCTCAAACTGCGTCACGAGTCGGATGAAATTACTGGCGAATATTAAAATCTAATCAGCATATTTCTCTATCGGAAGATGGATATGCACGTAACTCAAAGGAGATTGAATGACTACCACAAAACTCTATTAAATTCCTACAGTTTTTTCTAAGTTTTCGCAGTTACATTTAAAGTTGAGTGCAATCAGGCGTGTGAATGGTATTTTCGCTGGAATTGTTTCAACTACTGGGAGTTCGATTGCTGCGCTTTCTCCTAAACAAGCGGGTTCTTGCAGCTCACATCCGTAAACTGGGACGTATGTTTACCACTCAAAGGTTTAATTACGAGCGAAGTGCATCAACTAAAAGCGGAAACTGATTCTCACTCCCAAAATACCAAATGGACTATTGCACGTGATTTCGGTTTCTAAAGCGTTTTCTATGACAAGTATTATCCTTTCTGCGTGCCGACGAATCTTTGAATGAACGTTCTAAGTAAAAAAACAAAGACTATTGGAAGATGAATATTACAGTACTGGAGCCGAAATTCTGCGTTGTAAATTAGAATGAAAGTATCATTTTGCCGTAATCAAAGAGCACCAAAGACTAACGTATGTTGTTTGCTCAAATGTACGGAAGTTTGCTAAGATACCCTACGGTTTGTCCAAAATAAAGGGACGCAGTTGAAGTTCCGGGGGTGTTTCGAGGCGTAACTTGCAGTTAGAAAAATAAGGCGTTTCAGAACAGACTTAGTCAAGTTTAACATCCATTAAATGTGCTGTCATCCGACAAAAAAGTTGCCGATTTCTCCTACAATTTCCCGGGAATTCAGATAAAGTGTTTCCAACATACACGTCACTCCCCATTGAACAGTCATTCTCCTGCCCTGGAGACTTTACTACGACTTGGCCACAGCGTGCAACGTTAGAGTGGCGCTGACGCCCTCGCCCTGCATGTCAGATGTCGAGGGCGCAACTGGTTAGCTCTAATAAGAACGATATTCAATTGGACAGCTGCTCCTGTATGGGGTAGACGCACCAGGAAGATTCTGCCATGACGAGAGCAATATGAGTGTGAACTTTACGGATCCAGCGACTATTCACTGCCAAGGAGGTTTTCCTTACATGTTCTATGTGTTGTATACGTTTATACATAGTTTGGGGTTCTTTGAAAAGTAACGAAAATGTGGAACCCTATTTGAATTAGTAACATGCAAGCTTTGTACGAGAACAGTAATTCTTCTATGCCACTCAGAATGCCCTGAAGGTAACTCCTTAGGATTTTGTGCGACTGCAGTAGAACATCAAAATAAAGGCATTTAATAGAACAAATGACAACATTTTCAAACTTGGGGCGACATAATTAGCACTGATACCACTGACATTCTGATGAAGCCAACTGGAACTGCTGTTCAGAGCTCCAGGCAAGGGCAAAACCGCAGTTGCAAGTTATCACCCTAAAATTGGAAAGGAAAAGTTTTGCAATCCAATAGAAAACGTCAATTAGATCCCTCTAATCACCTAGTCCGAAGAAGCTTCCGTTTCAAAATATTCGTTATCCTACTTCAATCGTCTGCCGAACATTTTTAAAGCCAAATGTGTAGTAAACGCATGCGCAATGACTACCAAACATTTTTCTCTGAACCTAAAATGGTTTTGCAGTAACCTTATGCGTAGACCAGTATGAAAAACCAGACAGTTGCGGCCGAGGATTCTTCTCTCAAGAAACGTCAAACTGCAGAGAATAGTTACTTGAAATATGAAAGCCGAGCATTGGAATTGGATGTGCCGCTCACCAGAGCTCTAACCATTGCACACAACAGAGGAGACAGGTGGTTCGCACCGAAATGCATATGGAGCTGTACACAAATCATTTGCCGCGATGTATATCCGTGGCCATAAGATCGGTGGTCAACCGCGCAGAGGCATCTAAGAATTTACCAACCAACCTAAAGGGACAACCTAATTGTGCGTGCTATTACCAGCTACTTGTTCCTCATCGAGGTAGTGGTGTCAACCACCGTTTTCTCTCGGCTTCCCCGTGTAGTACCATGGAAGTGCTACCAGTGAGAGGAAGAAGGCCTTCGCTGCAGAGTTGTCTATTTGAGAACACCAACTTAACAGTTACAGACTATTGAACAGGGGAGCAAAACTCTCATATGCATCTCGTATACAAAACTGAATATCCACCTTCTCCTTGAACGCGTCTTCTTGAACTCTTCTGGATATTCATTGGCTGTTACTAAAATGCAGACAAATGCTACAAAGAGACTCCACAAATTCCATAAGAGATCTCACTTTTCAAGAGACGCGGAGCGGATTTACGAAAAGACATACTACTCGCATGTCTTATCAGTAGTATCCACCGTTACACCAAGAGCGGCCTTTTAAAATAGAGTGCAACTAGTGCTGGATAACCTGGCGGTAAAGCGAAGTTGTCTTCCAGTAGAAGGATCCTCTGTAAGCCAAATAGCTAATTTTTTGAGAGTTGTCCCTCCGTTAGGCCAATTTTTACATTTCACCAGGGTCCTGCGTGTGAAATTACGCTGTGCTGAAGGGCTGAGATACATTTTTTCCCTTGTTGCGAATGCTCCACAATGTGCCACTTACAGACCTCTAAAAGCCCGAACTTGCAAAGCCCGGTTAGTGATTTAAACATACCGTTCATCTAGCATTACCATCATCTTACTTTTGGACGGCATAGAGTCCCTCTCATCCTTCAGCCACACCGTTCATCGTATGTGCAAGTCGGCTCCTCGGATGGCTACTTATTAAATTGAAAGCTAATAGCTTTACTTGCATGATGAAGATTTCATTTAAATTTCGAAATCTTGTACTAAAATGAGGCTACTTTTTCGAACTCAGGGTAGTTTTATTACTTTCTACCAACCATCAACATTCGAAACATCGTTTCGTAGTTTTCAGGTAATCCGCGATGTCGTGAAATGCATTCGCACACACTACTCACCAATGCAGCGCACAGTTCCATTGGAGCTACAATGATAGTTTGAATATGGAGTGTTTAGTTTTTCTGCATACCCTTCCAAGTTGGCCGAATGTCTGTCTGTTGGTACCTGTTAAGATGAACTTTGTTATTCTCTGCCTGAATGGCTTCTCCTCCACCATGTCTCCATACAAAATTTCCGAAGAGTTTTGTGGTTCATCGGTTTTGATTGGAGAAGAGTGAACGACAGTTGGGTTCACTTGAGAGACACGTTTTAGCGGTGAACGAATGCTAAGGTTATTTCATCCAGCATTGGTATACCTACCGCTGGTTCACTTGGGAACACGCAGTACAATAAAGTTGCCTAGTGTTGGCAAATGCCTGGGCCTACCATGCACACGCTACAATGTGATTCAAAGTCAATAATTGGATGAACCGAAAGAATTATCATGTCTTTCACAGCTACCGCCTACAGTGTGCAAATCCTCCGAGGAACCCGTTTGGGGTTAAAAGCAGTTTATGTCCAAATGATGCTCACATGATTCGCATAATTTTCTGTCAAACTTTTGGAACCATTGTAGACTTTATAGACATGTAATGAAAGTGCGATATGTGAAGCTCTGTGAGCGTGTGCCCGTGGTTACATGATTGTTTTGATGCTACATAAGCGCTACCGTTAATTCGGTTGAACCGGTGAGCAAAGTAAGAAAAAACCACCATCATTAATGTCAAACAAAACACATTCTACACCGTAACGAATCCGAGGTGATTTCCATTCCGAAGCTTCAGATTTCCCAGTGATTTCCACTGTTGGTGGAAAAGATCACCTGAGAAAAATAATATTGCTATGTCTAGCAAGTCTGGATCTTTGTATTTTTAGGCACCTACAAGGAGTCACTTGCGAGGAAAGATCACAATTGTTTGGCCCGGACACCAAAACATATACCAAACCGGTTAGCAGGGTAGATTTGCTGTGACTACTGCTGAAACTGTCGCGAGCCGGAATTTGATTGATTGTGTTACATAACCAAACAATGTCAGATATGTCATGGGAAATGGAAGTAAAATATGCTTAGCTTGTTAAGAAACACTAAACATTTCTTTCTAGCCTTGGTGTGCAAGTATGTGTGCTGCAAAGCCGAGCGGTACCGTGTAGCCGCTTCAGCTGTTCGTCGCTGTTTCCAGTATGTTTCATTTTCTAGTTTCATGTTCATTTATAGTTCGTCGATATGCAAACCTTGGACTCTTATTAACAATAATTTGATGAACACAGGTGGAATCAGAACCATGCGGTATTGCAGTACACCAGGGTTATAGCGGGACCGTCATTTGTTTTACCGGGATCTGAAGAAATAACTTTTCTTTTGCAGTCCTTGATATATTGGTAATCTCTCAAAGTGTATCCCCCGCAACCAAACACGGATCTTTCTTTCACATCGACTGCATAATTAGGTGGGGATTGTCGCGATGGTCAACGTGTCGTAACCGTACTAAATCCAGCACCGATTGCTCTGTTGTTTCGCAACGATGTTGTTGTGAACGCGGTAAGCAGATGTAAGCACGCATCCTCACATTCTGAGTTGAATCAGCCTCACCACTACATTGTCTCACACAAAAGCAAAAATCCGAAAACGGACGTTCCGTGCTGCAATGGTTTGTTGGTTTACTGACTGTTCATTGCTTTTGTTTTTGGGAGTTAGCTGAGACCTAATTTCAAAATAACACTGACAAGCATCCAACTGTGTTTCCGGTGAATTACGTCAACGGGATTTGGTGGAACAAACCGGGCATGATAGACTCTCAGCTCAGTGGTTGCATCTTCGAATGATTTTGTTTTGCAAGTCATCGCTGACTCAGCAAAGGCTAAAAGCACCTCCAAGCAACAAGCTTCACAGCACTAAGGACGGCTTTCGACATGTCCTCAACGCATACCAAACCACCAGGAGCTGGTCGGTAATGACAGTCTAAACATTAACACTGATATTCTTCCCTCAGACATTTCAAGTCATATCACCAGGTTGTAAATTTTATTGCAAATAAAGAAGTTTGAGTGGAGAGTCCTCAAATTTTCTGGGATTTCGACCCTCTGAAAAGTTACCCCGAAACTGACCGCCCCGATACCTTTCTTTTAGTTTCCCGGAGTAACGTTATCAGACCGATTAATTTTTCGAGAGCAGTTCAAATGCTTAATTAGTGAGGTCGGTAAACTAACTCATTCTCTGTGCAAAATGGCCGATTTTCTTGGCAACTTTTGGCAACTGTTGTTTTTGTCAAGCACCGATATTCAAACAGGTAGTAGTCGTGTATTTTCGAACTAAAAGCAGTCAATAGAACGGCAACAAATCTGCTTTTGTCTCTAGAAACATCCAGCTATTCTGCGCATATCATTACCAACAATTTCCTGTGTGAGCGCTTGTGGAATAACACAAATGGTTAGAAATAGGTGTGATACAACGAAAGTGGTTCGACGTTTGTACGTAGATCAATAGGCTTTTAGCCAGGTTGAGCGCATATCATTACCAAGTGGATAATACTGATGAGGCATGTGAGTAGTAAATCTGCTTTGCGTCTCTTGAAAAGTGAGATCTGTTACGGAATTGGCGGAGTCTCTTTGTAGCATTTGCCTGGATTTGAGTAACAGTCAATGAATATCCAGAAAAGTTCAGGAAGACGCGTTCAAGGAGAAGGTGGATATTCAGTTTTGTAAACGAGATGCATGTGAGAGTTTTGCTCCCCTGTTCAATAATCTGTAACTGTTAAGTTGGTGTTCTCAAATAGACAACTCTGCAGCGAAGGCCTTCTTCCTTCCATTGGTAGCACTTTCAAAATATACTCCCAGTAAAGCCCCATAACTTTGGAGCTTTTATGGGAACCGATCCATGTTGACATAGTTGGTGCATTGCTCTTCAAGCAAACAGCTTGGTACTCGACGTAAGGAATTAAAGGAATCCTGGAGAATCGCACTAGAAACACGTGAACAGTTTATAGTGTGTAGATACATCAAGTTTCCCAGGAGAACAGTAAGTGCAATGTACAGTTCTAATGCGGCATCTGATGGCAATGGCGTCAAACTGTGCGTACACACTAGGGAATTGTGCTTGAGTTGTTACAAAAATAAAAGATTTGCTCAGAGAAAATGACGTGTCTCATGTAAAACACCAACCCCCTACTTGTTAAATTTATGCAACCCGTGCGATCAAACCAAGGCGGATGCCTCCAGAAACAGCCATTAGGAACTGTTTGACAGTAGGTTTTATTTTCTCCGACACTTTTAGCAACACCAAGGCGAGTGCAGTGAAGCATTATCTGACAAACAAAAGATAAATTCGGTGCGGCTTTAATACTGATGGTCCTCCGTTCCTTGAATGTTCAAGGCTATTCAAGAACGTGATCAATGAAATGTCATTAGACGACACAAAGTTCTGCGGTACAAACTTCTGAACCAACGTTTTTGCATTGCGAGATTTACTGGCTCTGTCTGTGGAGAAAACCATACATGTAGACCCATGGTATCTTGAGTTTCCAAACGCACACACTGTACTTTCGATCGTGGGCAGCATCGATCCAGCATATTAATGTAGCTGATCCATCCTTGAACAGGTTTCAGTCACCAAAAAGCATTTATCCAAAATTAGCCCAATTTGGGTTCAAGTAGAACATAAGTTTGATGCAAACTCGGGGACTGCGCCTACCTGAATAACTCCAAGAAGTGCAAAACAGGTTGTGGACTGTTGAAGTGTTTTCAACAACCTTGTGAGTAGTTTTTTTATTGAAAATGAAGACGTTATTTGGTGAAAAACCAGCTTCTTTATTGTAAAGTGTCAACTATGACTTTGGGACCTAATCTCAGTTTGAATTTGTCTAATGCTGGCCATTGTTCTGGCTACTCTTCTTCGTTTTGTGTACTTTTGGAACTGCAGCAGCATTCTGAAAGCTTGTCAGTATCTATAGGCTGGTTTGGACTTGAAGAAGTTTGGTTTGCTGTTATCTGACAGTGTTTATAGACTTCTAATACCTTTGTTCTTATTCTTAAAAATCTCGACTCTCTGCATTTTCTCACTCATTCGAATTGTTGACGCGTTTGCATTTTGGACTATTTGAGATTTTAATATTCCGTGCTCGTGTCTGTTAAGATCACGTGCTATCCTTGCGTGGGGTTGTCTTTTGTTTTGCGTCATCAGTTGCTTCATCTAGGTTGTCTGAATTTGGTCAGACCAGCCACACCTCTATGTCTGAACACATTCACCTGCTCGCTAATGGTAAATCAGCTACATCTACCAAGGGTCTCTAACAGGAAGTTTCGAGTGTCTTTTCCCGTTGGAATAAGTGTGTCGGAACAGAAGGAGAACTGTTCAAACAACAATCACGTGAATTCAGTCTTTAGCGATGAGCGATGTTTGATTAGCACACGCAGGCACCATCAGCTAAAGCAGCAGCAGAGGTAATCGGGGAAAATCGATTGCTCGACGGACAATAAAGTCACTTCTCATACTTGACAAAGCCAAGAGATACGTATCGCCTCATATCATCTGCCTAGTCGTTACGACATGACCAAAAACCTTCAGCAAGCTTGTGCGTGAGAGCTTATAGCTGACAGGTCTCACCCTGTCTGAAGCCCCGTGATCTCAAAGGTTTGGCATGGCAAAGTCCAGAAAACTTACAACGAATTAGTAAATTAGATTAAACCACCGTATAAGTTCCAAAATCTCCAGGGACATGTATATCGCATTATCACTTGCATATAAACGATAAATGATATAAAGTATTTTTGACCAAAAATTTATCCAGTTTTGCAAACAACATATGACCTACGGCTAAAAAACGAACAGCTATGCTGTTGTTGCTCAACACCTAGAGTCTTCGGTGAGGCTTAATCTTTGAGGGCTAAATTTGTTCATCGTTTATTTCCACATTTTTGGAGTTGCATCGGTTAACGATTTTACCGCCCAGGAATTTCAGTAGTCGCGACACTATCTGAAGTGTTTAAACTGATGTTTGGTTTTGATGTAGAGGCGCTCTGTGCAGTCGTGGAACTGAATGTATTTAGAAAAGACATCTACAAAACAAGACAGTAACATATAACACATAAAACAAATATCGCATTTCTACTAAATGTCAGGATACAGTTTGGACATGCGTATTACAAGCAGTGGCATCAGTAGTCCCATGAAAATAAATCCACATCTACGGGGAGTACGAAATCCTACTCCAGTCCCAAGGCGCTTCCTTTCCATGTGGTTAGCGTACGCGTCCAAATGCCCAGTTAAATTCAGCGCATTCTCCAAGTCAGATTTTAGTGACAGTTTTAAAAAAATAGGGAATTACTTATTCGAGTTTTCAGGTAATTCAGTAGCGACGTTTCATTCCTGATGGCTTCTGAGAGGGTCATATCACAGCTACGTTGTATTTTTAGGACGACCATTGGAAATTCGTGTCGTACAACCACATTTCTTTGGAAAAAAACATGATAGTTTAACTGTTGTTTGTATATATCGTTTGAAATAATGTGTCCACATTGTCCTTATTGTACCCATCAATAGGAGAGAGATATGGTAACAGCAACCTATTGACTAAAATCCTAGCTATTTAGCTCCGTCAAACAGTAAACGACTGCATCTAGTATAACGGGATGCGAATCATATGGGTCAGCCTCTGGTGGCTGTCAGACGCAATTTTTCACCTTACATCTCATTCGCAGTCCGTGTTGCATAAGTGTGGTTTTAGGCGGTTCACCTAGTCATGGTGTTTTCTAAAAGCGCAGTATATCGTTGCTAGCCGAACATATTTGTGGGTCCTGTGTTTCATACTATCACACAAAAAGAGGGCACACCTACCTACTGGCCTTCGTAATTTGTTATGCTGTGTGTCCCTGTCGACCCGTTGGGTTGCGAACAGCGGTAGCCCACATTTTATCAGTACGGTTGCTGTTTTCTATTCCAAGTGATGATTGCACACTCTAACTGGTTTTATGACGTATCTGATCTATTGATGCAGAAACTTTCAAAATTCAATAAAACATCGAGCTGTTTGGTCCTAAAATACCAGGCGTGAGTGTCCAAATTCTCTCAGAATAACTCAAAGCAATCTGTTGTTAAAACAGAATGGCGTCAGCTAACAAGGTATTTTTTTACCTACAAGGTTAAGCTCAACAGTAAATCGCTGCGTGACATTACGTAAAACATCCACCAACAATAAATGCAGCGTCACACTGAGAACAACGTCCGTTGTCCGGTTGAAAATGTATTCTATTATTTTCGCAAGAGCTTAAGTGGTAGATATTTGATGAATTCCAAACGTCGCTGGATGCGAGGTGTTTTGTGCTTGGGCGTTTTTTGGGAGGTTTTTCTGTGTGGTACACCTTGACTATCTAGTGGCTCATAATGATGCGCCTTTTAAAACACGGACTGTGTAGTCAAGTCTGGTAACTGCGTTAAAAAACAGTGACAAACTCAAATTACACTCAACTTATTAACATGCAACTTTGCATGTTCTGCAGCCACTCAGTTGAGCGTAGCTCAATGAGGTTTCTTATTTTTCCGACCACGATTCTTAACCCTGTTATGGTTCCGCACCTGTTTTACTGTCGGGCTGGAACTACGCTGGATTAAAGCTGTTTTAAGAATGGCGGGACGTGGTGCTTGTCATATTCATAGGGCTACTACTAACCATAATAACACTACTGAAGTATACTCATATCCACGAGAAATTAGGGGGATTTTAGCTTGGATAAGTGTGCCCTGTGTCACGTTGCCAAGCTACATGAACGCTTATTCACTGGTTACGTGCATGAAGATCGATAAACTACTTACCCAGTAGTCAGATTATGTGGTTTTCATTGGCGATATATCGCTATTACTTGATCCATACAGCACGGGATTTGATACTACACCAACGTGTTGAGCGGACTTGGTAGAATCCTCAAATCACGATCGAACTTTGAGCACACCACAGGCACAATGTAATGCAGTTGGACCAGTTGGGTTGTGCAGTCGGTCTTCTCTGCTTTTGGTCCGCTGATTACCTTGATGTGTGAGGCGTCTCTTTAGTTTTCCATACTTAGAAATAGAAAATCGATAGCTCAATCCGCCGGGGCGTTTCTAATGAGAAGAACTGATAAACATACAATACCTGGAAGCAACTCGATTGAATTTCCTGTCCTCAGCTGTAACATTTGACTTGTACGGATCTACTAGATTTTGACTGGCTTAATATTCATAAAACTTGGGAAACTTACGCCCTGGATCCAAAAGGCCTTCAACTAGGGGAAACACTCTCATCAGCCATGTTCTTTAGTTCTAACTGTTTGGAGTCGCTCTGATATCTTTTTGCTTTTGTCAGAAAGATAATTCTTCACAAATTTATTGGTTTGGAACTTTTATCAATCCTGAATATAAGCATAGAATTGTGTCTAGTGTTGGGGTGAGATGGCCCAAGTGGTTAGAGCGCAAATTTGCTGACCGGAAGGTCCGTAGTTCGAACCCGACCTCTGCCTCTCGACTTCCCCTGTCTAGGCTTGGGCATCCTGGCAGTATCCCAGCCCTCGTGCAACCCTTGGGTGGCATGGCAGTTAGGTACCGAAAGGGTGCTACAGCTGAACGTGCCTAGCGGCCGCCATTCTGAATGTCCTAATGCCGCGTTGTGTGTTGTCCATTTGAGTAAGGGTCATTCATGACATTCTAGTAGCATTTGCTACAATACCAAGCCAGACTGTATGCCCACATATGCTTGAAAGAACCATTCCCTCGGATTTTTCTGATAGTTCCTCAAATTTAATTTCCGCGCCAAACACACCAAAATGCGCAGAAACCCTTAAGTAGAAAGAAGCAGCGACCGACCGTTTAGGGAATCAATTTCGAAAAAAAATTATTCAAATTATGGATAATAAATTTGTTGCAAATTGTATTTAGATATCCTGGCAATTCATCAAAAACCTAAAAAGATACTTTTTTGTTAAAATAAAGCATTGATTCTTTTTGCTTGTGGTGCACTGACACACCGGACATCCGGATCGACTTCGTAAAAGTTGGATCACGAGAGTTTCAGACACGGTCTAGTTCACTCTTCAAATCATGGTTCAGTGTCAATCACACTGTAACAAGTGCCCAAAAGGCACATTCTCCTCGGGCTTCATTGGAGCTAAACTTGTCTATTAAATGGGTCAAATTAAATCGAGTTTCGAAAACTTTATTCAGCTGCATTTGATGAAACAAGACAACCCATAGACGAATTTGGGACGCACTTCCTCATCTCGAGGCTTCCACGAGGCACAAAGCAAATAATTGTGATGTGCAGATTCGAAACCAAATCCGTGGAAATGATCAGCTCCAGAACAGATTACTGCTGAACGATAGCTTCATTGTTTTGTTATGGTTGTTACTCCGGAGCTACTTTAGCTGGTGAAGTTTTAGCTATGGACCACACACTGAAGCTGCCATAAAAATATTGTGACTCTCCCACTGTTATATCAGCATCAAAACAAAAATCCTCATAATTTTGCCTTTCTCGTCCACGGATATCCCCAATTTTGTGGAGGTTAAAATATTCCGTGAGAAAGTCACTAAGACACAGCCGCCAACTAATGTCCTACCAGAGACGCTCATCTGGGTCCAAGCGTGAGCACTTCAGAGGATGACGTTATCTTGTTTAGCATATGGAGCACACCGTTCTTAATAAAACTCCGCCCAGAGGAGGTCAGACCACATACCAAACTGCTTTGGGTTGATCCTTTGAGATCTTCCTTGGAGGGTGAAGGAGTAGACATCTGTGTTTTCTTAGGGTATAATCACTGTAATTCCTTGTTTCCGGGAGCTTTTTCATGGTACCAAAGTGAAGTAGATCATTAACTCCGGTGGCTGCGGGAATTCATCAATTTAGATCACCTTCGGTAGTTGTTTTCTACTGCAGGAGATGTAACCATCCTGAGGATACACAAGAGCTTGGTCATAATTGACCTCAAATTCTTTATGACGATGGTAGACTGGATTAGATTTGCGATAGTTTCTTAAATCATCTTGAAAGCACTTGAGAAGCCTGTTCGTCCTGTACGTGAAGGGTGTAGGAACGTAATAGTTCAGTGTATGAATACAGATCTCTGTTAGGATGACATTTTGCGCCCCGGAGTGATTAGGATTAAGCTTTTCTGGGGAGTAAACAATTGACCTTTAAGAGAGCATCGGTTTAAAGGCCATTTTTATGAAACGGGAATGAGGTGGCTACATTTCGTGATGAACCGCCTCTCTTCGGAGACTACATTAGTGTTGCGGCATTGAAAGGAACCGTTGAGAAAACAGGAACCCTAATAGAGATTGATAACGGATGTTTCCTTTGAATTTCCCCTCGGAAAAAAATATAATCCATCAGTTTTTTCGGGACGACTTTTGAAAGATTGTTTTTATGCACTGCGGCTTTTCCTAGTTCTGTGATCTAACTTACATTTTGGTTGACTGGAATTTGGGCCGTGATGTCCGGAGTACAAACAAGAGCAAATGTCACTTCGTTAAATACGACTGAAAGTTATGAATTTAAACAGTCCGCGTTTGCTTCGCACTTCAATCGTCCTTCTACAAACAGTTTGTATCGTAATAAAAAACGTCGGTTGTTTCGCAGCCCTGCGATGTAGATAAAAGTGGCAAAAATATTGTTTTTACAAACTGAGCAAATGGTTGTAAAAGTTCTAGTTAAAAAAACGCAAACGTTCGAACCTGCCCTCAAATTCATCATGACTTTCAGGTGTAAATATGGATTATCCCATCATTATCGCCTGTTTGACCTGATTATTCACATAAGTTCTACGCGTATGACAAATCTTGAACGTATTTCCTCATTCAGCCTCAGCAGTGGTCTGCTAGCTGCCTGTATTTTGCTCCATGCAGTGAGCTAAATTGACCGAATAAAACATTATTTCTTTTGACCTGGATATAATTGCCTTTCAGCCCACCTAGTTTGACTAAACCATCCAGGACAGGTGACATGGATCGCTGACTGACACAAGGCTCTCTCATTCCTTCTCCCTCTCTCATTCTGCCGTTCATTTTGTCTGACAGCTAACCGGAAAGATATGGATTTGAATCAATCCGGAGGTACATTTGACTCTCAAAAATGACGAAACGGAAATGCGGTGGTTTTCCCTCTATCAACCTAGATTTAATTCATTTTCGGGAGGAACTCTTGACTATACCCCCATATGTCCTCTCGCTGAGTCACGTTAGGGCTGAAAGAACTTGTGGGTATCGGCTTTTCCGAACTTGACCACACCTTGGAAACACATTGAAAATGCACAGTATGATAACCCTGGGATAGCAGAATTAGAAACTTCATTTTGCACAGACTCAGGTCGAGTTTTCTGTCAACAGAGTTCAGGCTCACGGTTAGAAACATTATTTAGATTTGGCTAATGTTGCCTTTTAGTGAAACCGACTATCTAATTTGTGAGAATGGGCTCAAAATCTTTTGCCGGATACTACTGCTAGATTCCGAAAATTCCCATTTAGAATAAGCACAAAGATGGGTGAACGAGCATGTTTTCAGCAAGGTATTTTCAAGTCATACGGTTGCAAAGGTTAAGAGAGCAGTATTTAACATATTTGAATGAACATGGTGTACATGAACAGGAAATCGAGTTAGAGACGGCACTGGCTACCTAGCAAAGAACAAATTGTTTAAGTTACCACTAAGTTGAGCTTGTCAGTGCGGTGGTGCTGTGGTTGTGCGTTCAGCACCGGGTGTATGTGTAGGGGAGGTGATTGGCAAGTGCAACGCACGAACAGAGCACTTTTGCCGACAAAGGATCGGGTCAATATGTCGTATGGCGATTTTGCGATTGTGCGTTGCTGTACTTATCTGGGTTGATTAGCCGGCGCCCTGTAAACAATGCGGAAGCATTGGCTAGGTATCACGTTGTGCGCAGTGTCTGCTCGATTTTGTACTACTGAACTGGTTAGCGTCCTCCTAGTTCCAGAAGTTACCCGAGGTGGATTGTTGTCCTTCATTCTTTGGTTGGGTTGCCTAGTCATGCGTCCAGTTTATTCCGCTTCTAGAGAACAGCATATTAGTCCATCATCAAGGTAATCCTGAGTTGTAGATGTTTGCGGGATTCGTAGTGTTCGTAAAGTCATCATCCTTCTCTGGTGCGATTATTCTAGTTGGTCCACACCAAACGGGAATAAGTGAACTCGAATTCTTCAGCAGTGCATACCCTTGGTCGTGCCGGAGTTTGAACTCCGGACATTTGACATGCGAGGTAAGAGTATTTCCACTATTCCACCAGCACACTGTGGACTGAGTTGAACACGAATATCTCGGTTTATCTCTCTGATGTTGAAACCACCACGTGGATAGTGTGTTTAGTATGTGAAGGCTCACATTATTTAATCTTTGTCTATTAGCCATCGCTAGCCAAAGTGAACGAACGACTGCGCTGTGGCAACCTACTGCTTACAAGAGGGACCTCTGGAAAAAGTGTACTTAAATTCTGATGTGATTCGTCCGCTAAAATGCTTCTTGTCTTTCTGCTGTAAAACGAGACCTGGCTTCCCGAAAGGCAACAATATATTTCTCTGTGACACATGGTTTAGTGTGAAGGACATCTGGAAAGAAACGCGAAAAACATAAGGTTTTTCACACTAGTTAGATTTCAACGGAAGACTTAAGTGAATCACAGCTGAATCTTTTGGTTATAAGATATCCTATTCAATGCGCTGTACAAAGGCCGCCTCATGTTTTAGTCAGGACAACATTCGACATTTCGCAGGTTGCGGGAAGTTTGTAATTCGTAGTCACATCACAACCATCTTTCTGCCTCTGCATAATTATTGTGTTGGATCGAAATCAAAAACGGAAAGAACTAGATTAGAGTACGCTCCCTTATAGACCTAATCGGCAGCGTATATCATTGGTCGTGCTAGGATTCGAATCCCGTACATCTGACATGCCTGGATGGCATATTATCACTACACTGTCACCCACTGTGGACGCAGTTAAATTATCACGTCTGAAAAAGCAAACGTTTTCTTACATGAGCCATGTGATCGGTTTTACCGATGCCTCAAGAGGTCAGGTAACTCCGCGGACGCCTGAAATTTACTGGACGACTTCGGACTAGCTGTGGGTTGTCACGGGATTTCTGAAGGTCACATTCACACGACTCTCGTTTGGGCAGTTTAGCTGCTACCCTGCCAATATTATTCCGGTGCATCTAGACTGAAAACGAGAAGAGGAGGTTTGCTCCTCTCTGGTCTCACTAGAAATGTATACGCTTGTCTTTGCAGAGATTTGAAATCCGCACGTAAAATTGGAGCCTAAACAAGTTCACCTGTCCAGACATTTTGATCCTGGTTCCTCCAACGTGTGGTGATGGAATTTTTAAAACGCCCGCCTTACGGCTCAGCGATCCTTGGTTCAAATTGCTGATGGAATCTGTCAGTTCGGATCCAGTGCCTCAAATCTATGCCGTGGACCAAGTGGGAAAATAGTACCTAGGCTGTCGAAGGGCTGTTTGAAAGAGGGCACTGTGAATGTAGGAGAGTTTCCCATTCGCTTACTCTTCTCTAAAGGATTATTGACGTCTAGATCAGACTTATCCATATATGGCCGATCTATGCTTGATTTACACTAGGCAAAACTGCGGTGAAAACGCACTGGCTGAGTTTAAACGAATTTCATTTTGCTTTCTTTCGTTCTGGGGATAAACTTCCGTAATGCTACAGTGCAAGAGCATAAGTCATTTGTAATCAGGGTTACGAGTACTATTGTGGAGGTAAAAACTGAAAGCTTCCGCACAGACAGTTAGCTTTCAGCCATATTTATTGTCCAGTTTTTCAATGGAGTTTTCACGCTGTACCCTACGGCGAAAATCCGAGAAACACTGCACATCCATTTTATCTCTAGTGAGATGCATCAGCAGTCCTTTATCAGCAGTGTGGTTAACTTAGACAGGATATAGTGCTACTCAGATTTCCGCCGAAAAAGTCCCAAATCTGTTTGTACCGTCTAGATTGTTGTCGTACTAAGAGAACTAGTTGGCTAGAATTTACGCCCTCCTCTGAGGTGCGTCTCGTAGGGAGCAAGGACCGATTCAACAACAAAAGGAATAATGTCACAACTGCCCCGTTTGTCAAATTTATGTAGACCCATCAAAATTCTGGATTGTATTTGTCAACATATTTCCGGTTTCCTCCACTTTCAGCTAGTTGGTTACGGTGGTGATGGAGTGAACCTCATACACAAGTCCATTTCGCTAGCCTGACCGATGCTCAATTTTTCCAACTTTAACGCGACCAATATCTATGAACCACAGGCCGAAGATCCCCGAATCGGTTTAATTGTTATGTTGGTTGTACTCTCATTAACTCTGTTTTTCATGTGCCTGCTACTTCTACTGCCCAAGTCCGCTCAAGATGCAGTGTTCCGTTTCATATCACGTCAAAGCCCCGACCAGTCCTTCAACTACATTGACGTTGGACTTTATAAAACACGGCATTCTATGTATCGCAAGGAGGTCTATTCTATAGCTATGCAAGGTGGACGTTTGCAAGACAAGCGCAAATCGACGTTGCCACCAGTCCCCTATCGAATGAAACAACATTTTCAAACTGGGCCACCCAAGGCTTGTGAAAGAATTTCCGCAGAAGAGGACAATAAATCTTTTACACCGGAAATTTCCAAGCACAGTGTTGATCTAGCATTCGAACGTCCAAAGGTTTTTGTAACATACATGTCCACTCCTGTACATCAGTCCACTCCCAACCGGAATGTCGCATTTTCCCAAGAGCGACGTCCCTCCAGTGTGTCATTCGATAACTTTATCGTGACCAGTCAGTCAGATGTGTGCTTTCGCAATTCCGCTATTGGAAACCCATCTATTAATAATTCTTTCCCGCAGCTTTCCTACCCTTCGCCAACAAATCTAAATCGTCGGACTTGCGTGATTGTTGGGGATCACAATACAGTCACTAAAAGTCGTTTTGCACAATAAACAATTCTTCATTCAGGAAGAAGGACTCCGAGATGTAGTATCTGAAGTCTTTGGACCGCCAAGCTCGGCGACGAGAACAACAACGAAACTCATTGTAATTGACACAAGACATATTTACGTTACTGTGAATTCAGGTTGATTTGATCTGATTGACTCTTAATAAAGTACGATCGAGGAAAATGTCTGATATGATTGATTTTTTAATGCATCTGGACTTACACCGTTTTTCGGCGGAAAGAGCTCGATTTTACATAATTTTTAGAACCCACGTTTTACTTTTGGGGATACTTTTAGGACTGCTGACTGAGAATTCACACTCAACTTCTGCTGACCAGTTTTCTCTAAATTTCTGTCGATGGTAGGTTTAATGAAGTCTGCGATCATCAACAGACGGCGTTCACGCCAGAAATTTTCATGGACATACGAACACGTGATCTGCCGGCAGATAATTTCATAATACTACACTGGCAAGGGCCGACTGATTACGAATGTAATTAAACCTTACATAGCCTGAGAAGCAGATAAATGAATATGTCGATGGATGGACGATTCGTGGAACGAAAATCAGGCTATCGCCGGAAATGGCTCAAAGGACACGACAATTCTTGTTGATCAGGCCACGAACAGCGACTGATTAAGAGCACAAAATTAGGAGGCAGTGGTAAAAACAAAGCTGATAATGGAACCGCATCGACTAGGTAATGATGGAAATTGCAGCTGATGACAATCTGTCATCTGGGCAGATGGTTATTGAGGAAGTTTGCCAAGTCCTTCTAACCAGCACAGACGGAAAGGAAGCAAGAAAACACTAGCTGTGTACAAAGTAAAGCTTTGAATTACGTTACTTTTAAAACGGAAACATTTGTCAACTGGAATTTCGGTGTGTAAAACGACCCAGTCTAATGGTATAGGAGGACTAGGTGAAAAATCACCTGCATCTCGCATTTCGTCGGTAGGCTGAATGACGGGAGAATATTTTTCTCCACCATCGTGAAAAGTGGTCGTTTTGTTGGCTGTATTTACTGTGAGTTTAGTGAATAATGGCTACATAACTAGCTGGAAGATGGGGAAGCCCGAGTGTATGCAACTAAATGAGCTACGTTTGTTTATCGTAGAAGGGACGAAAACCGTGTAAGCCGCATAGTTCATTCAAGTTAGCTTTATTTACAGATATAACAGTAGGCGGTACTAAGAAGGTAACAACTCGGGAATAGGTCAAAAAGCAAGAGGTGATTTCGGTTGGATATTCCTGTTATTGCATGATAATGGGCATTGCAAGCGGTTGTTTTCTATAAAGTCCCGCCTTGTTAGTGGAATATGCGGTTAACTTTTAATAAATACACTCATTTGCAAATCAATTTGGTATTGCGAGAGACTCACCTGGAACCCAGCTGAATCTCTCGTTTGTGATGTTTCCTGTCGAAGAATTTTCAGCAACCTTATGAGTAGTGCATTACGCACATACATGCGGTTAACGTATTTGCACATAGGTAGTTTGGTTAGTAAGGGATAAGGTAATCAATTTGGAACTCCGACTGGCCCAGCCGAGACAGAGTCACTGTTTTCATTTGACGTTCTGGATGAAGAAAAGCCGTGGTAAATGTCTATGCCTTTTTAAGTGCTTTGTATGAGGGTCTGCGAACAAATCGGAGGCACCCAATACGTCACGCTGGACGACCAAGCCGGATTGATCCGATGATTTGTATAGATCATGTGAGCTACAATCTTGCTTGTTACTTGTTTTTCTTGTACAGTTCTAGTACTTCAGGGCATGTAACCAAGGATTCTTTGAGATAAGTGCCAATTTATCCGACAGACGTAGCTTGTAGAACATTTGTAACCTAACGAATATATTACCATAGAAGAGTCGTGGATGGTTATGTTTATCAATTATGTCAGATGCATTCTTAGGTAAGTGTCACTGAAGCTTCCACCCGCCCCATAAGTCCTCCATTCCTGCTTGACTGCTCCAGAAGCTTTGTCACATTTGAGTGATAGCTTAAGGTAGACGGGTATCCCAGGGACTGACGGGCTTCTACCTTCTGCTGTAAACGGTTGATCTGAGTATTTCCATGCAAACTATTCCGGGTATACGTTTTCCAACAACATTTCGGACATACACGCCAATTACTCATCTTTTACATAAGTGTCGATCTTACAACTTCTGTTTGTTGGACCATTTGAAGGACTTCTTTTGTATTTCATATCCACAACACTGAAAAATGTGTACACTGGTCAAATCATGTTGATTTCAGGTACGTACGTCGCTGAAGCGCTTCGTCGAATCTACAGACCAATGGAACACGAAGAAACCGAAAGATGATGTTGACTTGCGACTCTGTGGTGAAGTGAAACATCAGATGAGCCGAATAAAAGTGTTCAGAATCCTTTTGGTTGTAGAGTGACATTGGCGGGTTTACTGAACTACCTCACAGTCGAGATCCTACTTGAGGTTCAGCATAGCGAAGTAATCTGGCACTGACAGAACATTCAGTTAAAATTTATTTGGATGTCCCCGTACCAGGTACTATTCGGCGTATAAAGCTGAGTCTAATGTAATCATCACCTAAGTTGCAACTTAATGATTCTCGCAACCTAAGTACAACTAGGCATTCCAGTAAGAACGGTGTGACCTGTTTTAGGCTGTCTGGAATTTTTTCGCATGTTACATGAGTACCACTGCAAAATTCGCATTTACTGTGAATGAATACGGCAAATCATTAAAGCAGTGCTTCAATTTTGCGATAAAAAATACCCTCGGGCAAGGAAGAAAGTCATGCAATAAGATTTCGATAAGCACCTCAAACGTTACGACGAAATAATTAGCGCAGCACGACTAAAAGAGGTTTAAATGGTCTTTGATACCATTATACAACTCAACAATTTACGTTACATGGTGTGATGCTGACTGGCTCATCAGGGAACGGCTCCTCGTGATAAGGGTCCATGCGGATTTTTATCTTTGCTGTTCAGAAGCCTTAGTGTCTGTAGGCGAGAGGCGGATTTCAAGATTTTATTGGAAAATCTATTCTGATAAACGGAGAAATATTGTTAGGTTGTCTTACTCTCACCTGAAATCCTCAGCAGCGCCCACCTCACAAGATCCCGATCCGAACCCTCAACTAGGAAGTCACAGCGTCGAATCTTTGCAAAGCTTCGTGAGATACATGATGCTGATGATTTTCAACAGATATGGAACAGCTGTATAGTTGTTCCAAGTCTTTCAACAAAGAGCAGTCAAACTTACTGGATAAAAGTCCCAATGATTTATTCGCAATCCCCCGGTTTGTACACTTTCACACGGTCAAGTGATCCTGTGAATTCCGACCTCTGTTCGACAACCAAACAGCGTCATTTCTCTGGTGTCAGTGATGATGCAGGAAGGATTGTGACAATACGTTGAGGGAACGGAGAACGGGCTGGAAAAGTTAGTGACTCCATAATTTTATCGGCCAAAATGTGTAATAATCAAAACTATTTGCGAAGTTTTTTAAACTCTACAACGAAAGGAAACTCCAGGGGCAATGATCCACACCAATGTATATAATGTCGGTTTGGAAGTGGTCTTTTATTGGAGAGCTAAACTAAGTAGCTTCCCTTATTTACCTAAAGGCCTCTGAATACAAAAAAACGTAAAAAAAAAGGTAAAAGGAAGCAAGGGTTTCCTGGGAACTAGCTTGGATTCTAAACGCAGCCCAAACATGTTGTCTGATTAATCGATTCTGACCCCATTGTTCAGATGTTTTGAACCAGCAAAGAACAGCAGTGACGTGCTTTGGTAAACCAATCAGACAAACAATGGATATAATTTATTTGCGGTGACAATTTTCCGTCAAGCCATATGTAATTATACTTTCGGCCGAGTTATCACAAGGCTAAGGTAGATTTTTTAGCAAAATAACAAAAATAACGAAATAAATCGAGATGTACAACAGGGGAGTTGGTTTAGCTCCCTGGACAAGCATCTGGTCAAGCAAGTGACCTGCTTAACCGTTTGTGGTGTTGTCGGCATCGGCAGTACAGCGTGGCTACGCGATTTTATGTTTTTTATTCGTTTGCCGCCAAACCGAGTGCGTACACGTGCCACGTGCGTACAGACACGCATGGCAACATATGAACTGAAGCACACCTAGAATATTTGCTACAACACACACAGAAACCAGGCGATAACTTAATTTGATAGAGTTCCTCGGCCTGGTTGGCACCCGCGGATTAACACCTGGGTTTTTTTAACCAGTTTACTTCAAGGGCAAATCAGGCGACTGACGTCAACTTTTGCCAAATTCCTAATTTGAATGTACTGTAATTTTTGCCTTAGAGCGACCAAAAACATTCATTTCCTGAAAAGACGATTTACTTAGCAAGCAACGGAACAGCATATTTGTCGGTAGCGCTGTGTGAAGTCAAGTTGTTATAAGCATTCATATCGGTTGGAATATTTTAGGAGTCGGGAGGTTTACCGATTACCGACAGGCTGCTGAGATATAACAGATAATCAGTTTGGTTTGAAAAAAGTTGCTTGCGAATCATCCCTGAACTAATGAAACCTGAGTTCCAGATGACTCAGTGGCCAAGGCGCAAACATACTGACCGGAAGGTCCGTGTTTCGAACTCGACTCAGATAACACGACTGATTCTGTTTAGGCATAGACAACCTGAGAGGATCTCAGCCTGCATGCCTTCTTCGGTTTGTGGACACCTGCGAGCATTCTACGGAGAACAGTGTTAAGGAACAAAATTCTAAGCAACGACTGTCTGAAACACTACGTGGGGCAAAGATTAAGGTAGGTTTTTCCCAGAACAGGTTGGCAAATCTTGCAACAACAGGACAAGATAAATTTTCACTCATCTCCGTGCACAAAGGTCAAGGTGGACACCTGGTCAATCGAATCAAAGTTCACGTATTGGAGACTTGTATGGAAGAAGCAAGAAAGCAAAGATCCAGGAGATTATCTTATTTTCCCAATAAATTTTCCCAATATATGGAAGATGGATAAAGAACAGCAACATAATTCGTAATGGACTACTCATAAGGTTGCTGAAAACTCTTCGACAGCCCACGACCGGTTTCGCCCTTCTTGGGGCTCATCAGGTAGGTGCAGTCCCCGAGTTTCCGTCAACCTTATGTTCTACTTGAACCCAAATTGGACTGTTTTTTGAGAAATACACTCATCTGCAAATCAATTTGGTTTTTGCTAGAGACTCACCTGGAACCCAGCATAACAACATAACATATCAAATTGATCAATCAGACGAAACCAGACCGCTAAACCGGGGTTGCAACCGGCCAATCAAGACTAGACACCTCAGACTGCACTACAAAATTGGAATGAACCAAGCAAACCAACCGATAAAGCAATGGAATACGGGAATGGAATATCAGAAGGAAGCACAAACTGCGAACAGATTAAGGAGATTACACAAAGATATATAGCAATGAGCCAATGACGTGAAAGGACTATAGGTACATTTTGGAAACCATATAAAAACAAGAATGAAACGTGGGAGTACCCACTCAGCTGTGAACTGATGATATCTCATCGATTGGCACGGAACGTTTGCAAGCTAACTGCCTAACCAAGGACCATCTGATCAACCACCAGTATGAATATAGTTGTCCGCTGAGGTGTGACCATTCAGATACGTCCAGGAAGCACCGAAAGAGCAACAGAACGCGCATTGTTCTGAGCTAATTGACCAGAGTTATCCCCTCCCAACTGACGACAACCATTGCTCATGAGCTGTAAAAGAGCCAAAAATGGGTTTAGTTCTTCCTTCCTCTTGGCGTGAACTAACTAGAATATTCGCACTAGGATAGGTGGTGGACTATCTGAACGAAAATTACATGGATATCAACTCTAGAATAGATATTATTAAGCCGATTGGATTGGGTGCATTTCTCACATGGATTAGTCTACACCATGTGAGAACAAAGGCTAAAATCAGTGGCTGCTGATTGTTTCGAATGGATGATATGATGATCGATGAAATCAGATCAAAGCTTGGTGATAAGTTGGTGGGCGTAAAACATGCAGAGTTACTGCTAATCCGGAACATGATACGTGCGAAATCAACGATAATGTCATACCGCAGTAAACTAAGATGATAAAACCTACTTTAGCTGTGGTGAGGTAATAGGAGAACACAATGAAATTCGCGACAAACTCATACTCATCTTCATGGGGAATGGTATAGCTCGCCAAAAGTACATATTCAGACTTACCAGGTTGTATCTCTACTTATCTTATATGCTACCAAAATGAGGTTATTTGCAGTTCTTGTCAAGAACAGATAACGTTGTAGTTGAGGTCAGTAAGTTGTTACGAACTCCATTTCTGTTAGCCTTCATCACTGTTTATCATCAGAACTTCACAAAACAAGACGCTTTTATGTGAAATAGGGCAACTGAGTTGCTTCGGTTCACTGATGAATGCTTCTCACTTCACTTCTTTGAAACCAACAGTTCTGAAGTAGTTCGAAACACGTATGTGCCGAATACTTGAGATTATTTACTGAACACTTTAGGACGTTTTTCCAGATCTTCCCTCCGTCGTGTTCAAACCTGTCTATCCTGAGTTGTTTTCGTGCCTTTTCGCGGTATCCTCCCCATTAGAATGGAGGCAAATCAAGTAAGTTATTAGACAAGTAAATAGACATAAACGCAAGTAACTAAGTAGATATATATGTAGGTTGATTGGCAAGTAGATGAACGGGCAAGTGACTCAGAGATTCTGTTGTGTGTAATATGCAAACAATTAGGTGCCTGACCTACGAATGGATCCTTTGACCAACCTAAGCTAACACATTTCCAAACAGTTCCATCTTTCTGGATGGATTATATACCTAAATAATTGTACCACTCGGAGAGAGAAATTATCAAAACTGTGTTCAGCTACATTTCGATCCTCATTATACGTTTGGTAAAAGTAAGAGATTAAAAAAAACGTGGTTCGATCACAACTGTCAGTCTCTCATGAGGATTGGGTGACCTGTCTGAGTCCCGCTTTGGGTGCGGCTGACCTGGTCGCTTCTCTTCCAGAGGTATCCATTATTTTTGCTTCTTGAATATCCTGTCCAGCCAGAGTCGAGAGGATCTGAACTGTAATTTCAGATGATTTTGAAATCCTCGTGGTCTTACCCTAAGACGTCTTTGGAAAACGCAGAAATATTCTAGCCAGTATGATTTTTTGCCTGCGGATAGCAAACCACTTAAAATTGCGTACTTCTACTTAGGTGACAGTATCGTAATAATTGTCATACTCTGCAAGTCAATGCTTTGGTTCCCACTGCAGAAATCAAGCTGAAGAGGGACTGACCCCTAGGAAAACATCCACCTAGCTCTTTGAAGCTCACTTCCTTGTTCAACCCCATCCGGAAACATAAACCTACGCAAAAGTTGCAATTTTATTGGTTCCCAGATGTAACCTCTCCAGAGGTGAGGGTTCAGATTCATTATTATGCCGAAGCGAACTAGCTTTCATGAACTTTCTGTTGATGACATCGTCGATTCCTACATTGATTGTGTGGTCAAATGCTGGTATTCGCCCTCCGTTTCACCTTCATGGGAGTTGGCGTACTTGTCATACAACTCTTGGGAATGTCGAAAATTCCCTCCCGCAGTCAAACGTGTAAGATATCCTGTCTTTTCGCTCTGGAAATACCATTCCAAAGGGTCAACTGCAAATGGTTGTTTCTGTGAAAGTTTTGTGTGGAGATCTACCTCCCGTGAATAAATAAAGTGCTGTGTCCAAAAAGAGAAAAGCTTTTTAGTTAAACCCTAACGAGATTGTTCAAAACAGTTATCCTGTGCACAAAATCTAACGTACTCTTCAGCTGGAGATTGACACTTGTTGACACTTCCACCGGTCTGGTGTTAATCTACCAAGTGTTCAGATGTGGTAAGGCGTTTCGTATTGAATCTAACTTGACCCCATTCATTTGCTTACTCCACTTTTGCTCATCTGTACCTGCCACTCACCTTGCCGCAAAGGTCCTCCCGTCCGGCACTGGTATATTAGCATGTGTGTGTGTGTGTGTGTGAAAATGCGCAGCTGACTTACTTACCCATGCGCGTTCTTGCCCCGTTTGCTGAAACTGCCCAGACTTGTTCTCTCACGATTTCCGTGTAATCACGCCGCCAATCAAAATCATGAGACTGACCATGAAAGGCTGACCGCCACCCACAATAAAGGGCTAACATTCCGCTTGCCGTCGATTGGCTTGCGAACGTGGATACTAGACTGTGCTGGTCAGTGACAGACTTGTGCTCGTGCTGAAGCCACGAACATGGACAATTGGGGCTTGTTTTATAACTTTGCCTACTTTTGTGGAAATAGTATCGTAGACTTTCGAACCTGATTCTTCCTTTTGTCCTCCCGTCAAACCTTAAGGTCACTTAAAGTTATGTTTTAAGCAAAAAATGATGGACACGTCCCCTACATCGGAACTTAAGTTGGTAAACTCTATGTGCCTCACTGTCTTTGACCGGGCAAGTTTACTGACGTATCAATTCGTTAGGAATAGGTCCGTTATGCGGAACCAAAGCAGTCAACCTCACCTAATCAGTCAATAAAACAGATGATAAGACGCCAGACTAAGGAAACCCGTTAAGTTTGGTTAAAGCCAAGCATGTACATACATCTGACACCCGTGTCTGTTGTTCTCTCCCAGTTGACTTGCATCTGATGTGGTATCCATATCGGTTCGCTTGACCAGCATCCCTCACACTCAACAGTCGAACACAACAGTCACACTGTTACGGTTCCCGATACGGAACTTTGAGTGACGCGTAGGTTCGACAATCCCGAATATCAAAAGGAAGAATTGGGTTCGTAATTCTACGGTACTATTTACATAAGGGTAAGCGAATGTGTACAACAAACCTCAATTGTTTACGTTCGTAGCGTCAACAGGCTCACAGCTCTGTCACTGACCGGCACAGTGCAGTGTCAACGTCCGCACACCAAGCAACGGCGAGCGGAATGATGGCTCAGTAGCGTGGGCTGCGGTTGTCCCTTCCGACGATAGTCTGGTGATTCTCATTGGACGTGCGATCGCACGGAGCTCATGAGAAAACAAGTCAAGGCAGGCTCAGCAAACGGGACATGAACGCGCATGGGTAAGTAGCTCAGCTGCGCACATACACACACACAGACGCACATGCCAATACACAAGTGTCGGACTAGACGGCCTCTGCGGCAAGGTGAGTGACGGGTACGAATAAGCAAAACAACTGGAGATCAAAAGTACATAGGCGGAGTAAGCAAATGAATGGGGGAATTATCATGAGGTCAAGTTGGATTCAACACACACGCTAGACCAAAAACCATTCAAGTCTCTTCAGTATATATGGCAGGTAAGGACATGTGTAAACCTATCTCATTTGTCGAAATCGTGACATGCACTAGCTATTCAAGCCCCCCTTAGGACGACAAAACCCAGTTCTGCGGGTGCAGCAGTTTTGGTCCTTAAGCACATGTCTACTCTAGAGGTGAATTCATTCAGTTCTCCTCTGTGATAATGCGACGCTTCTGTCTGCTTACGCACTCGTAAGTCCTTGTGTGTGATTCTTGTGTGATTCTTCGTCCGTGACTGAGAGTACAGAAGGGAGTGTTGCCGTCTCATAGCCAGTATCTTCGTACAAAAATAAACAGTAGCTGGTGACCATCTGTTCAAAATAATCGACGCATGGGCCTGTGCGTTACTGTGCTGTTTTGCTACCGGCCTGTGGCCTGCTTCTGCTAGCTTATTCCTTTTTCCGACAGTGTTCTTCCGTTCAATGTCAATGAACCTCATAATCCAAAATACATCTTGGTCGGCAAGAACTCTGGGGCCCAGTTGCCGACCAAGAACCCGTTGAGTTGCAGAATGTTGGTAATGGATTCCTTACATTACAGGAAATCCTGAGCATTCATTCTGACCCGGAACTGGGGATGACGTCGTTTGGAACCAACTACTTGCAACATCGTATGGGTCACAACCCACTGAATAACTTGGCCTGTTGTAGGCAATGTTGTGGAATATAGGTAGCTCGGGTGCGCTGATTGATTGTTGGTCTGTTCGCCGAGCTTGGCAGTTGGATTGCAAACGTTTCATCACCAATCGAGGTGACATCATCAGTGCGGGGTTGAGTGGGTCACTCGCCCCCCCTCCCAAAATGGCGATATGGGGATCATCTGTTACATTCCTTTTATCAGGTCAACCTGGATTGAAACGGACCATGAACTTGGCAGTTTTCACTATACATTCTAGACAGCCTAAACAATGATGAAATACTGGTTTTCAGCGTCGTGGTGATTCACATAATTCCAGTCATATTTATACGGAGGCGAGATGGTCTAAGTGGTTAGAACGCGAATTTACTGACCGGAAGGTCCGTGGTTCGAACCCGACCTCTGCCTCTCGACTTCCCCTATCTAGGCTTGGGCAACATGGCAGTAGCCCAGCCCTCGTGCAACCTTCGGGTGGTATGGCAGCTAGGCACCGGGAGGGTGCTACAGCTGAACAGCTGAACATATTTATGTACTACTTCTTGGTGTTTGCTAATTGTGTACTCGTGCACCACTGCCCTCACGGCTGTGACACAGTTAGGCTAAGATCTCTACTGTTGGAAATCTGCATTAACTACCTTTCTACAGTGATATAAGGCGGATACTCACGTATCCAGTGAACATGTTCAAAGACTATACGTTCTGGTACAAGTGTCCTATTCCATGTGACAGCTGGCTGGTAGTAATCATGGCCGTCCTTTTTGTGGTACCATTTGAGTGATTGAAGAGATATGGTGGTACGTATATTCATCCCGAAGGTGCTATCCAAACTAAACTGCCCCGGTTGAGAAGTCAGTTTCTGCGGGACAGATTTCACGTAGTGGAGTCGACATTCACAACATTCGTGCTTTGGCAATCAACGACAAAATGTGTGATCGGAATGCGTAAAACTGCTTTCATTTATCGCTCTTATTCTAACACGTAGCAGTAAAGCACAAATCAAAACATATCTTCTGAGGTCAGTTGGTCAAAATAGTCGACCAATAAGGAAGGCACGTTACCCTCCATGCCTGTCTATGATTTTGCCTGTCTTACTGTAGAGAGCACCTCGAACCTGTGGATGAAGCAAAAAACGGACGAAGCTAATCCCAATGTATGACCGTGAATGATTATTCTATAAGAGAGATGACGAACAATTTGAAGCCACAGAAAACTGACGAGTGTGCAGGGGAGGGACAAGTGTAGAGAAGCTCGTAGTCTTAAACGACCCAACTGGTAATAATTGGCAGCTTTCGGTAGACTAACAAAGTGAATGTCTCAGTTACGTATACGCAGGCCCATCACTTATCTGCTTCAGTCGCTCTTTTAAAGTGACATCTTTAGCGTAACCTTGGGAATCCGTTCCAAAACAACCACATCCAACAGAGTTGAACTACTAAAAACATAAAATGCATCGAAAATGACCAGTCCTAGCGCACTCAGTCACATCATGGGAACGTTTTGACATTTCCTCAATAGCTCTACTATTTGGCGGTGTGCGGCAGCAGAATACTGTACTCCTGTTTATGACAGGTGAATTTACTTTGTTTATATCAATTGTCTTCAGGCAACCTCGATTGGGTTTTGCTGGCACAGATGCATCATTTGAATCTGTCCGCCTGGAAGAAGAACTGTACACACTCAGGTTGATGGTACTGGAATGCGGACAAGCTGTTAAGAGTTTCCTGCCAAAATTTGCACAAGGAATCATTTATTAAAGCATAGTCTAGTAGCGGTTCTAGTGGATGAGTCTCAGTTTGGTCAGTCATTTTGGTGTATTCGTGTGAGCTGATAACTCACTGCCCTGGATCACATTGTTGAGACACTTCTCTTTGATATTGGTGAAGGAGTTAAATCAGTTTATTAAGTTAATTCGACCATTGGGGAACAAATTTCTACAACATCCCCACCGTGAAACACAACTGTTAGGTGTATATTCGAATGCCACCAACGACTAAAGTTTCTAACACAGGAAACTTCACTCTTCAGAATAACGCCATCACCTCCTAAGTGGGTGGCAGGTATAGTTGAAGAATTGTCATGGATGCACGGCGTTGCCATGAGGGTATGACCGGTTTAACAAATGATTGTCTAATAATTGGAGAAACCAGGCAATACATGACCACTTGTTGTGAATCCCGTGATTGGAGAATGTGTGGCGCTCTATCGTGTCTGAGCATAAGTTAATCACACTGTTGATTCGCTGTGCGTCGCCTACCAGAATCCTGGAGGGCGCGGGTTCGAATCTTCTTAAAGAACCGACAGAAGCTCACCCCTGGTGAGTCCCACCAAGAATAAAACAGTTGTAAGTGTTGCTACACTTTAAGGATGAAGCCTCAATCGAAATTTCAAGAAGGATCCTTCTGCCAACACCAATCCACAAGTCAGTGTTCGTACTTTGGCTGTGGCGTTTGTATAAATAATACAATACATTCTTTGGTCATCATACATCATTAAGTAGCGGTTTCCACAACTTAATTAATTAGTGTCATGCTCACTCTTTTTTCTTTAATACAAGTTGACCTCGCGTGATGATTTCTCACGTGACATCATGTGGCAACGTGTCCGTATTCATCTGCTACCAACGTAGCCACATCTCACTGTTTTGTGTAGCAAAAAGATGTCCTCAACCGGCCGGATTGCTGCGCGTCCCTCAACAGTTTTTGACTGCACTCAACCACATGTTGTTAAAAAAGCATCGGAGGTCATTGCCTGCGGAGCTAGTGCGCAATGTTTCAATTCTAACTGAAAGTTAATATCAGGTAATTTGGCAAAGTGACTGGTCATTTGAGAAAAAAATTGTCTCAATGAGCGTGCAGTTTAATCGGATATTTTACGGGAACACAGCAATTGAAATTTAAAGCATTCAGCACATGAGTGGCACTCACTTTCCAGAACATGTGAAAAGCGGACGCGTATGTAGACCATCTGCCAATTCGGACACTTCCTATCGCTGTTAAACTGCCTTTAGAAAGCCATGAAGTTTTGGAACCCATCGCAATAAAACTCAGCTAGAGATGCACACAAATAGCGACCTTTTGTCCATTGCAAACTTCCAGAATACAGTAGCAGCATTAAGTCAGAAGCTCTTCACAGGCAATCCGTTCTCCATTTGGCGGAATCCATTTGCCGGTTTTGTCTAAGTGTCCTGCTAAGCAGCTATTCCCTTGCGGTGGAACTCACCTGAGGAAGTCAGTACAATCCAGTAAAACTCGAATGAATGACTTATGTAGACCACAAGATTACACTTACCTATAGAGTCTGTCTGTAAAACATGAATTTTGCTTCTAGATCCTCTTTTGGACGGAAAATTGGTCCTCTGGAGCGAAAGTAGTCAGTGGACTTAGGGGAGGTTTTGGACAATATCTCATAGAGCAAAGACCAAGACCAAATCTCATCGAATCGTAGTAAAGTAACCGCACTTTGTAGATGAGAACTCTCGTGAAGGCTGTCAAGAGTATATGAACTTTGACAATATTATTTCAAGCTTACATGACTTCCAGTGATGAGATCACGATAGTCACGTGATCGAGAACCTATAGTAGACAGGTTATTCTCCTTCCTATTTGATTTCAGTTTGACGATTATCTCACCCACACACTTCGGCGCAAGCCGGCGTGATGTAGATGGCAAGTAAGAGCTCAAAGGACAAGCTGATGGCACATGTGAAATAGAAAGTCTGCAGTTGAAGACACAGAGTTGCTGCCAGTTATAGATACGTGAGAACTGACAGTAGTACAAGACGTCAGGGAATCTGAATTCAGGCAAAATAGATCTCATTAAGGCGAATAGTTACAGGACAGTTAAAGCTCATGAGTTTTTTATGATGGCAAAGCTGGTCCTGCTTTTGATATGCCTGAGCCCGATTAGTGCTGCTGCTTGCAGAGTTGCTTACCGGGGGGATAATCACGAACGAAGACAAAGATGACTACATACCACTTTGTACAGCAGTGATTTGGCACTTTCCTTCTAGGCGTTCGCGAATAGAGACGCACAGTCAGGCGATGGAACCGGAGTTATATGTTTAGCTTGTTTGGAAATCACCGAAATGATCATGGTCATCAGGCAGGTGGAAATTTTGCAGCAGAAATTCAGGAGATCATCATCATCAAAGGCAGCAACATCAGTATTGACACTTCACTGCCGTATAACCATAAGATTCGTCTAGTTACATTTAAAAACCTAGAGTGAAAAGTAGAGAAAAAGAGTGGGTGAGGGAGTGGACCTAGTGCTGGCCTATGTCAAGCATTCTGAGGTGCGAACACCACCGAGCGCGCAATCAGGCACTCTGGAAAGAAACTGGCAGCACGAACGCCACTGACATCGATCAGCCGCCATTTCTTGCAACGTCTCCAGCCAAGCGCAGGCGGAGTCACGGGGACCTCATCCTTGAAGGCGTACAACACCAACAACACTCAAACCCCTCGTGATCTTTTTCACACCTTTCTACCAAGTCGTACGTTGTCCACCTCGCAGTTTGCGCCATTCTGAAGGAGGCACGGAGAATAACACTCGTCCCGGTAGACGGTGTTTCGGCATGCATAGCACGTGACCGAGTCATCGTAGTCGGTGATTCTGGAAGTACCTGCCGCACAAACAAATACCCGCTTTCTAATCACCTCGTTACTAACACACTGTAGCCATCCAAAACCAGCCTCGCTTCTGAGGCATCGGTGGTCGAAAACCTGGAGACGCCTCACATCATCTGTCCGTAGAGGCCATGTCTCGCACCCATACAACAACACAGGCCTTACTGTAGCCTGGTACACACGGTCCTTAAGATCTAGTAATATGCCTTTTTGACGCCACAAATGATGCAAATTAGCAAACGTGATTCGAGCCTTTGAGATTCTTGCACTGACTTCATCTGATACGTCCCGTCAGAGCTAATCCAACTAACGAAGTATGTAAAATTTTCCACAACTTCCAATGATTCTCCTTAAATTGCGAGGGATATGCTCGCAGACTGCACGTTCTGAAGCACTTTGAAGGTGCAAGGCGCATGCCAAAAGATAGTATGATGGTGGTCAGTCTATTCAACAGGGACTGTGCTTCGTTTTGGTCTTCAAAGTTGAAAGCAATGTCATCTGCGTGCTCCAGATCAACAAGGCTCTCACCAACAACACCAGGGTTTTGAAGACCTTTCAGCATTCGCCTCATTATTTCATCATTGATGAAGTTGAACAATGATGGAGTAAGTAGACATCTTTGTCAGACACCACTTTTTGTAGGTAAGCTTCCGGAGAGTTCACCAAACACTCTCGCGTCAGAAGTATGTGAATATAGGGATCGGATTATGTTTACAAACTTCTGGGGCATACCCTGTTCAGCAAATATATTTAACAGCACTGACCGATCGACAGAATCAAACGCACCCTTGAAGTCAAGAAATACCATGATTGTGGGTCCTCTGTACATATGGCGTTGCTCAAACCCCTGACGGAGTGCGAAGGTGTGGTCAATGCAACCTCTACCCGGTCGAAATCCCGCCTGATACTCACTATTCAAGGGTTCTCGTGCCGTCGTAAGACGACGAAGAATCAGTGACGCCAGATGGCTTGTCACAACGGGAGTCAAGCACTACGTTGTGAAGCGACCTCCGCTGTCCCGGGAATTCGCATGGCAAAGGAACAGTCTGCGATAGGCACACATCTGAAGCACGCGATTCCCGTTGTCCATGTGTCCCGTGTTCAATCCAAGACGACCACCCAATCGGGCCTCAGCAGCGCTCAGTCTACCTAGATGGGAGTTCATTTCACCATAAACCACAACGATACCTGAGCGTTTAGCCCACTGTAAAATGGCACCTAGAGCGTCATAGAAACTGTCCTTGGCAGATTCAGAACTACATTCAGTTGGGCCGTAAGCAGACACAATGAACAAGGTGCGATGGAACTCACTTCCTCTAGATTCTCTCACAGATGCTGCTAAACGAACCGCACAGAGGCGACTATATCCAATCAAGCACAGACGGTTTCGCTTGTTCGCTCAATGCAATATCTACTCCAGCATATCCAGTTGCGGCAGCCTCTGCATCACCAGAGGTGCGCAGCCGGAACTTGGAAGAGAGCGAGGGGGGCAGTCAGTTCGATCACGGTACTTGCGTCCTGCGTCCTTGTTTCTGACAGACAACATGCATCAATGCTGAGGGAATCCAGCGTACGAGCAAGAGCCACCTGTCGACCTGCTTGCTTCAGTGAACGAACATTAAAGGTGGCTAAGTAGACAGGCTTTCGGGGTTTGAAAACAGACTTCGAAGTGTTTAGGGATGTAACTGAACTCGAACGTACACAATCTGCAGCTACGTCTGATGCAGGGCGGGCAAACCGATCAGTCCTAGAGCTGGGACCTGCGGAGAACGTGTTAAAATTGGGGCGGGGGAGGGTAGAAGACGGAAAACGTGAAAGTGGAAGAAGGGAGGCGTCAGCAGTAGCATGTTTTCGCTTACCCGCCCTGCTGTATGCAGCAAGTAAAGCACCACGCGACGGTCGATGTGGCATGACAGTATTGTTAGCAGCAAATGTCGTGGTTGTAGGAGGACTGGGATACTGCCAGGGCTTCCACACCCAGACAGGAGGATGATTCGGTTCCTCAACCAAAGCCTTTGGCTCAAAAGCCTAGCCGCAAGGCAGCAGTGTTGGGGTGGAAATGCAATTACATTGATTTTTACGAGACACGTCGCCATACTAGTTCCAGTCCCCAACCTCGAGGGCTAGGAGACTGTGTTCGTCAGGCCTCTACCCACTGACCAACCTGGTAGGAGAGACTCTGTGAATGTCACGCGGATACCTCACAGTATAGCTCAATGGGTCGCCGAGTTGCACAAATCGTCACACCACGGTAAGATCCAGTCTAGTCGTGCCGGGTGAGCGGTTAACGCAAAATATGTTTGGGAAATTAACTGTACAATAAGGCGTAAGTTATAGGTTTCCTGGTAAACCTCAAGTAGAAAATACCTAATGATACCATAGAATCAGTAGTTGAATGAAAGTGTAAACGCATCTATTTTGAAATCGCCACTGTGTTGACCAATGGAAACAGGCAAGCGGAAGTTTGAGTCGGTTTGACGATAACAACAATTGCCCCCAATCAAAATGTGTCATACTTGAAACCACTTGAAACTACTGACAAAATCGGTGTCTCTTAAAACAGTTTACAACCTACGAGTAAAAATCCTGTGTGTTTCCCCGTCACAAAAGAGAGACGGACCATCGAGGTTAGCGAAACTCAGATTAGTTTTCCATGTGCTAAATATTGTACAGCAGTCAGGAGCTAACTTCGAGGAGAGACTCCTAATTTTGTCAAGAGTGACGCTGCTCTCTAACCATCATTTGTTCCAATCACCTTCTCGAAAAAAAGGATCACACCGAAAAGACACTAACATGTACGTTTCGCCAAATTTTTCATTCATGGAAACATCATGGTGTCATATACACCTTGAGTGATTTCGCTACACAAGCAATTGTCAGTCTTTAAAGCAATGTTCCCTTACTAAGGGATTTTTGCGTTCTAATGTTCATTTATGTTGGTGTCACCGATTTGTTTCTCGCGCAACGTTTTCCTCAGATCATTATGCGTACGCTGACAGTCCTTTCCTCTCCGACGTATGCAGAGAGAGAAGAAGCAGTGTGAAATACTTTGCCCGTGATCAAGCTAAGCACGGAATTCTGAAGAATGTCAACATTCCATGTGTCAGAATACGTTAGATTTGATGTACCAAATGGAGCACACACATTAACGTTCATTTCAACGTACGACAGAGAAGTGGTTACCCACCTCTCTACCCACATCATTAGCTATTTGTCCACGCAATGGGCGAATCTCCTACAATCGATACGCGCAAGTGGTATAGAATGAATCAACGCACGATGAGCGTGTAGTGTTTACAAATGAGTCTGATTTCAGGCGACTAACGATGAGTTTAAAAATTCGACTGCGGCAAATGCTAGTTCGGTATGTCCGAACGGATGTCCCCGAAGTCAGATAAAAGTTTATTGCACACCGTATCCCACACCAAACTGGGAAACGACAGAGAAGACAGGATTACTTTGTTCTTTTGAAACAGTGACCATGACGATGACCGTGAACACAGAAAGTAAAGAACAATTAAACAGCTGGTCTGGATTTCCTTTGGACAATAATGTAATTGCGCCCGGCTTTGCCGAGTGATTTCTTAGAGCTGGATTTCATGAAAACGGCCTGCAGTATCGCAAGAAGTAGACTATTTATATTTCATGATTAGGATGCAAGAGTCACACAGCTCTGACTTTGTTCCGGATTCGATAGAACTTCCAAATCCGACGCCTCGAACGAACGAAAGATTTCGAACTGGAATTATTCTTGTGATTGATAAGTCACCTGGTGGCTGATTTACGGTAAAAAAAAACAGATGTACACTGCTTTATCCAGCGTAGATTGACCCGTCATGTAAAGGGCAGTGGTCTTCCACCGTATTTAATTGATCCTTGAAAGGGAATTTCCGAGTTTCACTGGTTCAATGTAGCCAAACATTCTGCAGGCTCATAATGCTGAACTGAGTTGATGCTTGAGACATATACCGTATTTTATGTGTGGTGTACGAAACCTTTGCTCACAATGTTCTCCAGCAGAAGCTAACTAACCACAGATAGAACCTGTGGTTTATGCTCCGGAATATTGTTGTGAAATTCTTTGGACTAGTTCCCACAGCCTAGACCAAAACGTTAACATAAGGTTTCCCTTTGCACCATCCGCTGCACTGTTATTCCAGCGAAATGAAATAAACAGCACATATGTAAGTTAGGAAAAGTACTCCTCACGAGGACAACAAATGGCTGTGGAGAACCCCAAGTTATTGCAACGTAGTTACTATATCCGATGGATCCTCAAATTAGAAATGACGTTATCTGTTAAGGACGGGGTTTGAGCTTGCAGCAAGTAAAAGAGAGAGGGAGAACTTTTAGTGACGGACCGTGTATCACAGCATCTTGTCAACTTCAGCGAAGAAACTACGAGTACGTTTGTTCACAATAACCAGGAGCTCCAGATATTTCGCACTTAGAGTGCGGAGCTCCAGAAAGTGCAGTCCAACTGCGGCCCAATGGGCTACCCGGAATTTAAAATGTGAGGATTCTCATAGGACGACTGGTAGATTGCATTGGTTCACTAGCAACTGAGCTAGCTAGCCTTCTGGCAGGTATCCTGGAACTACTAACCAGTAAGCTATATATATATATATATATACTCAACAGTCGCCCCTATTGCGTCGAACATTAGAGTGGTATTCCAGAAACCAAACACCTTTCGTCAAGAACTGGTGCAGTTGAAGAATCTCATCTGGTTGGTAAACCCAAGGACTACGTATACAAAGTATAATGTAACAACTGTACGAAGATTTAGATAGTTGAATCAGCCAGGAAATCGCACACCGATGAGCACGATCCGGGCATAGGCGAACTACCAGGAAACACAGATGAGTATCAGGAAATAGTTACAGAATCGGCAAAATTATGGAGTGCCCTGGATCCTGAACACAGAGTAGATTAGGGGAATGCGAATGCTTTTGAAACGAGGAACTGGATTCACACAAGCGTGTCTGATGATTGAGGTGGTCGAAACTGTCAAGCAACCCAGCATGAATCCAATTGAGGGTGTGGGATTGACAAGCGTGTGTGGGACTGTTTTAAAGCAGTCGAGGTGACACATTGCGGAATGCGTTTACCAGTGAAATGGTCCGGATTTCAAAAACAACGGTAAAGCAGAGTGAAATTTACCTAATCTTCCCAATCTCGATCCAGTTGTCGTTGTATTTCGTAACACACATAGGCGAAGAAATTTGTGAACTGCGCCCAAGTGAAGTCCAACTTGAAGACTGATCCCCCTAACCCATCACCGTAAGTGCCAGTCATCTACACTCAAATTCACTATTAGGTCGGTCTTTGTACATTGTATAGGCGTAACACACTATTTATAAGGTTTCTGAAAAGCTCGTTGACAGCTCACGACAGAATCCACCCATCTAGGGGCTCATCAGATAGGCGCACTCCCCTATTTTCCGTCAATCGTATGTGCTACTTGAACCCGAATTGCGCGAAATTCGACAAATACCAGACGACAATTGAGCGGAAATTTGGCTCCACATTGTTGTCGGGCCTTCCGAAGACAGTCTCGTGATTCTGACTGGCGGTGCGATCAGACGGGAATCGCTACAGCACAGGTGTAAGAACAGGCCCAACAGACGGGGCACGAGCACTTTTGGGCGATCAGGGCAATGACACAAACATATCACATGCTAGTGTACCGGTATAGGTCACTACCGGAGTAAGCAAACGAACAGGAGAATTACTACGATGTCAAATTAGATTCAACGTAGGAATTATTCATTGTCACACAAGAACGAAGTGGACACAACACGCACAAAACGACAGTGGATAAAAATTCACATGAAATCTCAGAGACCCGACGTATTCTGGAATTTTCTCTTACTTTACTTCTCTAAAGGATTGCTTTCAAACAAAGCACTGAGAATATATGCAGCGACCGCTTACTCGCGAGTGTGATATGTCGAATTGTTCAAAACAGTGCTTCACACAACTGTCGTGAGATTATAATGAGATTAATAATGTAATCAAGCCGTCATAGCAATATACACGAGATTTACACAACTCATACGAAAGAGATTAATTCAGAGGCAATCCAAAGGTAGGCTGATGCGCGTTTTGGATATGGTCAATATGACAACGGTGATAAATGCTTGCATATTCAAATGGTTTGAAGAAGAACACAGTAAGGAGAAAAAATGGTTTCGGGGTCCCGTCGTTAGCTAAGTACATATCTACCGGTTGAACTAGGGGCTAATAATGAAATACACAGCTAAGATTGGCTACTAAATTAGCAAACGTGGAGACACTGGCGACTGCTTCTCGTCACATTCTACGTCACATCTAAATGGACGTTATGCGACAATCTAGAGGGCCATTGAACGATCAACTGGTATTACATGACCAAGGCGGATTCAGTGCGCGTGCGACTTGTTTTTGACAACACAGTGCCGGATTTCGTAAAAGTGATAAGACCGTTTCGGCTGTAGTCAAGCAACTATCTGGGCCATCTCACGGCGTCCATTTAGTTGGGACGTGGAATGTGTTGTCAAGCTCTCGTCCTTGTCATTTAGTTTCCTAATTTAGTAACCAGTCTTAGATGTTAATTTCATTATTTGCCCCCTATTTCAACCAATAGATACGTATTAGTCTGAAGATGAGATCCAGAAAACATTGATGTTTGCCACTGCGTTCTTGTTCAAAGATAATATGAGCAAATAAGTGAACTCAGCGTATGCAGACTAGTCATAACTCGCCTTACATTGATGTTTAATCTGATTTCCATGAGCGGGATCTCAACATTCCTAGGAAACAGTTCTAAATCATGAAAGCAGTTTTCAGCAAAAATTATTCATGGAAGCGTGCCATATCTGAGTGGTTTTTGTGCGTAGCAGCGTGGTAGATAGATTCCACGTACAATGAATGTAAAACAAGGACTTTTTTAAAATTCAAACAAAACGCTACTTAATGGCACTCGCGTCTGTCACTCAGATGGGTTAAAGTTTTATGAGTAAATTCATTACTGGATCGAACCGCTTTTAAGCACAGAATATTGGCTGCACAATGGTGAAGGTGAGCCATCTTCGGCGGGTCGTTTCGTTTAACAACTCCGGCTACAGTTGCGGCGCTTGGCCTATGACTTGTATGGAGTAGATGAGCGACCAAAACACTCCTAGCTCCCTAGCGACCTATTTTTTCGAAAAACTGCTTTGTCCTTCATTCAGTAGATTCTCTGCTGCACAGCAACCGGTGAACAAATGCAGTGGCATGATTTGCGCGTGAACTGGCAATTTGTTTTCAGGGTGGATGGACAGTGATTTAGCAGTAGTGGGCAAGCACCGGATGCTGAATACAACTGAGGAGTGTTCTGCGTAAGCGCCTCGCGCCTTACAACTCTGTTCATGAATAGGGAGCTGTAAATAGGTTTTCGGTTTTTACCATCATCAGCCGGTCTTAGTGGGGTTTGGTCTCCATGGTTTACCAATAGTCCGCAACAAACAATTGTCCTTTTGAAGGACATCGTCCTGTGGTTGGCATGCGCTTCACACCTGCAAAGTTTAAAGTGCTACTGCGAGACTGGGTGGGCTCAAACCCTAGCCTCCTGCTTGCAGATGAACCAATTGAGGTAGTAGACAACTTTGCTTAACTGGCATAGGCATGACGTCAGCTTATACATCAAGGGTCGAGTTTACAATGCTGTGGTACGCTCCGTATTACCATACGGATCTGAAACCTGGCCACTGCGCATCGGGGACGTCAGAAGGCTTTCTGTGTTTCACCATTGATGTCTTCGAAACAGTGACCAAGTCTGGTGGGAACACCGGGTCGAATATTATTCGGAAGAAATAACTCACCCTCGATAGATGAACTGATCACACTGCATAGGTTGCGCTGGCTTGACCACGTGCTGCGTATGCCAGTTGATCGACTTCTCAAAACCACATGAAGGGTGGAAACGAGTCAGCGGCGGTCAAACAATGACTTGGCAGCGAAACATAAAAGGTATCACCAGACAACTCAGCTGCTCTGGTCATTGCCGCCTTCCTGGATGGGGACCCCGATACGGGCCACATCAATGGTCAGAGACATTGTCAGACATGGCTCAGTCGCGCCCTCAGTGGCGCTCATGCACCCAAGCTATTGCCTTCAATGCATAGCTCCCCCCCACTTAACAGTCCACTAACAGTGCTGTATTTACGCACCAATTTATCAGCTCCCGCCTCCAATACGCAGCTACCTACCTCACCTCCCCAAATCATCAGTGAACGCAACTGTGGCAGGCAGTTGCAACCACTGTACGACAAGTACGCGGTTCTTACAGCTGACAATGATGACAGATGAAGCACATGTTTACTACTCCATTACAGAGTAAACATAATATGGCGCGCTTCTGCTTCAAACGGAACGAACCTATTAGTATGATTGTACTGCCTCGTTAAAGCTTTACTTGGTGAAGAACTACATTGCTTGGAGTGTCTCACTTTTCTCCTGGTGAAAAAATGAACTTGGGACCAATTCTGACCTCATTGAGGACAAAATGTGTTAGACGTACCATTTACTGAAGAACTCCGGCGTGTTCGTCAAGCTAAACACTTTAGATATTTGGGAATTGAGACAGTATATTTTGTCCATTACGTGCCTCAAGTGACCGTTTCAAAACAAGTTATTAGGCGATTTTGCGTCTTGTCACAAAAAAATTAACGCTTTTGACAGGAGTTGAACTCTCTCTGTCTGTGTCGCCGAATACTCAAACCCTATCCATTGATCTTTGTAGAAAATTGCGAGGTTTGACTCCGGAAAACCACCTGCCATTAGAGACTCCTCTGCTGCACTGAGTAGATGGAGCTTCGGTTCCCCAAATCACTCCTTCATCAACCTGAGCGATGCTTATGCGGTCAGGTTTACCTACAGGGACGCCCGTTCACTGAAATGTGAATACCTATGGAAATATCCCGCACTCAAGAGAATGGTATGAAGGAGGACTATCCAAGCAGTTGTGAGGTGTTTTGAGGCAGGTTGCCTTCAGTCCTGAAAAACAAGGGAGCTCTTAGTAGGACGCTCAGACTTTCTGAACAGCCTCGACCATAGGGGCTTACGCAATATGAGGACGCACGTGCCTTATGACGATTGGCTTTGTGAGTAATAAAGGCACCCATCGCTCCACTTGCTAAACATATGCTGCTGAAGAACAAGTAGTTTAATCCCTTTGTATGATGACCACTAGTTCGACGTTGATGTTCTAAAGGTGAAGACATGACTAACCGCGATGTCATTCGAAAACCATCAGATTACCAACTGCTGTCCTGATGGTGTGCCAGTAGGCTGCTCCTTGGAACACTTGCGCGGCCCTGTACTACAAAACCCATGGTATCACGCTGAAACTTCAATCCAATGAGACCTAATTAGGCGGAGGATCACAGTTACAATCGAGAATGAAAACAAAACCCGTCCGTATGCACTTCTGTTCAAACAAAATCATTTCTGGGCTAGCTTTCAAAAGCTTTCGTAAATTTTCTATCGGGTTTGCGCTGATGCAGTGAACATGTAAAATGCCAAGACAATGAAAATATCGACATTCCATAAACTGAAAATATCAGTTACTTGTAGACAACAACAGTAGGCAAATAACTGCTTATTTTGGCTAGGTATACCTCTTGTTTAGGCGTGAAATCTATATTGACTCGGATTCCGTCAAAATCCTCGCATTCAGCATTTTACCGGCGACTGAGTCTTAATTGAGAAACCCCAGTCACGTGTATCCTGGATACAGAGATATCGCGGCCCGTTTATCACGCAATTCTGCTCTTATTAGACAGAAATCATATACACGGAACACTGGGTAAATGAAACGAAAGCTAAGCCTAGGTGTGAGAAACAAGAAACCATCTAAACACTAGCCGACTAAGATTTTGCCGAGGGGAATTATGCTTACGTGAATTACTTTAATGCTAACAATGAAACGAAATTAACGGAAGCAGAAAATGAGCGCGACAACGCTGATCCAGCAGAACAACAGCTTGTTTGCGAATAGGGAAAATTATTCACACGAGTTCTCATAAGTTTGATATCAAAGTATTCACGCTATGCCTTTATTAGATCGTATAAAAGTTTACAAAAGTATAGCGGTTGAGACAACACAAGTAAGAATCGAACGTCAGCCAGAAAATTGCGGCTCGGGGTTTTTCTGGGCTTGGGGACGGGTGTGAAGTAGTATATATTGTGTGGCGCTCGCAACAGTAACTTGCATTACCAAAGTTGTGGCACATACCATCAGGAAGTACGACCACGCTCTTCCAATAGCTGCTGTGGACGTGAAGCAAGCGATCAACAGGAATAGACCAGTGGCAAGCAGGAGCAAGTGACGTGCAAACGAACAGCGTTGAGTGGTGGCTCGTAATACATTACATAGAATAAGTATATTGAACAGCAATACGAGAGCCAAACAAATGACCGCGATGATCAAAAATATCCCGGTTACAATTGCGGCAACCTTGAATTCACCGAACTGGCATCCGATGAACAGAGAACCACAACCCCATCCGTTTGAGGCCACCGAAATCAACACGAATACGGTAGCTACACTGAGAGTGACGAAATCAGGGATCGAAATTGATGCTATTGAATCCACCATCGTCCAAGCAGTTCCAATATGTGTTTTTGTTTGTTGTCGTTTCCGTCCCCACTGTGTTACGTTTTTATGAAAAATTTGTTACAACCAAATTTTAGCTGTCAGTGTTACGTTTTTTATGGAAAATTTGTTACAACCAAATTTTAGCTGTCTTTGTCCTTGTCTTTTGGGCCAATGGTTGCTCGGCATCACAGAACGGTAAGAATATGTAGCCTAGTCAAATGTGAAACAGCACACCAATTTGGACACCATTCCAGATATGTAGCGTGTGAGATGATCACTGGTATCGTCTTGTAGCTACTGTTCAGTTGGCGAGGGCACATTCCTATTTTTGACTTATTAGAAACAGGTCACTGGACTTTGCTGGAAATATATGCATGGGTATGTGGTCCACCTGAGTAGAATCAATACGTGCTATTTTGGTCGCGGTTGTCCTGATGCGTCTGTGCAAATATGAATTTGGTTGGTGTACCCCAGCGTCGGCCAGATACCAATCCTGACGCGAAATGAGTGTATGATTTGGAAAATTGGCTATCATGAGGAAAATAGTAGTTCTGTTTTGAAATGCGAGCCTGCCAGATTTTCTAAAGATCAGTAATTTTCAAGGCGTCCATAAAATTTGACGAAGATCCTTTGCGCTGTATATCTTTTGATACCGGTGAGACTGCCTTCACCTTCTCGGCGGCCAGAATTATTGCGTATGATTGTGGCGGTAGCTATGTGGAAGCAATGACATTATCGATGTTCAAAATATCGTTCAACATCATGCATAGATCGGCGGCCTGTCTTCCAATTTGACCTGCATTTGTTAATCAGCTGGATGAATACTGTCCTATCTAGTTTGGTGAGTTAGACGCAATGGGCCTAGGTTAACGTTCAGCAACATCCTAACCGACGAGTTGATTTATAATTCGCAGCAGTAGATACACACGACTTATGTCTGTTTGTTGAAAAACGACTACAAATAAGGCCTTTTCAATCTCCAGAATTGCAGTCTTTGGGAATCCTCAAGCGCAGCTTTCCGTCATTGATCTTTTCCATTTCTGAAGCAGGCCATTCAGTTGACAGCACGTGACCGAAGAGGTTTGTTCCATGCCCTCCTCTCGATGGATTGTTTGTTGATTGAAGCACGATCTGGAAGTGAGGGTATGTTTGCTCCACTTTTCAAGGCCTAAATTACTCGGGAAATAACATTTCGCATGAATGTTTCTCTACTGGAATTCATTAAATATATTCTCCATTCTCTCTCGTAAATTCATCATATATCTTCTCTTTTCCTGTATCTAATCTTGGCCTCTGAAATCCTTTTGTGTTCTGACAGGGTACCTGTAATATGCGCTTCAGAGCGTACATTATCTAGTCATTCGATGCTATTCACCTGTTAGTGCAGGTCCATCCTGTATTGTTGAATTTAGTGGCTATTACCCCTCGTATTGTCGTAAGAAGTTTCTGTTCAACATTAAAACGCAACCTAATGGATTTTCGAAGGAGGTAATTCCGGAAAACTGGATGTTTTGCAGCCAGTTTTTTAGCTTAACTCAGAATTACTAGTGTCCAAACGCAATAATCAATAAACAGAAGTGGCCACCTTCAACTCTCACCCGATGCGGTTGAGTAGGTGAGCGCCTGATTGTGTATTGTTTCTAGTCAGTGTGTAGCTAATCACTTACAGCGGTTAAAGGGGGCACGTTCACCAGATCATGCGCGACGGTTAAGACGAGTCCTGTGTAGGGTGGTACACTGGCAGCGCTACGCCTAGTTCTACTGTCAGCTGTGCTGTTCAAACCCAGGTAAGGATTTGGAGCTCCGTTTAGACAGGGAACAGTCTGCTTCCGTTATTGACTGAGCGAAGGAGGAGAACCGTTCAATCGAAGCAGCTGCAAACCCAAGTTTGCGGCTAGCCTGGAACGATAAACTACTTTGGAATAAGGCAAGCATTTATATACGTAATGCACTACTCATAAGGTTGCTGAAAATTCTTCGACAGCCCACGACCGGTTTCGCCCTTCTTGGGGCTCATCAGGTAGGGACAGTCCCCGACTTTCTTTCAAACTTATGTTCTACTTGAACCCAAATTGGACTGATTTCGATAAATACACTCATTTGCAAACACCACAAACGGGAGATTCAGCTGGGTTCCAGGTGAGTCTCTCGCAAATCCAAATTGATTTGCAAATGAGTGTAGTTATCGAAGGCAAATATTATTTCATTAAGAAGAAGGAAATTGTGGCCTGGTTACCGGAAAGTTCCGAATAATGATCACTCTCCTTGAAATAATCAGTATAAACATGGCACTGCGCAAACTCATCAGGCTTTTAGATTATCAGGCATTCAGGTGGAGTATTTCACATTTTGCGGTGAGTAGCCCGGATATTCCATTCACATCGGATGCTGATTGGGATACGGTATAGTATACACGAAAGTCAATTCATCAGGAGAAATCTTCATCGACCAAAAAGTTTCTTGACCTCAGGGTGGTTCAAAAACCAAGTGTGTCGTTAAATTTTAGGAACAGGTGACATGCAGACAAAATTTCAACCAAGATTTAGACAGACAAGCAAAATCTGTCCACGCCGAGAAGCCGAGAAGCACTATACAGGTGGTTTATTCCAGTTTGTGAGCCCTACGTACCTCACCAATCTTCAGTGAGCGGAAAACAAGTGGCCTTCTGGACACTACCTGAAAATGGTATTGTTTTACCAAGATTGGCTGATAGATACTGTAATTAGCTCGCAATTAGAGGTAGTTTAGAGCTATTTATCTTCCAGTCACACATCTCACATCACCTATTGAAGTGCGGATTTCTCAAACTAAACTTTCGTTCAACTTTTGGGATTTAATTTCCGAGCTTCTTGAGGTTTGCATGGAGTCCGAGAGGATTTTGAACTTTCCATCGATATAAAACTTCTACTCTCAACAAGAGGAACTTTTTCAACAAAGCGTTTAGTGGCAAACCGTACATCATTTGCTGCTTATATCTTTATTGTCGAGTTTGTCTAAGTCTGAGTAGTATAAAATGGTTATTTTCAACTGGTTTACTCATTTGTCTGTTGACTGACGCTCATTGTTATGTTCCGCAGTATCTTCGAGCTAATCCAATCCACATTAGACTATTGATTTGTGCAGTTTGAATGTTTACCTACCGATGGTTTTAGCTTTCACAGCTCTCTAAATAGAGTCCGTCTCAAAATTTTGAGCTAAGATCGGTGGAGCTAATTTATTCTGAAAATATGAGAAGCACTCTATAGCTGTTTCATCCTTGGTGGAAATCATCATCAGGGTTTCGATCTCACGACCTGCAGTCTAGCAGTTGAAAATTCAACCGTTTGGGCATAATCAGTTGAACTGTAGTGTGACTAAGGCATGAGTGACGCTATACGATGTCTTTGTGAGAGCTAATCTGCTGCTGTTTAGTTGCTTATGGTCGAACCGATACGTTTTTAACCACTGGCTGGAAGGTCGCAGGTTCACAACCCACTTAGATTCATGAGGTGCTCACTACTTAGGCTTAGCAACAGGAATGAAACAGCTGTGAATTTCTTTAAAATACATTGGCTTAACTGACAGGACGAAATATCAACTGAAATCAACAATCTCCTAACAATACCATCAGTCTTGGTTTTTCAGACTGGAGTAAAGTGACCGAAAAAGGGGTTTGTGACATTTGTTCAATCAAATTATAACTGCAGGTTGGCAACGGTCATCGGTAGCTCCATTTAAAATCTCCAAAACGAAGATGATCTACTCTCAATATAAGTAGGAGGCGCAACCTATGTGTGAGCCTCTACTCAGATGGACAAATCGGTTCCACACAATGTAACTGATGACTACGTCACTGGTCAAGAGGTTGCTCAAAACCGTTTCAGACAGTAAAACGAAGCAGTCAGTGAAACAGCGCAACGGTCTCTAGAGTGGGAGATCACGAAGCACTTAGGGATGGCCGCTGTGGCTTTCGCTATTCATAGCATGACAAAAATAATCGTTTGTTCAAATAAATCACATTTGAGTTTTGACTAAAAGTGGGCTTCGAGGCAGAAAATATGGAAGGATATCCTCTACAACGAAACCATTAAAATATTTACTCTTGTCTACCAAGGCTAATCGATATGTCCATCGAAATCGTGGGCTAACTCTCAATTGACTGGTTTCGCTCTTTGAAGAAAGCTTTCAAGTCTGTAGTGAATCAGAAAGCGACGTTAATCTGCAGTTCTGTAGGATACACGCATATGCTATCTACTTTTTAGGGGTGTAACACAAATAGAACTTGACTGTTCCCGCCTACACACGTTTAACCTTACGTTTGACCTTACGTTTGCACCTCTCTCTCTCTCTCCCAATCACAGCTGTCCTGGACGAGCCATCACGACCGTCGGACAGTAGCCTGCTTGTATACCCTCCCCCCTGAGTGACCTTGGCCTGTTTTACCGTACCTCACGTGACTTGTGCCCGTTGTTCGGTGTCTAATTTACGCGTGTCTGCACCGCGGTCGCTTTGCTTTTCTATCCGCGCCTCGTGCTTGCTGTGTCTGAGTTAACCCTGTGTATCCGTTGCCCTCCAGAGTACTACTCACGTACTTACTCACGCTTCAGGGGACATGAGAGAGGAAAGCTACTTTCAGAGTGGACATTTTTAAGCAGCCTTAATATTATGACTAAAATTACGTACAGAACCTTTTATTAAATTGGTCTCGCGGAAGAGAAGGAATGGTCGTACCACGAATGACTATCAATTCACAAGTCCAAATTTTGGATCCCAGCACAGCCATGATTATTCAGCGCCGATGAGTCCTGATACTGTACAAAACTGACTTGTTCGTTTCGGGTGGATCAATCAGGACTATACAACCAAGGGGACTGTGTAAAAAGGAGTTCCGCGGATATGGTGTCTGTTGATTTGGAGGCGACATTCAGGTCATCAGATTATAAAGTGACCAAACTCGGGTGGTTTATTGCTCATTTTCAAAATGTTTGGATATTAAAATTGAGTTGCAATATTGATTTTTCCTGATTTATTACAAATTGATTGCTTGTAGGTACCCAAGCCTCATTTGAGCACACGTGCTACAGCCGGATCACATCATTTGATCGATAAACCTATGCACATATTTCCATTAAAGTACACCTATCAGTTTCTTTTCAGTCAGAAATAGAGTTGTACTCCTATCCACCCACATTCTTCTGCAGGGTGAAAATACAGTCCAATTTTTGTGGTTCGTCCTTCAAAGTACACCAAAATCAGCTTGTTGTGTTGGCTCTTATCACAGTGCGAGTCGTCACGGCAATCTTGATGCACTTTAAGATTGGACCATCATTGGCTCAAGAGACAAGGACACATGGTACTGAAAAAAATAATTCATAAAAATAACCACTGTCCGGCCGTGACGAAAAAATACTCCATAGCCCAGAATCATTGATGCAATGGAGGAGACACCTGAACGGATTTCCATTTTGGAGTCCAGCACTGTGGCTCTCGCTCTCGCATTAGTGTTGATTGCAGTGTCCTCCAATGGGTGGAATTGTGGTTCACTGTTTATAGGATGCCAACTCAGTAATTTCAAGATTATCGCAAGTGTAATTGGAATTCTATTGATCATTTCGATCATTGGCTTGACCTTAATAATGCTTTTCAATATATTTTTGGTCTGTAGCGTATTCCAGGCAATTACGCGGCTGCTATTTCTGTGTCGTCACATACTTCTGCTGGCCACTGCGGTAATTTTGTTGGTCGCGTGCATCACGTACACAGCGGCTATCGGTGAGCAGTGGTCGTACTTCCTGATGGTATCTGCCAGCACCTTGATAATACAGCTCACTGTCACGACCGGTGTGTACTATATTCTGCTGAGAAGACGCCTGGAACCTCAAAAAATCACGGACCCCCTGAAGTTTTAACTGAGGAGCTTGTTATGCCAACACTGCCCACCTGTGATATCGTTTCCGATGTTCATACAATCTTCGGACTATATCGTGTGGATTGTTTATGACTATATCGATGAAAATTGCGTGGATAAACTTCATTGCCTAACATAATGTTTAATTCTAACCGTGACTACTTTTCATGGCCTTGCTCACCCGACCTGTCTGTTGCCTGAGGATTACACTTGTTACTGGTCAGTTGGATGGTTACAAAATCATTTCAGTCTAACGCATTATTCATTCGTCACTGCTCCCCTTAGCATGGAAAAATTCTCCTTAGAAGATGCTTCCTTCGCGTGGTGTCCGAAATCGCAGTGTCCACAACACCTTGGCTGGCTGGATGCAAGGAAGTGCGCGGCAATCAAGCGATTTTAAGAGAAAGCTGTGTGTGTCTGCCAAATCGCACCAAATTAATTCTGTTCGACACTAGTCACTTGTTCCACCACGACAAGCCTCGAGAGATCTCCGCTCCTGGAGAATCCGTAACAGGTCTCCATCCACAACTTGGTATGTAATATCCCCAAAAGTGGCCGGTATTCATAATAGGATGAATGCTTTTCCGCCGGTTAGTACTGGTGCTCAGCCTAGCTGGACCAAGTGACAAGGTTGCATGTTTGCCCCAGTTTCAAGGAATTTCCCAACTGACTGAACTCAACTAAGAAATTTTGTTAGGAAGATACAAGCAGATTACGTTTGACCAGTGCGTTTGAGTTTAAACCACTGTGCATTTAGTATAAGTTACTCGGGACAGATTATTATTCCTGCATCCCATATTGTTGAGCTAGCAAATACGCCGAATAACCTATCCAGCGGTCGATTTATTTCTCAAACAGAGAATTTACTTGACCACACAACATCCACCATAGAATAACTCAATCAGACAGACTCAAACCATCACGTGGAACGGAGGCTTTCAATGTTAGGTAATAGAGGAAAACGGTTGAACTGTCAGCTACTTCACCGTAGTCAAATTACCCGAAAAGGGACTCAATTTTGCTCTAAACAGCGGAGCGGGGAATAATCCCTGTTGTTGAATCGGTGTTTCAAAGGCTTTCTCCCGCCCGAATAGAGGAGTTGAGAGCACAGCTGGTCACATTGCTCAAGTTCAATGATCATGGGCTCCGGTATTTTATCACCAGACCGCATAGCGTGTTACAGAAGTTGAAATAGTTGGACAAGATGAACACATACGAAAAGGAAGATACAGTGGTTGTGAATAAGTCTGTATGCAAAAGACCAAGCAGCGGCTGGCCGAATAACCTGATCGACGAATCCACAGTTGAACTACTACTTCATTAATGAATAAGGGTAAGAGTGGAATTGGTGGATATTTACGTTCCATAGTTAATGTCTTGGATTGTATCAGTCAGTTGCATCCAAAAAACGCAATTCAACTGCGACTGTTCGGGACTGCTCACTAGGAAGGTCTCTCAATAGGACCAATGTTGAGCGGTTAAGGTTTTTAGCCCCACGCCCGTTGGATTCCTAGTTGACATAGTAAAACTACACACAGTAAGGTTAGCCATCTACTCTAAAACCTTTTATAATCTTACCTTCAAAGTGGAATTGTATCCTGTTGTGATAAACAAAGTTCTCTTTAGCTCCGACAATGCCTTTTAGGCAGTCAAGAGGATGTTACTGGTTGATGAAACACTTCAAGAAGGGACACATCTTTCATTGGGTAAAATAGTTGATGGCGTAAAAGCACGTCTCAATCTTGAACAACTGGTTTGCCTCTTAGTTGCTTACTCGTAAGAACAAAGTTTAGCAAGGAAGTCTCCAATACCCACAGTTATGTCAAATGTATATGTAGAGGACTTCGAATAGAAGGCTTTGGGATTACCTACCGAGAGTATTTTGGCGTTATGTTAACCGCAACTTTGTTGTAATCAGACGTGTTGAGGATGTGTGGAGTAACGCAATAAGTCCTTACGTTAAGTATAGCAAGAAGATAGAGTTCACTCCTGTCTGAACTGCATTACACAAGGGTAGTGGGAAATCAAAAGTATCAGGAAGGTCAGATTCCTGAAAGTAACCACCGGATGCCCGAAACCTGTTGAGACTCTCAACTTCGCTAGATGCTGACCAGACAGACAACGTCCTCACAATATGCAGCACGTGACAGCCTAGTATTAAACCCAGACAGCGCGAGTCAGCGTTGGACCAAAGTCAGTGTCCCTCCAATAAAATAGCTTCAGGCCGTTGTATTTTCGCACTCGCTTGTTCGGAATAAAGCTGTTGTGTTCCTTTCGGTGTGTCTTTTTTCCGGCACTGGAACGGGGTCAGAAGTCGGATAGGATAGGATTCTTATAGGCTACTGCCTATAAGAATCAAGTAGACACAGATAACCTACTAAAGTCCTAGTCAGCCTAGTACTGCCCCATCAATATTAAGGCGAATCGGAGCACCGTACACAACGGAGATGGGCCGAACAGCAGATTACACTTGGATTGAAAACAGTCATCAAGGAAGCGGACACTAAGTGAGGAAATTACGAAGGCTATTGGTTTTTTGTTACAAGACCGCGTAAGCAATAAATTCATGCGGCAGTTATTCCACATGAAGCAAAAAGTGCGTTCAACATAGCCAAGATTGGAGAAGCATTCTAGAGGGTGACTTGGGATGATAAATACATTATTCAATGCAGCGAATGCTTCAATGTCCTCGCTGGACAAACGGTCAGGAAACTACTCAGCAGAGTCTTTGAGCACATGGGAAGAATGTCGAGAAATGCGGAAGAATACCCGGCACTGGCCAAAGATTCGGCGATGAAGAATATGCACTAGGCACCCGACATAGGTTGGATCTGGGGAGGTTCGGACGTTTTACGAGGGGCAGTACCGTTAACACCACAGCAGTTAATTTCCAAAGCAATGGGAATCAAAAAGCACTCTAACGTGAATAGTGTAGAAAGCTGATGAGAGTGCGGATTATGGCGTTAGATAATCTGAGTTGCGAAATGACGCTCGCTATATGATAGTCATTCAGGTGTGTTCATTAGCGGAAATCCCACTCCCACCAAAATTTATGAAATTCCTCCTTTACACTAGCTAAACTACGCAGAGCGACGAAAATGATAAGCAGCAGTCAACAGGAGTCTTCGCAATATATGAACCGTGATTACTAGACACTAGATTAAGCCAAAATCCATCTAAGCTTCCCCCTAACCCATCGATGTTGACATTTCACCCATTCTGGTAATCGAACTCCCTCTGCACAGACCTAGTACCAATTTAGCCTGCTAATAGAAGAAGTCCTCGCTGTCTGGTTCTTATAAACAGGTCACTTGTCCTGAGGACGTTATTCTGCCGAAGGCAAAACGTGGCCCAGAAAGCAGTTTATCAACTGTTTTCCAAATAGTTTCAAGACAATATCTTGCAGGTCATTTGGGCCACTAATTGAAAAATCTAGCCTACTGCTTCCCCCATTTGTCAGGTCGATTAGCAGGTTGTCTGTTCGCCAATAAACGATATTGCTGCAATGCGTGATCCTCGGATCGCTAGAATCTACCGAAACTTTCTCACCTGATCTAAACCTCATGATACAAAAAATAAAATCAAGTTTTCATATGTTAGCAGAAACATACCAAATCCCTGTGCAACGGAAATAAACCTCGTTGGTGCTGGCATCCGCATTCCAGACAAAAGATTATTTGCAGTTCACCAGTTGATGAGTTTACCATAGGTAGTGTCGTGAAAAAATTTACCCAACAGTGCAGGAGCGCAGGATTCATTTAAAGTAAGAGCCGGCGGATTCCCAAGCCCGCCAATTTGCGATCCATTTAGAGTGAGTTGAAGCTTGTAGTCTACGCGACTGTAGTAACAATTTTGCGCTGAATTGGGCAATTAGGTTCACGTGATTCATCCGCACCATAAAGACGTAAATTTTTACTGTTAATAGCTGCTGTTAGTAGTTGAAATATTATTTATTTACACAGGACACATAATGCTGACTGATTTGCAATCAGCACGGCTCACATGCGACCATCAAAATTTTGTCAATCTGGCAATATCCTGATCCTTCAGGTTACTACTTGTTTGGTGCTAGTTTGTAACTGAAATTTGGCGACGGACAAGCAATCCGGTTTGATCCGAAGAGACTTTAAATTAAATCGGGGACGCATTAAAAATAAGATGGCCGTAATTTTACGTACATTTTTAATTTTTCCCTTCCTCTCAAATAGGCCGTGGGTTTACAATTCCGTGTTTACGAATAGCCAGCCAAACGCCATGAGAACTTAATTTGGTGTCACACGTAAGTAGGCGTTTGGCCAATTTCCGTCATCATCGCTCTGTGGGTGTCATGCGGAGTAGACGCCGTGCTTCGATCATCTCGTGTTCTATAACATCAGTAACTCGACGCTGAAATTAACTTGTGCCAGCCAATCTCTCCAATACAGTATGCCAAAAAGGCGATATCGTTCCGGCCACGATAGCTTTTGTTGTATTGTCAAAGAAAACATACAAATGCATTGCTCTTTTTGACTAAGAACTATGGAGTGAGACAATTCTTAGTATCAACACATTTCTTACACAATCGCTCATTTGTTTTCACCTCTGGTGTTTCAGTTCAGATTGTTAAAATCAGTAATGAGACAGTTAAGTTTACCCATGTAGTTTTCAAACGTCTATGCGGCCAGTTGATGGGAAAGTTCTTACGATGAACTGAGTCCAACTATGCAAACAAAACATCCACTGACTCATCATTTGAGGGGCCTGGGGAACCACTCCCATTTGGTCCAAATTAAAAACGTCCTCCTCAGCGCATTGAAAGAGGATATTTCCAACATGACAAAATAACCCAATTCCGGAGGTTCCAAGGAGAATATATGGAATTAGATGGACCACCAACGAAGCGAGCACTCTGGTGGTGGCTTTCTTACCAGGACTAACCAGTGGAATCCTTGAAATTTTATCTCGGAATTGCAATACGATATTGACCAACTTTTAAGCACTCAGGGGAGATTGTTCTCCCAACGAACTGGTCAGGCCGTTTGAGGCAACCGTAAACTCGTCCGGATAGTGTGGACTCCTTGGATAAGTACTCTAAAATTGTTATGAACAATGATAAACACTGAGATTTTGTCAGTGCAACATTTTTTGGCGAAAAGTGTATTTCTTTCTGCGTAGTTGCAAGAAATTTTTGAACGATCTCTGAGTATTTAAGCTGCTTTTTTTGGCTGATGTGGCCAGCGGCAGTAGTTGCTTTACACGTAATCCTAAAAAACGTTATCATGGTTTTGACTTGCGATGGACGTACCCTGGATTTTCACATGTAGGCAGTTGCAGTCATTTTGTGCTACTCCGGGATGCTCAGTGGGGCCGAACAACTCTTGAGCTCAATTTGATGGTCATTAACACAGAAACAATCTGACATGTCGGTAATCTCCAGCACCTGTAAAACGAACCACCTAAAGACCCATTCGCTGTTGTCGAAATAACAATCCATAATCACAAATAAAAGCTCTGGAAGGAATCTCTTTTTGGAATTCGGCTCGAGTCGTCAAATGAATTCGACACACACACGTTAAATGGGGGTTTATTGGAAAACATTATCGTACTAATGCTTTGCATTAAGTTGGAAACGACAAAGGTGTCAGGACCTGTATTGGTAGTTTGCTGACGAGTTGCTCGCTCAATCGAATGACGACTTTATTATTGATCGTGATCCGGCCAATAGCATGACAGGTTTCAACTTTCTTAGACAATCAAACTAATCTGCCAATAAGCCGCAAGAAAGATTCTGAGAAAATATCGGGGTGTTCACGTGACGCATTCTAACAGTCGAGCTTTTTTTGGTAATGACGATCTTATAAATCTACTACGATACTTTAGATATTGTTAAAGAGCCTACTAATGGGTTGGAATTATTTTCGGTGAAATGCATGCAAGCGACGGCTAAAACAGCTTTGTACCATTTGTTTACCATTGCTTCGGCAATGATACGGCTATTATATATATATATATATATATATATACTCACTGGGAACATTCCAGAATTGCCGTAACGAATCAGCAAGGACCGCACATCTTTGAAACTAGAAGTGCGCTTGTAACAGGGTAGTTTCAACCGGCTATTTCTCGCGCAAACTAAGTTGAGAATTGAATATCCTTGAGAGATGAAGTTATTCAACGTTGCTGCTGGTTCAGTGGTTACATAAATGGGCGTGACGATTTCGTGCGAATGGCTCCCGCTTCTTAACCCAACTGTACTTATGAGGTTTCTGAAAACTCTGTATTACCGACCAACGGTTTCAGTATTTTCGGAGCTCGCCAGACAGGTCTAGTCCCGAGGTTCTATCATATCTATGTGTCACTTGAATGGCACACTCAACGTAGCTGGCAAAATACTCATTTTCCGACTAAACTAGTGTTGATGAGTGGCTCAACCGAGCTTTCTCCTTGTTGTTTTCTTTTGTCTGTTTTCTTTTGACTTAAATATGTGATTCAGCTAGGGGTAATGTTTTACACCTGGAAGATCAAAAAAGTACCGAAATGTTCTCTGATCGATTAACACAACAAAATATGAGGGGATGCCTTAGTGGCACGATCATACTGAAGTAGCTTTGGTCAAAGAGTTTAGCTGGGACTAAAGAAGAACTATGAGTCCACGAGTAGAGTGCATTCAATATCAACGGCTTTTGAAGGAGGAAGAAAACATCACAGGTCTAGGAGTAGAAAAACGTTCTCAACTGTACGGAACCACCTTGTGTGTTGAACCCTTATGCGATTACTTAATTGGCTATACTGAGAGATATTGTCAACAGAAAAACTTACAAAGCTGTAACAAAAAGGTTTATATACGTCTCAGCTAACATGTGTAAATCTCAAGCAACCCGACATTTAGTTGCATTGAAAGGAATGGAATATACAAGGAACAATGACATCACTATTTGGGAAAGTTTGCGTGCTTCTCAAACGTTCACAACATCAGTCTATCAACAGAGAAAAGGTTCTCACGTCGAAAAACACACTGGACGAAAGAGGCAAGTGTATTTTTGGAGTAGACAACATATATTACCATCAGAATTTGTGGACCGAGTACTGCTGATAAACTGTTCTACGGACAAAATGATTTAATCAAAACCTTCCTCCGCAATCTGGAGCAAAATACCCATGTTACAAGCCTTGTCCAATATGTCCTCAAGAACGCAACTGTTATGTCATACTGCGAGTAGTTTATCGATCATCCCAAACTGCTGCCCATTATACAGGAGCAGCGTTAAAGCGTAATATGACCTTATTATATCGATTATACTTCTTTCCTTCGGTACTGACCAAGAAATTCGTGTGTGAACACAAGCCTTTCATGTTTCTCATTTGAAGACCCAATAGAACGTGATGATAAGAAGTTGCGCACTCATTTAAAAATAGTATTTCATTTGTACCGAGAAAAATCGGCTTACCGACGAAGTTTTATGAAAAGTTCATTGGGGTGGCTTCAAAGAAGAAGGGGTTTTTTGATCAAAAGTATGTAGACGGAGAAAGGAGATGGCGAAAGAATGTGGGGAAGAGAGAGAAACAGCAAGCTTAAAGGGCATATGCATACATATACATCAAAAATAGGCAAATGGGCAGACAGACAAAAAGCGATAGACATACAAACGCAAATGAATGGATAGATGGATGGATGGATGAATGGATAAACAGATACGTAAGATAGAAGAATAAATAAACAGAGAGACAGAGGCAGATAGACAGACAGACAAACGAATAAATAGACAGACTGACAGACAGGCAGACGGACAGACTGACATATAGATAGATAGATAGATAGATAGATAACAGGTGGCTAGGCAGGCAGCATGTATGTAGGTAGAGGTAGAGCTAGATAGATAAATCATTAGGTGGGTGTATATCAGGTTTTCTGTGGGGTTTCGAAATTTCTTCTGTTATTGCAGGCATTTATCGCTGGGGACAACTTTTAGCAAAAGCAAGGTGTTGAAGAAAACGTGCCTAAACAGGAGAGTGGCTTCGCGGCAACTCAGCCTTGTAACCCGGTAAAATATTGGTAACTGGGACGCATTTATCCACTGTTTATCACCTGAAAACGCTCCCCCTTAAATACGAGGTCTACGAGCACGAGAAGATCTGACGTTTTACTGACTGCGCTACTAACCTTCATCAAACACGTGTCGAAGCCCATACCAGGGTATTTAGCCGGAAGTTTGAAGTTTCACCATGAGGTAAATAACCGGTTGAAAAGGGTTCGCACACAGCTTCGTGCTGCTTCTCGGTGACTGTGCACACACATTCCTACCGCAACAAAGCAGGATAAGTCTACTAGTCTACGTTTTCTTTTCCACGATGGCATGAATTTTGTCCAAACACTATCGGGGGGAAATCTCAAAAATAGGTGACTATGTTCTGAGTTCGTTTCCATATGGTTCCTAAGTTAGCCATTGGGTTACACTGACTGAACGCTGTCATTAAGGTTTGATTAATCTGTTGCTAACGTAAATTATTCCTAATTTGTATTCCGAGTAAATTATGGGAAACACTAGTAAGTTGCATTTCCATCCCTCCTGCATGCCATCTGCTCAAAGAAAATACTACAAAACAACGCCAATTGCCATGGATACCTGAGAAGTCTTTCAAGATAGACTGAGTAGAAGCCTATATACATGGCAAATTACACAGATTCAGTATTTTCGAGGCTCTGTCGGTCACACATAACAATACAGTTTCGTACCCGCAGCTAGACTGCACCCTAACCTTGAACTTGCCAGGTCCCTACTGACTGAATCTTATTCATAAAATCCGTAAGGATAAGCAAACCACCAAGGACTGCGGAAGGATAGCAAACGCTGGTCAAAGACTCAGTGACTGCGGTACACGCCTTAGACACGGGACACAGAATAGATCTGGGTCACGTTGAAGTTTTAAGACGGGGATTACGAGCACACCACAGCGGCTGACAGGCGAGGCGGTAGAAATTACGAAGCATCACAGTGTGAACAGAATCGAGGGTGTAGAACTGGCGGGTGTAAGGAAAACGGCATTAGATAAACCGAGTCGACATGTGACTATGTGTGGTTGTCAACTAACTTAGAAAAAACAGGATGGGAGTGGAAATACCCTCCCGATTAAGGTTCACAGAATCCCTCTTACACAACTATCGTAGCACCAGCTCATGCACATAGACGGACGAGAAGTGCAAACGACGTTCAACAGTGATCATCACGTGAACCAAACCAGAAGAACTACACCTTAGGCTTGACCCAAATCAGTGTAGATTTGCTCATCTGTCTAACACTTGGTCACCCACCATAACACACTAATTTCCTCGGTCAACACCTAACAGATATTTAGCTCTACTTAGCTGATTGGTTCGCCTTCTGCCTTAGATCTCGACCAACCTCGTAACCTAGTCACTTTGCCTGACGAAGCTTTTGTGTCAAAAGCGAACCGTTACCCAGCAATAAATCTACCGATTGTTTCCAAACTTTTCCAAAAACGAATCCGAAAGCTTACTTTCTATTTTGAATTGTGGCCGTCCTGTATGTGTGGCACTACATCACCCTAAAACAACGTTGTTACCATTTGTCTTTCAACTCCATGTTGAACTAATTTTCTTGTGTAGGAATATCGAATCCGTCTATTAATGGTGGGAAATGATGCTCCACTGAACTCACCTCACTCTAGAGCACATGCGCCTTGCTCCAAACCCAAGCGTATTGTCAAATCTCAACTATGGAGCCGAGTGCGGTTTTCTTAAACGGAACTGTGGCTTTGCACCTCTGACTTTTCGCTTAAATGCGGTAACTAGCAGCCACGTTACCTTCCCAGAACACTGTACTGTAGCTAGCATGCCCCATCAATACGACTCAGACATCCAGATCACGCAGACAGTTTGGTACATTCATTCCTGATTGGTTTGGCTCCCTCACACTCCTGCGTCTAGTGAGTTTGACTTAAAATTCGCCTGTTGCTTATCGTTGTTCCAAATTTGATAGAGTTGTTACATGCGATTCACAAGGCTCTTGTCTCAGTTTTTTCTCGGGTTTGGATGATGTGATCATTCCAGAGGCTATACAGCAGTTTTGCTAAACGATACAAATCTTGGTCCACTGAGAGGGTCTGTACTTTAGGGTCAAACTTTCAATCTTTTCACCCAATAGGCCCTCTATGTAATTTTCGGTATTTTACCTTTATGCCTTTTGCTCTCCATACAACATTCCTTAGTGGCCGGGTAAGAGTCACATGATGCGTGTTCCTAGGATTGTGTGATCAGTGATGAGTGTTACGGCACAGAGATATGATCTTCAACTCCGGTCGATGTTGTACCTCGGCGGCACACTTTACAACGTAGCTCATAGTTACTAAGCACATTGAAGAAATTAAACATGACACCTAATAGTCTACCGGTTGAGTAAGCTTATTTTCAAATATTGGAAATTCCGACAGAACATGGTGGCTTTTCAAGTAGATTACTGCCACTTTTATTGCAAACTTCGTGTAAAACTGACTAAATTTTACCTGTTGAATGAACGGTAACGAGCTTGCGCTACAAGGAACTTGTCCATCATCAGCTTGCCGTTTTGCACAGTCCGTTTTGGTAACATCCAATCTGACTACTCAAACAGACCAGTCGAAATTTTGTTGTCTACCGAATGGAAGCTACTCACCATCTCCTTTGTGTGTACCAGTGAAAAGGAAGAAGGCCTTCGCTGCGGAGTTGTTTATTAGAGAAACACCAAATTAACAGTTACAGACTATTGGACTGGGGAGCAAAACTCTCATATGCATCTTGTTTACAAAACTGAATATCCATCTTCTCCTTGAACGCGTCTTCTTGAACTTTCCTGGATATTCATTGACTGTTACTCAAATGCAAGCAAATGCTACAAAGCGACTCCGCAAATTCCGTAATAAATCTCACTTTTCAATAGACACGAAGCGGAGTTACGAGAAAACATACTCCTTGCATACCTCCTCAGTAGTATCCACCGTTACACCAGTATGTACGTTTCGAGTTACAATGCTCCCTATGCGAAGCATGTGTAATCACCAAGCTAGTCTCAATTTCCGACAACGTTATGACGACAGAGTGTGACCACAAGTGTGGTTTGTCTGTTCTGGATCTCTCTCCCCTGACCGCATAGTGAGCAGCAATTCGAGTTGGAATTAATTTGAACCAAGAAGAAACTGGTGGTCTGCAAACTACAAGGTCACTAGACAACTCTTTCTTGATGTTAGTCGTTAAACTGGACGTACCATTGGTTTCATGCTTGACGTCAAGCGGATTGTTTTCGAAAGTCTCAGATTAGTGCCTCATATTAAACCATGGGGCACTTCTTACTGGAATGTGCATTAAAGAGTGCTACGAACACCTAAGCGTACTGAAGGAGCTCCAAGACTGATCGACTAAGCTCTGTAAGATTTAGTAATTATGCACCACAACCTTGATGCAGCTTAACAACACCCACATCCAGTTTATCCCCTGCCATTCGCTCCCTCCTACATTGCTAAAACAACTTTGAGAGCAACAGAAATCCGTGCTTCATCTCTCATCGTACCTTTAAAGGCCTTTAAAGTGACGCAGATTGCAAGGCACAAAATTTCAAGTTTGCAAGATATTTCAATTCTTAATTAAATCTCATCAGGCGCGTACTAGATAATCCAAAAATAAACAGGCACGTGAGCAGAGGGAAGAATCATCATGCTGATGGATGGTACTACCAGCGCAACAAAAAACACCTTCGTTTGAACATGTCAAAAGCACCTTTAAAAGACGGGCAGGAAGCTATGACGCAGGGAACTCAATACACTGCCAGGGGTCTTGGTTCACAAGGCGAATTGGGTTCCAGTATCACCAGTGAAAGTTCCATTACCACTCTCCTCAAAATCTCGTATGCATCTACTAATCCATAAGTTGGCAATGGACATCCGTTTGGGGCTAAAGAATAGGCAACCGTGAGTGCCTTTTAAGAAAGTGAGGAGGAGCAAGACATCTAAGTCATAAACTATCATTCTCCAGTTTCACTTAGTGCACACCAGTTTGGTTTTCAAAGAGAGACTCACTTAGATCCCAGCCGAATCTTGCATTCGTGATATCCTTCAGTTAAGGGCGCTGCACAAGACTCCCTCGTATTTCAGTTGGTTCGATATTAGAAATACCACACCGGCGGTACATTCAGGTGGAGAGCGCTATAATCAAGTGTGTCAGCTGGGAGTCTAATGAGGCTCCCAATAAAAAACAACTTCACGTGCATACTTGGCAAAGTTTGTAAGCCTTGAGTTTAATGGAAATATAAGTCTGACGGCGGAAACTTGAGGACGGTGACCACCTGATGAGCCACAGTAAGGACAAAAGCAACCCCAGAAACATTAAGATAATGGCACCATCCTACCCTACTGACCTGGTCGACCACTCATCCTCTGGCTGAAATCGAACGCCGCATCATTCCAGCAAAAGCATTCGATGTAATGTTCAGAGTGGTAAGTAATACATTTTGAAACGTTATGAAACTATTGCCATTCGCAAACAGAAGCCTGGTCCGTGTAAACAGAAACAGCTCACCATTCGTTTACTAAGCTGCATAGCAAAGATTCACAGGTTGATTTTTGTTCACTTCAATTTGAGTTGCCATCAAAAACATTAGAAATCTTCGGAAAAAACACTACATGGATAGGAAATTTACTTATAACGATCTAGCTTGTTCTACCTTGAAGTTTCTCACAGTACAACGATGTTTCACATGTTAAACAATATTTGCTTAGTCACTTTTCTGCAGCCAATGACTATTGACTCGACTACTCTATTAGATTGTGGCTTCAACTGGTCGGAGCTAACCTCCATGCTGCTTATGGTCTCCATGGAGAAAACTTTCACTCTCTAGACTTCATCACTCTGGCTCGATCGAAGCAATAGTTAACACCTTCACGTGATCCCATTCCATTCAACTCCATTGTTCACGGTTCATCATCATCATCATCATCATCATCATCGTCATCATCATCATTGACAGGAACACCAGATGAGGACATTACTGTTTCACTGTCTTGTGGTGGTGTAATTTTAGTTTACTAAGGCCTTATAAAGTGAGGGGAATTAATGGGACAATGAGACCTAGAGTCACATTAAAATGAACAGTCACGAGGACACAAAAGTGGACTTTGAGCAGATGGAAGAATCCGTCGTTAACGAGAAGAAGAAATCTGACTGCTTAGTCTACGCGAATGCTAATCAAGCCTTCTCAAGAGTGACATCGGACTAGTAAATTCTGACCAAATCCTATTACTCATCATGAATAACACCGAAGCGCACGCATTTAGGTTTTCATAAGATAAATCTCCGTTCAATGTTGCTAGAAGACGCCGCAAATAACCAGTTGATGTGAAACCGATGCAGTTTTCCAAACTAGTGTAAAACCCCTGAAAATCAGATCATCTAGTTTTAATGGATAGAAAAATATACAAGTAAGTGGCTGTCACACTTGAAAGCGCAAGTCGGTCCACATTCAACAAGTCACATCGTTGACACCGGCCTTGCGAATATGGAATTCATATGACAGATTTCCTGCTGATGCTATGAAGACGGTCTGCTTCGCATTTTTCCAACATGTACTGAACAGACAAAGCTATTTGCAACTAACCAGTTTTGGGGTGGGGTATTGTTCCAACTGTCCCCTGGATTAATACAGCACAGTACTAACTCATAGAAGTGACAGGACCAAATGCCAGTCAACACTGATGACATGTTTATACGATAACTCCACACCATCCAGCGTGCAGCCGAACCCCGAAAAAGCGAAATTTCACAACCAGAAGAATTCCGGTTCGTCACGAAGAATGCGAATCCGTTGAAGTAAAACATAGTTCAAAAGTTCATGTACCACCGACCTGTATTGTCAAGATTTTTTATCCGGTATGATGCGTTGGCCGAACAAAATGTAAGCGTAGCAAAAATGTAACATCTGCTCTACAATAATCCTTTTGAAAAGCAATGGGAAACAGCAGAAGTAACAGACAGAGCAGATGCTGTGATCAAGAGGCACGATCAGGCACCGAGTAGAGATGAGAAGTCACCATTAACCGGAAAGACGAGAATTAATTGCGAAACCGTGGTTGAGCAGGCAGTCTCATTCATACCTGAAAGTCAATCTTCTGTGTCCGGTCTCATTCTATCCTTATCATGCCTGAGTGCCTGAAATTAGAAAAAAATGTATGAATGTATAAAATTGAGGAGGAGTGCGCGTTTATGGAATTAAAGCCGCCATCACAAGAAAAATTCCCCTATCAACTAAAGCGCTGTTAAGTCCAGATTTTCCGTCTAAATTTCCTACGCGGAAAAACGTAACTTGCAGCAACTCGTGTGCTGGTTCGGAATGTGACCATTTTTTCGGTATTAGACTGCTTAGTTATTAATTGTTTTGCAGTTGAATATTGAGCCACAGGATGGTTATATCCTTGATCATTATTGTGCCCTTTTCATAGAGAGAAGCAAATTTGCGTTGATTGAGCACTTCGACTGCTCATATTCAGACTGCGTGTTCGATCGAAACAGAGGCGTGTCAGCTGATTGGTCGCTTCAATGAATGCGTTGCACTGGATAACAGTTGAACCTGATCACGTCTGTACAATATACAAATCCCACTAAGCTGCATCTAGAGAAATTTGTTCGCAGCAGTTTTTTCACATGGCGCAAAATTGAGCGTCGTAGTACACGGTCTGTTTGTTCACTGATAATTCCTCCGTTGACTTTCATCTCCAGTTAGGCACATTTGAAGTGAATTCACATGTTACACGACAGCTAAATGGTCGAATCTGATGAGTATGATATCACTAACCGTTCATCAATGGGGAATGCTTGAAACATGTGCAAACCGGAGGTAGAAAGTACAGTAAACAATCGTTCTATATTGAAATTAAATACTCAGAGGTAGTAAGACCTATGACCATTTTGAGCTTCGCAGAATGCAAACCTACGGTCTGCCGCGTAACTCTTTGTCAGCATCATTTCGAAAGCTACAGATCAAAGACGTTCCTAGTGAGACTGGAAGAGAAATACGGAGCGCACTTCTTCCAAGAACTGAGTAAAAGAACAAAACAACGGATTGTTGCCGCAACGATAGTCAGGGCATTCGGCGACTACCGAGCATTATTTGGCCATCAGTGGTTTTCATGAGTATTCACTACTTCTCTCAGTCGTCAAAAAACTCGTGTGGCCCCAAATACGCCTAGACTGCTGCACACAATCGATCCGAGAATTCAGTGCATTGACGTGATCAATAAAATGCCCCTAACAGAACAAGTTTGGTATTTCTTTTTGTTCAGCAATTGTACTTCAGTCACGCAACACGCTCCTTTTAGACTACGAAAATCGTTTTCGCTTTATTGGTTATTCTGTTCTGGTGAGTCATACGTAAAGCTTCCCTTTTCTAATACCCGTCTCCTAACTGTATAGCTTTGAACATTTCAGCTGAACTGTTTTTGTAACGAACCTATTTGTAGTTTGTTGTGATCTCTATAATCTTATTTGCATTACAAAACACCGTAGCGCTGACAATCTAGTTATTTTCTGCATGGATGAAAATCCATCCCAGAAGGAATGTGTCACTATAGGACCACCAGAAAATTGAAATTTTAAAACCGAAAAGCACAACATCTGGAAGTTGTGAGTACGTCACAACAACTGGACAACCGTTGAGCAGTCAAGTTCTTTTTCCAACCTATCACTGCTTCTCCCGAACGGTTTGATAAGTAACAAGCCAAAAATATCCATAGTAGGAATATCATCCAGTTAAACCAGCCTTAAATACATGGGATCTTTCGTCCGTTTGTGGACGAAAAACAGTGCTGACATGAGTCGGAACTGAAATACAAGGTACCCTGTGACTGGGCCTTTTGAATGCGCTCATATCTGCAGATTGTATGCGCAAACAATCAATATTTTGTGATGCCTGTATTCCTCGAAATTTATATCCGATTGAGTATGCCAAAGAATTTCAAGCACAAACAAGAGCAACCCCAGAATGTTAACAACTTGATACCTGCTGAAAGTATGCTGACGGAGGCATGTGGAAGCGAGTAGAAATGGATCTACTCTCCTTATTGTTTCAGTCTGATACTTGTATTCCCTCATATAATATGCACTGAATCCTGAAAGCTTATCAGAGTCAGTAGTGTACTACTGACTGACGTCAGGCCACTCTATGTTGTTCCTTTGTCAAATTAGACCACTTCTCAGAAGAGGGTAGTTTCTGTCCAATACTTTACCTAGCATCTCCAAAGACGTTCAAGTACATAAATATGGGTTGAGAATTAAACTAGACAGTGTAACACAACACACCATTGCGGTGTGACTGTCACCACAATCGGTGATAATATGTCTACATCAAACTTTTAAGGTGGCCGAAGACCGATGTTGTATTCCCACTCGGATAATTTCAAACCGGCTACTGGACCAGGTGTCGTAGGTGGCGTACACTTTGCCTGGAAAATGAGGACGCAAAAGCATGGTACAACCACAAACAACTAGGTCATCAACTAAAAGCGTGGAACTACCGAAATTCTTTCTTCTGTCAGTGTACTGTTGGATAACACGCGCTTTCCATGTGATACTAAGAGCCAGGTTTGTTTTGTCCATATCCATCAACGTTGAATGGCTCCTGTAAAATCCCAGATTCTCATTTGTTTCCACAACGTTTATTTCGTTTGTGATGTACTTCTGATTACCGTCGCAATACCCGACAGTGAATGACTTGAGCGGGAATCTGAAGTCTCACTGAACAGGCCGTTAGACGTACCGTAACCGAAAGTGTTGTTAGCTTGTGTGCGGCGTGTATGAGATTTGTGCCACATAACTATTGATCTATTTTACTTGGTGAATGACTGATCATAAAGTACTATAATTTAGTTTTCAGAAATCCATTCACAGTTTTCCTGAGTTACCAGAAGTTGTATGAAGATTATTAAAAGATCATACAAAAGTTGATTGCTTAGTGACGCCAAATAATAAGTAGGTCACCTAGATGTGCTTTCACTGACAAGCGGCCGACAACGGTGTTGATAGCATCACTTGAGTTATTTGCTGTCGTCAACCGTCTTAACGATAGTTTTATTGGAATTTGTAATAAACGCGCACAATGCACCGTGTGATTTGGTCAACTATGTGCGTCCTCGTGTTACTGTGAGCCACAATGCCTTTTATTGAAGTTTTTTCTTCCTGGTTTCACAAATACAAGGCGTCATTTTTCGAGAAATACACTAATTTGCAAATCAATTTGGTTTGGCGACAGACTCACATGGAACCCAGCTGAATCTCCCGTTTGTGATGTTTCCAGGCAACTGAATGTGCTGCACCAGGCCGCCTCATGTTCCAGTTGCTACGATATTCGAGATATCGCGATACATGTATATTCGTAATGGACTACTCATAAGGTTGCTGAAAACTCTTCGACAGCCCACGACCGGTTTCGCCCTTCTTGGGGCTCATCAGGTAGGCGCAGTCCCCGAGTTTCCGTCAACCTTATGTTCTACTTGAACCCAAATTGGACTGTTTTGGAGAAATACACTCATTTGCATATCAATTTGGTTTTTGCGAGAGACTCACCTGGAACCCAGCTGAATCTCCCGTTTGTGATGTTTTCAGGCAACTGAATGTGCTGCACCAGGCCGCCTCATGTTCCAGCTGCTACGACATTCGAGATATCGCGATACATGTATATACGTGATGCACTATTCACAAAGTTGGTGAAAATTCTTCGACAGCCCACGACCGGTTTTGCCCTCCTTGGGGCTCATCAGGTAGGCGCAGTTCCCGAGTTTTCGTCAACCTTATGTTCTATTTGAACCCAAATTGGACTGGCTTCGATAAATACACTCATTTCCAACGAATAATTCAGCGGTGTTCCAGGTGAGTCTCTCGCAAAACCAAATTGATTTGCAAATTTGTGTATTTCTCGAAAAACAGTCCAATTTGGGTTCAAGTAGAACATAAGGTTGACGGAAACTCGGGGACTGCGCCTACCTGATGAGCCCCAAGAAGGGTAAAACCGGTCATGGGCTGTCGAAGAATTTTCAGCAACCTTATGAGTAGTGCATCAGGCACAAGGCGTCATGTTCAGGGTGGCGAACAGAGCTGAACCCTTCAGCCAGCTTTGAAACCGAACCTGCTGTCGACCACTACATTCATGGGTAGGTTATCCTTACGATTATATCTCCGGTATCATGTTGGGAACTCTATTGCTGAATAATCGTCTACTTAGCACTTCATCCCTTGGTGAAACCGTATCCCCCTACTCTGCATGCCTAAAAAATCGCATGTATCAAATGAAACAAAAGGTCGAAATTTGGAGACACCCACAGCAAACTCTCCAAATCAAGACCGCTTTTCTGTAGTTTATGCTTATGTTTGGTAACAATGAACCTGCGTTTTGACCCCTGAAGAGTGTGCTTCTGGTAGCGGTAATTTCTCTCTACTTCTCAAATTAATTCAAGATTGTGCATCAGTGTTTTAGTAGGATGGGGCACCCGACTAAATATCCCTTACAACCTTGTCCCTCCTAAAGCAATCGTCCTCGACCGATCCGTGGCTGGATTTTTATCATCAATCTTTTTTGTATCTTGGCGCTTTTAATACACGGCGGCTGCTTTCATTGGTGGCCTCCATTCTAAAGGTAATATTTCATGCGGGAAATTGTCAACAACCCGGAGTGTGAATAGGTGTGTGGCTTATCTATCGTGTTCGCATTTGCATGCGGACATCTACAGGTGGTTTTCCAGATTATTCGGCCTGTCGTATTGGCTACACAGTCACCAGGGAAATTGGTTGTCACTTCAGAAATATTCTTCTCGCTCGAGCACCACTTTCGGCTGTAGAGAGGCCAAAAACCATTGAGGTAAACTTCGACTCACCTGGCCAATCGCCTTGGGGTTCAAACTTACTCCCAAGATGCACAGAGTAAAGTACACTAATCACTCCGGATGCAGCCTTTAGGAGATTATTTACCTAGATATCTAAGTATAATATTATAGCACGTAGCTCCGGTATTCTATGCCCGGCATAGAGATATACATTGCCAGTGAGCTCTAACAAGAGTAGAATTAATGCAATGGCATCCTTTCTTTGGTCCGTACTTACCAGAATATTTGTGCCAGGACAGAAGAGTGAGTATTCAAAAGAGAGTGATGTGAGTTTAGATTCCACAAACCCCTCAGCCCCCCAAAAAACCACAGCATATAGTCGTATGTATGCTCCACTGTTTTATAGGATGCTGTGGGAAATTTATCAAGATGACTTGATGGGATTTTACATTCGCCACAAAAATGTTTTGAATATATACGTAATGCACTACTCATAAGGTTGCTGAAAATTCTTCGACAGCCCACGACCGGTTTCGCCCTTCTTGGGGCTCATCAGGTAGGCGCAGTCCCCGAGTTTCCGTCAACTTTATGTTCTACTTGAACCCAAATTAGACTGATTTCGATCGCGATAGCTCGAATATCGCAGCAAGTGAAACATGAGGCGGCCTGGTGCAGCACATTCAGTTGCCTGGAATCATCACAAACGAGAGATTCAGGTGGGTTCCAGGTAAGTCTCTCTCAAAACCAAATTGATTTGCAAATTAGTGTATTTATCGAAATGTTTTGAATGCTTTCGCATCCCTTATGATTTCCTAAGAAAGTTTGACCCCGTTTTAGAATTCTTTAACTTCGGATCACATCATAGTAGAACCTCTGTCCACATCCGTGATGAAAGGTACAAACGCGTCTAAAGGTTACAAATCAGATCAGTTAGGGCTCCATATAACTCATGTGAACGATCTGATTACATGCGATAATCACAATAAAACTGCATTGTTCTAGGCTTTTCGGGGACCAACCACATACTTCCGCGAAGTTCAACGATCCTTTGGGATTAATTTCATTTTCGGACAACTATGTCTGAGAATCAAGCTTTCTCAAATCGTCTAAAACAGCGGCGAGCTTGGTTGTACAACTGGCAAGACTATTTTTGTTACACAACCTCAGATGGCAGCTTCTATTGTGAATGGGACGAATTTTCGATTAACTCCCTCGTTTACCATAAAAATGGTCCCGGGAGTTATTCGAAAACGAGCAACGTCGTCTATTTCAGTGCCCAAACTGCGGAATACTATGCCGTTTGGAGGGTTATTCGTGCTTAAGTGAAAGAAAGGCCTTTGGTGGTATTGTGCATAAACTGCCTGCAAATTTTATGAGGGAGTAGCACCACAAAGCCACTCTGTGTCACCGAATCAGGTTCCCTGCTCAAGTTGATGCGAAGCACCGTGCTGTCAACACTAACTCGGTCATCGGCAAAACGACAGCTTTCCTTTTGGGCGCTCAGTGAGAATGGGAAACGTTCACGGTACTAGAAGTTGGAGCAAGACAGAGTCAAATTAAAGGCGAAACTAATGTGACTGGAAAATCGAATAGAGCAGCATAGCCTAATTAGAAATTTGTCAACTCCCAGTTGATACATTCATCGTGTATGCTTTTGTGGCGAATCCCTTTGTTTTGCTTGCCATATTTAAAGACAATTGGAGGGCATTGGATAGATTCAAGCCAACTTGCGAAGTGAGTCTGCTCTGCAGTAAACACCTCCCCTCTGCGCAGAAAATAAACCTCGTTGCGTTCAACGGTCGGCCTCAGGCCAATCTGTGGTGCATCAGGATTTGCAGCTTTTGGAAATCCACTGAGCCAATGTGTCAACTAAGTTAGTGGCGTGATTATGATGCGTTCAGCAGGTAAAACTTTCAGGAAAGGGTACAAGAGTTATGTTCCGAAGGCTGAATTCTGGGCTGATTATTCAAGGTTAGGACGGATACCGTAAATCTAGGTATTAGGATCTGTTTGCAATGAAAGTCACTCATTGAAGTCATGTGTTTTGCAGGTTGCCGTCAAGTAACTCACGCCGGCACTTATGGAACAAAAGTTTCCGGCTGAACGGTAGATTTTTCAACCACAGCTTTCGTAGGACTTGGGCACATCAATTCGCTGTCGACCATTCTAAATTCTCAGTGATTATGTTGATGGACAGCGGCTTGTCAGAAGAATGCATCCTCGACTTCTCCCTATACGATCTTTGACACGAAACAAAGAATGTCTACATAACCCGCCTTTGAACGACCAAGAAATGCCTAAGAATGATTTGAATGCAAGTTGGTCGTCAGTACCTCTCGATGCGTCCTTATAGGGGGAGTTCGAATACCATTGTAAATGAGAATGCTCTCACCTCACTGCAAGAAGACAACCTCAGTACTCAGAAGCAAAGTTTGCAATCTGACCTGCAAGTTACTCGAAAAAATCAACAATCAAGCACCGTAATTGTGTTATCTAAGCTGCGCACCAATACGGAAACTAATCGCTTCGCAGCCTGGGACTGGTTGAAAAGCGTCAAGTGTTTAATCTCAGGCTCAGAATTGGACTCGCATAATTGAGTGGTAATACACAACTTGGAATTTTATAGCTAGTAGTGCTATTTTTATAAGTAGTAGACAAAACTTGATCATAATCTCTTAAGGCATTTTCCGAAGTAAAGGTCCGTTGTTATAGTGATGTATGGAAACATCTACCTACACAACCTTAGCTAACTTTGGAACCGATGCATTAAACGGCAGCAACGAAACCTGTTTTGCCAGCTAATCAGAAAGACAGACAGCTGTTGCTACATCGTTAAGACAACAGGTGGAAATCAGAGCAGTCTTTCTCGAAACAACAGCAAAAAAGTGTGTAAAAAAAGATACCAGAAAGGTCAACACTAATTGATAAACTCCACAGAGTACTTAGGAGAACGCGATCAAATTTTCAGCTGATGCTATACAAGCTTGGAATGTTTGCGCTCTAAACACAGTATATTCAGCTCTGTACACAAAATCTAACAGTGTTGTGCTCAGCATGCTTCATCAGTGTGGTAAACTGCCTACGCTGACAGTGCATGCACCTGCGCTCCAAGTGACCCTGAGTCTAAGAATTGCAAACAAATTTGAGAAACTATGAGCGGACCAGAAAAATGTTTTGTCACTTCACCATCATAGGCCTGCACCCACTGTTTTTTGCTGGATTTTGCGACTTTGAATTGCAAGGATTTACCAAACAATTCGCGATCGAATTCTCCCAGCAAGTGTACCATGGATTAACTGACCTGGTTGCGCGTCTTTTCATATCCATAAATCTTCACCTTGCTGTAATGGATGAAACTATCTTCAGGGTATGAGCAACTCTCGCCAGTGTTCCTTATTATTGGCACCGAAAATGAAATTATTTGGACTCTAATCGGCCAAACATCTCGAGCAAGAGTTTTCCCACCGATTGCGAAAACGGACTCCCTTGATGTACAGTTTCAAACGACCATCTGCATTTCCGCAAAAGAACAAGACCTTGATGGTATCAGCGCCTTGACCCAGACTGGTCAATTACGATTGGTTGGCAGAGCATTAGAATCATCAGGAAAACGTATAAAGCTTCTCACGGTCAAGTAGCGACCACAGTTGCGGTAATTGTTCCCCAGTCCCAACTCCCATTGCAAATCGAAGCGAAAACGGCTGTAGTTAGGCCGAATATTGTGGACTCTTTGCCTCTCTGTGGCCGGTAGTCATGTGGTTCTCCCAACAAGCGTCTGGAAATTTCACAGGTCATTGATCCAATTACGGAGAGCTCTCGTCACTTAGTGGATTGTGTAGTTCAGACTTGTAAATTTACAAAGTTTACAAAGCGTGAAGGATCAACCCTACTGCTAAATACATACTGATAAGTAATTCGTAGAATCAAACTTTTCAGTGCCGTTTGAAGGTGTGGACAAGTTCTTCTTACTCATTTACACCAAAGACAAATATCTTTAGAGTATAATCTTCGTCTGTCTTTTCCGCAAAGCTCTTTGACACTCAGGTGACCGTATCTATTTTTGGTGAGTTGCGTGGTGGTGACATTTGTTTGCTATCTTGTGTCCCAGGATGGCGGCCAAAAAACTCGGCCCTGGGGACGCCTCATCCACCCCATGTTGAGAGAATCTGCTGAATAGTGAATGAAGGCCGCTTCACAGTGTGGTGTACCGCGTAAGTTCCCGGCCAGATACACAAATTTTAGTCTGTCTGTCACAGCCTCATATCCAGAGCTCACCTGTTTTTTCCCCGGCGATGGATGTGATGTGCATTTATACCAGAACCGAGCAGCTTGCCCCAGCTAATGCTTCCCAGGTACTCGTTTGATTAAAATAGCTGCAGTGATGCTTATTCTTCCATTTGCGACCGACCATTTGCGCTCACCTAATAGGATGAAGGATAAGTCTGTTGGAAAAAACCTATCAACTCATTTTCATGACCGGTCAGAACTACAGCAAAATGTAAGCTGACTTACGGAGATTTTGTGAACTCTCGAACGACCAGCAGAAATCCAACTTGAACACAAAGAACACCGGAACAAACGGCCAGGAAATATGACCACATACGGCCAATTTTAGCTGTGTAGAAAAGTACCGCAGTCAGCGTGCAGGCCATAGCAAGCAACACCAGTATATAGCGTACGATGAGTACCATTCGGCTGCTACGGAGAGCGGCAATACACAAACTTAGGAATTCAATCACAAAAAGAACAACCATACAAAATGTTCCGGCAACCGTTAGTCCACCGACAATGGCTGCTACAGTTTTCCATTCGGTATTTTGACAACCGGTGAATAGGCCTCCACATCCCCAGCGCTCAGTTATCAGAGCTGAGACTGAGGTGCCAATCGACACGAAGATAATGAACAGTCCAAACCAGCGAAAACCCTCATCCATTAGCGATAGAGCGTCCGATGGACAATTCTGCGAGGCAATAAGTCATGTCACGACATTTTGGTGTGTTGTAAGGATCCAGACCAATGAGAAATTAGCAGAAATGCTATAGGCCAACTGTCGTGTCGGTTGATTCAGCTAGTTCACTTGGCCTAGAACCAATGCAGGCAAATGCAGATAGACCACTAGATCTCGACGGTTCATGTTCTGCTAGAATCAATAATCATCAAAATTACTGGCGAAATACGAGACCAATAAAACCAGAAGGTTGTAGGATAGTTTGGGTTGATATTACTGAAGTTGAGGAAGAAGGCTGAGTTAGTATAAAATGAGCGCTCGTGTGTGTTTACGCGAGGGATTAGCATTAAGTCATCATATAAGAATTAAGTTGTATCCATTCAAGGCTGTACGGATGCGTGAGAGGATGGCACATGTTTGTAGGGAATGGAGCTAAAAAAACTTGTTCATTAGAGGACTCTCTCTAAAATGGACATTTCCCCATTGATAGGTCATAATGAACCAAACTTTGTGTGAAATCACCTCCCAAGAGTGTTCGATTGTAATGAGCGGTCCTTAAGGCTTCCGCTTCCTGATATCCTCCTCTGAAAAGGCTGTGCACCCGGTTTTTAAGCAAAACTTTGTTCATGAAAGCCTTTTCGCTAAAAATCGAACCTGCTCATTACCATCTTTAGCGTCACCGGCATCATCGACATTGCCAAAATTGAACGGTAGGAAATTACGACTCGGTCACAGTTGCCTTGAGATGGGAGTATAGTTCTATTTCCGTTCGCTTAACAAACTACAGTGAACGATGCAGTCGGTAGTTGCTGTTTTACGTTATAAAACAAGCCATATCATACTAATTTGGCGCTTTCTTACCTAATCTGTGTCAAAATGACAAAACACTTCAGCTGCATATGTGATATTTAAAACCTCGCCGGCTTCCACCAGATCTTTGCGACCCTAGTCTGTGCCGGAATGACTCATCTTGTGCTCGACTATCCACTATTTACATATGTGAGTGAAAGTACTACGGACCGTACTTTTGAAGGTGAAGAACAAATTACGGTTAGAGGCCAGTCACGCAAACAAGTCAACAGTACATTGTAAAAAATGCTATTTCACCGTGTTTAATCTTGTTTTTAAACAAATGAACCGACTAATCTGCCCGCCACATTCTAGCGTCAAACTGTCCAATAAAAATACTGGACGCGTTTAGTATTAGACTGGCAGGCAGGTCCGGTGCAAGTAGTGTCCAGCGCTTTTGCAAAGTTGCCTACAAAAGGACCCCTGTGTAAATTAAGAAACAAAGAATGACGACGGGAGTACACAGAATGGCAGTAGTTGCGGCACCTGCGGCAAAGGTGTATGTTTTTCATCCATCAAGATAGTTAATTTGCACTTACTTACAGGTTGACGTGCATATATGATGTAAGGTTGGTGGAACCGAAATCACTCTGTCTACCTTGAAGGGCGAGACCAGTAGTAGGCTGCATGAGACGTCCCAGCAACCGCATAATTATGGTGTTGTGTCAAGATTCTCACACCAGATGGAACTTCAGGCAGCTTTAACTCAGTACACACAGTTGACGGTTAGTTTGAGTGAGGTTCAATTGGCATTCATTTGGGTCTCCAAATGGCAAAAGTCTAATCTACAGATGGGTATACGGCCTCAAAGCTTGCTATTCCCGACCGAAAACTCGGACGATATTTGTTTGATAAATAGGTAATCTACTTGTGATAGAATCACACCAACAACCCGAAGGAGTTCTGAATAGGAGCTATTCAGAAAGTACAATTCGTAGACGATGGTCATCGTAAGCAGACAGGTTCGATCGAAGTCGACTTAATGGAACACTAACCGCACAGTGATGATTGTCCCTCGACTAGTGACGAAATGTGTAAAAATTATTAGCCCCGCACGGTGAACAAGCTAACGACGAGTGCAAAACCGAGTTCTACAAGTCGTCGAATAGGCCACGAATACGACGAGATGTTAGAGAAATACACTCATTTGCAAACAAATTTGGTTTTGTGAGAGACTTACCTAGAACCCAGCTGAATCTCTCGTTCGTGATGTTCCTAGGCAACTGAATGTGTTGCACCAAGCCGCCTCATTTTTCAGTTGCCACGATATTCGAGATATCGCGATACATATTTAGACGTAATGCACTATTCACAAGGTTGCTGAAAATTTTTCGACAGCCTACGACCGGTTTTGCCCTTCTTATGGCTCATCAGATAGGCACAGTCCCTGAGTTTCCAGCAACCTTACGTTCTACTTGAAACCAAAATCGAAGAACTTTCAGCGACCTTCTGAGTAGCGAATTGCGTATATACGAAAAGATGTCCTTTGTGGTGTTCTTAACTCTGAGGAGAGATGTGCAACGCACGTTAATCTGAGGGGCGGAATATTTAAGACCAAACAGATGCCATTTGAAAGAGAAATCGAAGCTTGTAAATGAAGGCTTTATATTTTGATAGCTAACTGGCGATAAAACCCGATAGCGACAAAATGAGGGGCACTCTCCCGCAGCTTAAACGCAACTACTGCTCCTTGCAACAGGGGAAACGTGCTTCTGCTTTCAGTGATCACCTTCATAGTTTGACGTCTAGTTTTTATTATTTCTTGTGCTCCACGAGTATTTGAGCGCAGTGGCTTCCTCCTTTGGTTGGTCGTATGAAATTTACTGAATACTTATACATTGTTTCCACCTTGATTGTTCCACGTTGAGTTGCGCGCAAAACCTCGAAAGCCAAATCGCTCAAATGAAGGCTTATCTACAAATGCGGTATTATAAATACAATAATAAAATAATAAAACTTTACAAACCTCAAATCGTGGGACTACGCTGGCTTCTATACCTCGGTTTAGGAAGTGCTAATTCCTAATGGATCCCAAAGTCCACACCGGCTCAAAGGCACGAGTTAACAAGACAGCGAAACCACGTGTTGACTTAAAGAGCATGTCCGGTGACAAGGTCATAGAACGGTTTATGTTCAGGTCAAAAACAAGAAAGGTGGCATGGGCGCAAAATCGAAGTAACAAAAACGGGAAATGTCGTTGTAAAAATAAAGATAGAAGAAAACAATCAACAATAATCAGCTAAGTCTCAGAATTTGTCTTTAAGAAAAAACAAACAACTGAAGGAAACCGGGATAAACTCACCAAGATCGCTATGCATGTGAACGTTGATCTTGATTACACGTTGTAAGCATCAATTTTAAAAGGGAAGAGAAATTTAGTTGAGGATGTTTTAGTTCCTCTTGACTACGTTTCCGATAAACAACATATCATGTACTCTGCTCACTTTTCTCGTTAAAGTTTACCACTTGTCATAAGACCATTAATCTGGCTTTTGTCAGCTGTTTAACATTTTTTACAGGACCTGAACTATTCTATTATGAAACAGGATGAAACCACAACTATGGAGGTTTTGTCTACCAAAGGGATCGGTTAAATTCCCTTGGCACACTTTGTTCCGATCAAAATGATACACTTTGAATGCGGGGTTCTCCGGAAACACCTGAAGACACCTGAGGAATTAGTTCGGACTACAATTGCAGATCAAAAGCACACGTCAAGATCACATAGAATTTGGGTAGCTTTCAGCTCCGCTAATTGTTGTGCGATTCGCTGAATATCGCCTGTCGAAGAGCAACGCGGCACAAGAGATCATTCATGTTCTGCACAGCTTACTCACGTGTTTGTGAGTAGCCAGAAGGCTTAGGAGCTTCGGATTGACTCAGGGTGATGCAACTGCCGATAACCCCCACTTCGGAGCATTTATACCCAGAGTTGGTGTAATTTTTTGCAAATTTTCGCCATTGCAGATCGAAAAACATTCGTGGTCAGAAAAAGCGAATAAGCTGGAGCTCCTGGCTATCGAAAAGATTATGTCAGCTCGTTTCGCCGAAACTCAATGTGCAACTCATCTGCACAAATAACCAGAAAAAAATGCTACCTAAATAGTCATAACAGTGGAACGCAAAGCTATAAAATTTGATCGGTTTCGTTCGGCTTATTCAAATCCGTAAACGCTATGATCTGCATGTTCGTGAGACTAAGTGAAGTCTTTACAAAATGCGCAATAAGGACCCCTGGATTCACCTGTGTACAAATCACACAACACCAGTATATCTATCCCCTGGCCGAGTCAACTGATTACATATGCTTCAGTTTCGTGCTTGGTCTTTCGATAAACCACCACGTCCCCGGTAGTCAGTGATCAGTGCCACGACCGCAGAGCCAATCGGCATGAGGATTGTGGACAAGTCAATCCATTGGGGAACGCTAGCCTTTTCTGAAGCACGATCCTATACACGAGCATCTACAGGCGATTTCAAATCCAAGCATCGTGGAGTATGATGAAGGAATGTACGAATGTGGGAGCAGCACGCTTCTGATAGTTGAGACTGACCGTATTTCTTTAGTTCACATGAACTCAAGCCCACCCAAACAAGATAAAGGACACCTCCCTATTCTGACCGATCATTTGACTTTTGTCAAGTGAGTCGCGGATAGACGGTCCTTTTCTTACCAAACATCATTCAACTTCTGCCCCAAAAATGTATGAGTCTGCAACCAGCATAGCACCTTTTTTCTCAGTATTATTTGAGATACGCAAGTTGATTTGCGGGCCAGAATATACAGCGCTGCACCTGACCATTTGACGATATTGACGCTGTGTTAAGATTCTGTTTCAGATTTATCATACATCGTGTTCCGAGTGGGGGAGATTCTCAGTATCACTGTTCAGTGTGAAAATAACTTAAGAGACCATATGACTATCGGAATATTCCTTGTTCCACAAAGCTTTCTTCGACGGTAAAATCCCACCGAATCAAATTGCAAAAATTGACCACGACGACTGTTGTAGCTATGAACTCTCAATGTACCATTCAACAGAGGTTACACGATAGGGCCTTGAAGAAACTATTGTGAGCTGGAACAGCTCAGGTCAGAAAAAGGCCAACTTTGGGGAGCGTCAAAGATAATAGTCAAACGAAAGTTTGTGTTTCATAGGTCACTGATATAAACAAAGTGTGAAATCTACCGGTGAAACCGGTAGCGTTATCGCTGAGTTCTTCTCCGAATCAAAAGGACTTGGGCGAATGATGTGTGAAGAGGAGCAAGTGAACGAAGTTTCAGCAACCGTAGGAGTAGTGTATTACGTCCAAACACGTAAGCTGTTTTTGTCGGACTGGATCAGTGACATTTAGTCTGGTTGCTTCTAAAAGCTATCATTTCAGCATGGTTGAAAAAAACCGGTGTGTCTCGGGAGGCATAAGTACCATTCTCCTGTGTCTTAGCGCGTCAGTGTATGTGCACGCCACGGGGTCGTGAGGCTCTCCACAAGTTTGACGGCAATTCAAAATGATATTAATTAATGTAGTGGTTGGCATTTTGTGCAGTTCTTCTCACGCAATGAACAAGATACTTTCTGTTTGAGATTATATAAGGCCCGTGTGTGCCAAAAAGACGATAAATACCAGCCAACCGGGTTTGATCTCAGCATTCTGGTTTGATAATCCGATTGTCAACATTGACATCTCGTTATGCATGAGTTATGGCGTCTGCCGGAACCACTGTAAAACCAACTCTCTACGGCAAAATGGCCAGCTACATGACCCTGAATTCAACTCACTAGACGCATTGGCCGAAATTCTCATGATAGTTCTGCTTCCCCAAAACCAATTTCTGGAACATGCTAAATCCTTTCTTACAAGGTCAAACTTGAATACGCTGAATAAGCTAAGTAGCATGCAGAAAGACTTCAAAAACTGATGATGTCCGGGCATCGAAACCTACCGAAACGACCAACACATCGATTGTTACATTTGGCTTGGATATGATAAGCGCAATATCATTCTGAGAACTATATCTGACTTCCTGGTTGATCAGGTGGTCAAATTCGTTACAGGAATTACCTAATCAGGCAGTCGTCTGAACAGGTAAGCCCGACGGGTACAGTTAAATGTATCGCACACTACATCGTTTCTGTCTCATGTACGCAACTGATATCCCACATACTTAGAAAGAGTTTGGTACGATATAACCCTCACGAACAGGATATGTTCACGACTGACGTAGCGGTCTACCCAGTCTCATCTCATGTGAGTAGGCAGCCTGAAGATTTGGATAAGTGTGAATCGGTTGGACGCACGATACTCTGCTGTTCCTGCCTGCTTCCAAAAGGACGTGATGGGCCATTAGGACGGCGGATGGAATTAATTCAATTGTCTCAAGATGCCTGTACGTGTTCCACATCGTGAGTTTTCTGCATCTGTCCTCTAGAATACAAGTTGGTTTACAAACTTGAGGGTTACACTAACCACTGCTACGGTGAGGCCAGTAGGGAGCTTACACTGGGAAAGGAAATGTGGGTGAATAAACTTCATTGAAGAACTAACCTCCGGTGCCTAAAATCCCCGTAAATAGGGTAAACTCGATCGGAAAATCAACTATTTACTGAGAACAGCTGAAGAAATTTACGTTCTTTGCACTCACTTGCTAACCATAAAAATGTCTCAAATCTGCGGCTGCCTTGTTCTTTTTTCCTGGACGATTGAACCCCAAAACCTGGAATTAATTTCAGTGGTGAACTCTATCAAAATTCCATATATCAATCCATGTTTTGGTGCAAAGCGTTTCAAAATTCTTGTCGCTCATTTGCAAATCAAGCATCAAATGTAGCTTATTGTTCTCTGTTGGCGGAAACATCCGGTTATTCTTTATCCCATCTGAAAAAAATCGAAACAGTCAACACAAAACTCATCGGCAGGCCGGGATGGTCAACAAGAAATTAACGTACATAGTTTTGTCTTAAGCTCGTAGTGCTAACTTGTAAAATCTTCTGTCCACCTCGATAACTGATCCGTTCGACTCAAATGGCTTTAAGGAATGGAAATCCAAAAGCAAAGTTCTTGTATGTATCAAGATCGGATTTTGAATTTGAACCATCTTATAACTTCAAGATCTCTTTGAATGGTTGAAATGCTCAGCTGGTGGCTTCCCGTTAGACGAAATTCCCACAAATAATCGGTGTTTTGGAGAGTCTCAGCCCATTCGTATTGGTAAATTATGGAAAAAGACTTTAACTCACCTGCGTGTGTTAAACATTGTACGCACATGAAGGTCACCAAGTTGTCCATTCGGATTTTCGGGGGCATTTCCCACAAGATCTTCCACCAAAAGCTTGGTGTGCCCCGGTAGCACATGACTGACTTTAGGTGAACCTGGCAATCCATGTCAACGGCTTCCTATGAACACTGTAGTAGCTGAGTTAGTCGCCAAAGTCAACTTCGCCGACAATAAATCTATTGTTATGTTCACTGGTTAGTTTCTACTTTACATTAGCTAGAAGCACTCTCACGTTATGAATGCATGCAGTGTAAACCTTCATCGAAGACGAATGTTACATGAATCTGACAATTTATGGCAGCAGTGATCCGATGATGATCCTGATTATTCAGCAAGGCATCTGCATGACGTGGCTGTCCACTTTATCCGAGATACTGAGAGTGCGTGAAGCAATCGTGTTAGATTCTTGGGTATTGACCGACTAGAGTGAAGGTCTCAGCTTCTGATAAGTCATCTTGAGCAAGGTCATTTACGGCATTCAGTCTCAACGCTCGGAACCTATAGATCAAGTGATACAGGAAAGAGTCCATTCGAATCTGTTGCCATGGTTGCACTTGCTTCACAGATTTCTTGATCCTTAGAAAAAATCAATTAGTAACTGAAACGATGGAAGCAGATTTGTACACGGAATACTTTCAGACTTCATTGAGACCTAGATAAGCCGGTACGGTGCGTTCAGCAGCTTGACCAGGCGAACAAAGTTAACCTCCAAAATATCCGGTATACAGAAGCGTTCAAAGGGAGATTAAGGCCACTAGAATGGGAGAGCGGTGTGTTTACCGGACTCAAAAAGAGGCAAGTAGAAGATGCTTCCTAGGATGGATACTCGCGACGATGACACCCAATCTGGAAAAAGTACGAAAACCCTCGGGACGCCTACAGGTTTGTTCAAGGACATGATATTCGACCAAGTGTACGGGTATCAATCAAGATAAAGAACGGTTCAGCACAATGTCCTCTCTAGGAGGTCTGTAAGCATGAAGGATGAAGTGAGTATTCAATTTTCGTCACTCCTTTGTTGTTATATGTATGCAAGAAGGTTAAAGTCTCGGTCTTAGAACCTTTTATTCAAGACCCCCTATGTCCCGAATGAATAAACATTGCAATGATCTCAGTAGCGAGGAGTCAATTCAGCCTCAAATTTACAGGACATAAGGGCTATCATACCAGCCACATCTAGAGCATAAGGTGAAAGTGTTTCAGTTCAAGCCGTCAGATCTGGTTCGGCTTTGCACGAGAGCACCGTATTTCCGTCGGTCTTAGTTCAAAGACTTCCTGGCCATTCAGAGGAGGTCAGCTATTCATTTTAGAGTGGGTAATGTCCACAGCACTAGGGACTAGCCACAGGACAGATCAGAGAAGTCTCACTACTATTTGAAATCTTATAGTAGCTGAAGTTTGGTGACATACACACTGTTGACGATTTCCCATGAGGAGGAAATAGCAGGTGCATTTCGGAGATTCGCGGACGTTCCGAAATGGAACCCGACGGAACAAACAAAGATGAAACATTTCTACATATCTCCGCTTTTTCCTGGATGGAGCGACTACATCTGTAGAAGTAAATCTCAGTGAAGCTAATACAGTTCATGAAGCTTTTACCTCAAACGCTGGAAACTGCAAGCGCATTACCGTTAACCCGTACCATTTGGTATGTGTTTGACATGTTGCTGTTTAACTGAGCGATAACACAACAATGTTTCCATTCCGACTTTAGGTGAACGGTAAAAAATGTGTCCACCTCTATTTACGTAAATGACATTTCATCCGAACAAGTATGGGGATAAGTATATCAAAGCGACGGAAAACGTTCCTCCATGTGCTCTTCTACACATATATCAAATTTTATCGTCGCGATTCAGTATGTTCTGATACAGCCCCAAAATTTCACTCATCACACTAATTTTCTGTTTCCTATGCATGATTTTCCTGCGGGTACTGAAAACAGTGGTGTTTAGGTTCAGATTTTCGCACCTAGGTTTGACCCACCTATATTCTTGAGGTCTTCAATGATCACCTTTGACTAGGCCTATTCTGTTGCGCAACCATTCTCGGACTTTCAGAAGTGGACGCAGTCCAGTCTAAGTTGCTCTGAATTTTCAGACTACTGAATATATTGCAAGTAGTTTATTTGAAAAAGATTACCACTGACGCACCTGTGATCTCCCTCCCAGCATTTTCAAGACTGATTACGACTGACCAATGGCACACTTCATACTGATATAGAATTTATTTCATTCATATAAGTGAACCTTTTTTTACTACCAACCAGGTATGTTGCAGGGTACAACCTCGTTTATAACCTCCTCCTTACAGTCCGCTTCCCGTACTTCCTTTGCCTCTGCTAACTCCGGGTCTTTCTTTTGGTCCTTCGTCTCCTTAGCTGTGCCCGCTTCAGCCTTGCTTGTGGGCTTGTCTTTTTTCTCCTTCTTCTGCTTCTTTTTCTTCTTACTGTTATCCTCGCTTTCGTCGTTGCTATCCTCGTCTTGCTCCTTTTTCTTTTCCGGAACCGGTTGTGGAGCGGGTCCAGTGGGCGCTCTGGAAATGAAAATCCAAAAAAACGATAACTGTTGCGTTAGACTGTAACCAGCAACACGTAATCCGTTCAAGCTTTAAGCTGGATAACCAAAATGGAGTTAGTCCCTTGTCCTTGAAACGGCACAATTACTGTGTTACCGACCAAACTTATAAAACCTCGAGTGGTAGAGACGAGATGTCGCTATAGTTAGACGAAACAAAGTAAGAAACAGGTTCATCTACCTACTGGACAAAGCCAGCTTCCTTCTTGTTCACCCAAAGGAAGAAATTTTGATGGTGAAAAAGCCGTCACGGCTAACAGGTTGGGAGTTTTCACCAACGATAGTCAAACGGAATTGTCAAACGGAATGTTCAGTAATAACGCACCCTCTGCCAACGACAGTGTGCTGCCCCTGAGTGCTGAATTACTTGCAGGCAAATGTAGGGACATTTGGTAAGAGGGGGAGAAATAGCGCCGAATAATGTAATAGAAAACTGGTGGCTTGAGTCGGTTAAAAGCTTTCATCATGAACCTAGTTTAAAGCAGTTAGTTGACCAAGTCCGCTGGGCTCAACCTTAGGGTGATCGCACAGTTTGACTAGTTGTGCACCAAGCTGGTTCTGTACTCTGAACTCCATCTCGGAAGAGACCGTTTGCCGCTTGTGCCTTAGAAGTTTTTCTGTCTTCATTCTAGAATGGACTATTTAGTGACAGAGACAGCATTATCTGATTCTCGCAGCCAATCCATCACCACACAGATACAGAAACCAGATACAGGAAAACCACTTGGAAACAGGTGCTTTCTTCCGAAGTTTCTCAAAGCATCTCAAAAAGATACAAGTATCTTTATCTCCTTTCACCAGCTAACGTTGATTGACTGACTGGAAACATTCCATCCTGTGAGTTGCTCTTTTCAGGGGGATAGTTTGCTATTGAACAACGCTTCGATTCGTTTGCTAGGGGCAGTGATTTGGCATGGTTGGCTGTCTGCCAGGCAACTATTGCTTTGTTTACCGAGCTTGCGGACATTTCGTCACCGTAATTAGAACAGCATCAAGCTACGAGCGATTCGGCATATCTCCAGTTTGGTAAGTTCCAGAGGAAAAATAAACATTGGGGAAAGTACACAGAACGGACTCTGTGAAGTTAGAAGACATTCGAGAAAGACGGGATACTGTGGTAGGAAACAGAACTATGTGCGATTCCGTAAGCATTAATCGTAAATTAGTTTAGTCGACAGGGTCCAAGCGCTGATACCAGCCAAGGGTGTGTATTTACGGGGAGGAGACTTTGGAAATGCGACATAAACGAATTCAAAAAATAATTTGGTCTTAACGAGAGAGTCAGCTGGATTGAGCTGAATCTTTCGTTTATGATGTTCTCATTCAGTCGAATGTGCTGCACAAAGAGCCTCAAAATTAACTTTGTACACTATACGACACATCGCGTCAAACGTAAATTAGTGTGAAAGTGAGTATATTTCGCGAATCGGATACAGTTTGGTTCCAGACAGAACGAAAGTCTACCCGATGAGCCTCAAGAAGGACGAAACCGGTCTTGGTCTGTTGAATAGTTTTCATTAGCCTTTTGCGTAGTATTCCCAGTCGAGACTTTTAAACCATTTGTTCGTTGATGGGAAACCAAAAAGATATTTGTAGTCTGTGTCTGTTTAAAGGCCAAAAATCCACAGACATGTGATCTAGTTGGATGGACCAGTAAGCAACTTGGTGATGCTACCTGGAAGAATGAGCACTGAGTCTGGGAAGGAAGGTGACGACCCGTCACACTAGGCTGAGCGTACGAGAGCTGATAACGAGCATACCAAAGGATCTTTACCCCAAGAAGAGTCAAGGAAAAACGCTAGAGTGACTCTTTCAAAAATTTTGAAGTAAAACGTATTACGGTTATTATATTCAGCCGGAGAGACTCATCAACCTGTGGGACACCAATAAAAGCCTACAGAACACTCACAAGGACAGACAATCTAAATTTGACAAAGGTTGTTACTAAAGGATCAAGATGTCTTGGTCAGACGGTTAGCATTTCCAAAGAAGTTACGGCGTTTGGTTTCAACAACCTTTTTCACTGATCTCTGTCTTGATCGCTCTCCTTTTATGGCGGCAACAAAAAACCTAAAGAATTAATCAATTATAGAAGATCGCCGTGAGAAGTCAACGTGAACCTTCACAGAGTGACTTCTTATTTATACTTATTTTCAGTTTCACGTTCCCTTCCTATAGAAGATTAACCTCAAGTTTACCAGCTAAGACTTCTGAGCATTAAGTCGGAATAATTTGGCAGCTGCATTGCATTTGAAACTAGCGCGCCACGTTCGTCCGTTAACTAACATTAGTAGCATGCTAAATGACCAGTTTTGGAGAAATGAGGTTAAACATCTTGATCCGTGTAAAAGTAGTCATTCTTGCTCAGCACCAACTACTGGAAAGTCTTTCAGTAGCTTATCATGCCGGAGTCCATTCGTATGGTGCGGTGCCCAGGAGAGCGTAAGGCGTGCTTCAATTGGCTTCTGTCCAGATGCCTATATTCAGCCTTCCGAGAGAGACTGCATCTTGGCAAACAATCAAACAGATGGGATGCAGATAAAGCTCTGGTCAGATAATTGCTTTCATTATCCCTTTAAGCAGTGATACAGATTTGGAAACTGTGGCTTCTTTAACCGTTCGGATGAGCTGCTGGACCTTGAGTTCTCAATGCTCAAACAAGATTTACCTATTTATATATTTGATTTTCCTGTATCTTTAGGCTCCAGTTTGTTTTCTGTGATGGCGGGCTTTCTGGTATCTGCACAGTAGCTGACTGTCGGTCCGTCCTGGTTTCTTCAAGGCGTGATGACGCAGCGGAAATCCAGCCCGTTGGCGGCCTTAGGAATTTTTGATAATAAACGCGATGTTCAACTTGCCGCACTTTTTTCCACTGATCACACGAGGTTTTCGTGTTTTCTGACAAATCTGTGAGAGTGAGTCGAAGACTTGTAAAATTCAAGACTGCGCCGAACGAACAGCTCCGCTCCGCTTCAAAAAGGTTTTCGAGTTTTTCTGACAAGTCTCTGAGGGTTAGTCAAAGACTTGCAAAATTCCGTAAAATTTGGTGTCCGGTTTGTATCTATTCAAGATTGAGCCGAACGAACAGCTCCGCTCCGCTTCAAAACCACGCATGGCCGTGTTGGTTCGATTAGCGGCAAGACGTTTGCAACAGATTTATCGAACCAGCCAGAGTCGCCAGATTTCCGCAAAAATCTGTTTCAGTCAGGTACGGAGAGAATCAGTCACGTACGCTGCTCACGCTTTACACCAGATAACAGTTCGTACAATCATACTATTTTGGACAGACACCGTTGGTACTTCACACAAGCTCAATGTAAGTGATTAAACCTGGCTGGTACTCAGAATAATACTGAGGATGGAAGGATTCATCTTGCTGCACGTTCCATCTTGGCTAGCAACAGTTCTGCCCAAAAAAACCTCAGGCTTGGGCCAGTGACTTTATTTTGTCCAGTTGGACGCCCAATCACACATTTTGTCGCTACGATGGATTAGTGTTGTGGACCCCATATCGTTGAGGAAAATGATTATATGTTACATTGTTGTTGATCTTCCTTTAAAGGTGATAGTAGAATGTGATTTTTTATGTGCCCTTCATATATATATATATATAATTACCTCAAGCAGCACGCACAGAATGTGTTCACTATACCCTCGAAGGATCTACTTTCAAACAAGTGGATGACATATCTGCATCTGCTTTCAGCTGTCTTGCACTCCTAGTGCGCACGTCAAACAACACAACGAACAGTTTGTCGCGAATCCGCGGAGTTCACAACAGCTCCCGAAGGATTTATCACCAAGAATGTTTGCAGAGTACAAAAAAGTAGATACGGGAAATGCTTTGGCAGGGACGAGCAGGCAATGAAACAAGGGATGAACCTTTTTCACTCTAGCCTACCATAACCGTTGTGGCTATCAGAATGCTCTCCCGACAATTAGCAAATGAGTCACGTAACTTTGTATTCGATGCCCACTAAATTCTGTTTTCCTGGGCCTACTTCAGTCACCAACACATACAGAACGGAGTAACCGTATCGAGCAAGAAAGTCAATCTTAAATGGAGATCCAGGGAAGCCTAGTAAGGTCCACAACCACCAGTGCCCAACAAGGCAGAACGTAATTACTGCGTTTTGTATTGATGGCGACCAAGTGAATGATCACGAGCACTAAAAACTGGAAATTTCTTGCTTGTAGCCGACGGTCAAAATGCTGCGCACTACGGCAACTCGGAGACTAGAATCAGTGAAAATCGAATGCCTTGTCTAATCTTGCATGTAAGTTTAGCTGCGGCTGCGATGGATAGAATGTTGTCCGCACTGAAGTAGCAAGCGGTTTTTCCGAAGTCATTGATAAAACTGCACGAATTGCTCAAAAGATTATCAATCATCCTATTCAAGTCCATTGACTTACAACCTTTTCGTCGCCATTAGGAAAACATCGTCAGTGGGTAGATATTTTGTGCTATCTGTGTTTCTCTGGTTCAGCTTAGGGAGAAAGTTTTGACAATTGTTTTGAATATGAACCCGATGGCACTATGCAACTACAAGACAGGGTCCTCAAACGCGAGTCAAACCCACAACCCCTCGTTTACCAGGTGGGGATTGTGTGAAGTGAGTTACGACTAACGATACCCCATATCTCACATTGTAGTCCACTCATCCGATAAGCGAGAAGTCGCGGTTTACGTCTTATCCAAAGCCTATTTTTCTATTGTACTGTGTGTACTTGGCTCGTATTTTGGTTTAGCCCGAGAGTTTACACTGTAGTTTAGTTTATACAATTTTATTAATCAATCCAGCGGGGTATCACTATTCCACATCAGATCAACTAGGGTTAGCTACATTGCCTAGTCAACAAAACAAGCTCGTTTACAGACAGCGGGCTCTAAATTTTTTTCTTTTGTGTACACCTTTACAGATACTGTTCACAAGCTGACCACAAATAGCCTACTCTGAAGGTGGCATTTTGTTCGGAAGATTTGGCTGTTGAACTAACGACTGTCTCCATCCGGGGGTCGACAAAAGTTGGTCGGATTGGACATTTTTAAAGAACCAAGGAAGACCTAATCTTTAAGTACAAGATTCCCTACAGGGAAGAGAGCCTTACAAAATGCAGCTTTTTGTGGTGAATAACCGTGTCTTCAGGATGTATTGACTCTCGTGCGATACTGAAAAACCGTATTTTCTACGTGCACTAAAAGGAACAGAATCATCTGAAAAGTGGTTTCTGTAGATTTGCACCGCACTTGGTAGCCTGAATTTTGGGATTGCAGCTACATTGCAGCTACAGTTATCTGGCTCTAACGAAATTATAATCAAAAGAGCCCAACCCTTAAAATGTACCGGCCTGCAGTCTGAAATACCTAATGAGGTTTAGGGTCATCCCTGATGGAAATAGGTATGAAAATTATACACCATGAGAAAGTAGTCACGTGGTGAGTTCTCTGACCACCTTCGAAGTTTAGCAGCTTCTGCGCTGCGTGAAAAGCAAAACGAGCCCTTGAAGAGTTCATACTTGAAAAATCCTAATTCTAATGAATGGCACATCTCGTGGCTTGTTGGTCAAGGCTAAAAGTCTGTAACTTTAGCTTAATGAATAAGACAAACATGTGTAGCCGACCGTAGGTTTTTTACGAGATCTTGGTAAAACCGCTCTGGAAAAGGATCTATTCCTAAACAACAGCAAAGTAAATATTTGTTTGAAGAAACCACTGGTCAGAGCGACCACAATCCAGCACACACAATGTCAGCACACATGATCGTCCGGATAATGACGAGACCAAATGATATGTGCGATGCATTGTTAAACCACATCTATACATCTGATAAAAACTTACTGTTTCCTGGACAAAATGGCCGACACATGCATTAATCCCGACTGAATGGCTAAGACACATGCTGCCACGCCAAGAAAATAGGACCAGTGGTGTCCAATTTTTACAGTGTAGATAATCATGGCGGAAGATTCCATTATAACTCCAATTCCGAGGGTGGTGTACCGAATCAGAACGAAGGTGGGACGCCGTGCGTGATCCTCACAACAGAATGAGATAAAGTCACATATTGTGGCAAAGATTAACAAGGTGAGACCAATAACTAACATGCCACCGACCGCAACGGCGGATTCCCTCCATTTGCCGTTCATACAAGAGGAAAATAGGCCACCGCAAACCCAGGTGTTGCTCACCAGTGCCACGATCGTAAAAATGATGCAAAGCACCAGAACTGTCAAACTGAGCGAGTCGTAATGTCGAGCCATACTTCAAATGCGATACCGCTCAGTTTCACTTTTACTAAGATGTTAACGTCAGCACCTTTGCAGCAGGTTGATTGAGTTTGTGGGCTGTACGCCAGACTGTAAAAACTCATTGGCATAGTAAATACTGGACCTCCGTCTGACCTTATATCATTTTGACAACATACGTCGCTGTGACCTTGTGTGTCAGTAATTTTGAAGGGTCGATATAAATTATTGACCAAGTGTCCAATAAAACATGGTGGAAGAAAGCCAGCCAGAGCCAGATTTGACCACATAAGAGAATAACTTTTTGAAAAACATTGTGCTGATTGTGTTGGGCTGGATTTGGATCCTATCTTTCATCCAGGCAGTGGGCAACCTGGAGTTGGAGAAGTAACGACGGTTCCCAGCTACCTGCTCTGTAGTTGGAGTGGGTATCAGTTAATTATGGCTTAAAAGTCACATTTTCAAAAGAAACAAAGAGTTCTAGGATTCGAAAATTAGATGATTCAATTCAACCTACCGGTTTACAAGCAGAGATACTCCATGTGTGTGAGGACATCTGACCGGTTAGCATCACTAAGGCATATAGTCAGCCTAGTTTGGACTCATCACCCTAACCACGTGAAGGTGGTTTCTGGTCTGTTCAAATACCCATACATTATGTTGTCTTTCTAAAAGTTTGTTGATTTAGCTTTGTTGCGTTAGCCGGATTCCGAAATTCATACTCGTTGGTTCTAGAACAACAAACAGTGCCGGAAATTAATACATATCAGAACTATTATCGTGATGCTACATAATATACGAAAATCCTTGTGAAGTATGGTCTTGTATGTTTCCTGGTGCCTTGCTTGTCGGATCAAAATCGGAACTTCCCACCATACGAAGTATGAGGAGCTCATGGCCTCTGATACAACAACTAAAACGGACTGGTAGCTGTTGACCGCAGAGTCGGTCTGTTGAGTGAACAAAATCAGTAGTGGACGTGGTAGTGAACAAAATGATATACAACACGCTTGACAGAGCACACCGGGCATAAGGATCCTGAAAACTCTTCAGAAACCCATGGCCGGTTTAAACCTTAGCGGAGCTCTTCGGGTAGACACAGTTCCCAAGGTTCTGTTGACCTACTATTCTAGTTGAACCCGTTGTGCGCATTCCACGAAAATTTCCATTTTTAGACTAAAATGGTTTCCCAGCAATGTGGGGGACTTTGGGAAGCTCCAATGGAGATTTCATCCCGTAACTAAGGTTACTCTATGCTAAAAGGCTGAGAATCATCAGAATGCGTATCCCAATAAATTCCAGTCAGTCCCGAACTCGCCACCTTCTGGATAGTAGGTCAGCACATAACCATTCGCTCGCAGCAATTGTGCAGCGGTGGGCTTAACTCGCACTTAGACAGGATACAGCACCACTCACCTTTCAATCACGCTACTCAAATCACGTGTTGACCATGTGTTGACCGGCTCCTCGAGTGACAAATTTTGGGGTAGAAGTTTCACTCGTCGTGTGAACCGATCCTTTTTCTGAGACACATGCAGTTTTTTTGTGACTCAGCTGAAAACCAGATGGTTTGCTTGTTTACGGTATTCTACAAAGGAATGTGATGCATAAAGACCAACCCATTTTCGAGATATCGCTGTCCATTTACCTGACGGAACGCACCACTGATGAAGTTGCTGAAAGCTCTTAGACTCAAATGAATCTCATGTTGAGGATATTTCGCCAACTGCGTACGCTTTGGTGTTTAGGTAGAAAATGAGGTTTACATGACGCCTGAAAATGCGTGTGCCTGATGAACTCCAAGAGTTACAAGAAGGAAAATCTTATGAATTATTTGTACGACCATGATAATTTACTACTGTGCCTATTCAGTGAAAATCATGCTGCTTTTGCAAGGCAAATTCAGCTTGAGGATATCATAAACTGGAGATTCTGATGGAATTCGGTCAAGTGTCCCTCTCAGTTCGAGTAGCGCTCCAGACGAGCTTTTTGTGGAACAGCAGTTTTGTTGGCATATTTGTGCACTTCAGAACCGATGTCATCTAATACGTGGGCTGTGGTGAAAACGCGCCAGTTATACCAGGCTCTCAAAAAACCCATCCCAAACTGATCAGCTTTACCTATTTTGAACCAGTCCTCTGCGCATAACAGTTGTTTGATCATAATCAAAATCCTGATGAGGAAGATGCAGATGGTGATGAAATTCTCGTTACACAACGGGTACAACTATCGCCAACGTCAATTCTCATGAGAGAAAAACAGACGACATATCCCAGACACCCAAATTTCTGTCTGTTTGTCATCAGGCGACGTTTAATCCGCCTGGATGGGTAAAGTGCCAATAAAATGCCCTTAGTTGATGGTCAAATTATCCCTATTCGCGAGGCGGGGCAGTCTTCCAACGTTGGTTAAGCTTCTTACAGTTGTTATTTTGCCTGCTCAAAATCCATGTGTTAAATGTCATCCGGCACCGAAGGCAGTATCACGGTGTAGCTACGCCTCGGTACTGTCTTTGGAAAAAAGAGTGCTATTGGTCAATTTAGACAACAGCATTCACTTTACATAACATAGAAAGACGAAGACAGAATGAGAAAGCATCTGAATTTCCTCAATATATCGTGAGATTTATAGTGCATGGATAAAAAAACACAATAAATTGGTAACCACTTACAATACACACACGTACTAAGTAAGACTACAGAGCCCACAATGGTCTTATTTTGCCTGCTCAAAATCCATGTGTTAAATGTCATCCGGCACCGAAGGCAGTATCACGGTGTAGCTACGCCTCGGTACTGTCTTTGGAAAAAAGAGTGCTATTGGTCAATTTAGACAACAGCATTCACTTTACATAACATAGAAAGACGAAGACAGAATGAGAAAGCATTTGAATTTCCTCAATATATCGTGAGATTTATAGTGCATGGATAAAAAAACACAATAAATTGGTAACCACTTACAATACACACACGTACTAAGTAAGACTACAGAGCCCACAATGGTCTTATTGTTAAATTATGCCACATCTCAATCAGAACGAGCCACAAGTGTGCAGCCACTTGATACGTTAACAGTTAGGGATGTGTGATTTATTGGTGGCAAGACGTTTGTTATTTATATTCTCAACTAGGCAGGCAGTGTATTCTAGTTATAAAGACCCTGTTTTTTTCATGACCTTAGGATGTTATCTACCGAATTAATGGATAATGGTTTCAGACCCAAATACGGCTTATGGTTAGCACTCTTCTCCGCTCTAACTTCAAATGCATTAATAAGCTTGCTGTTTAATGTACTTTGTTAAGGATTGGATGACTGACGTTCGAATAGGATTTGCATGTAAACATTGGTCCATGAGCTAGATGCCTGCCTACAGCAGGAAGCCATAGACGGTTTGTACTGAGTAGACTGTGGTCAGGATTATCATTTATCGCGTACACCTGGAAACGAAATGAAGACGTCGAATTTAATATGATGGGCTAACCGGCATAAGATTTCAGCGTTAACCTCTTTGGTTTGAGCGGGATTCCCAAATCCTGGTTGCAAAAGCTGCAACAATTTGTGTATAAAGTCTTCGGTTTTATTTTGGCTATCTGAAATCGAATGGGTAGCGTGGAGGCTTCACAATGAGTCATTAAATTCGCACACAATCATTTGCTTATAATTCCGTCCCTAGGGTTTACTCCCATACAGGAACCGTTTACAACAGTGGTATTCAATGGACGCCGTAGAGAGGTTACACAGCAAAGCTGCTATTTCGACGATCCAAACGTTCTTATTGTTTTCGTCTTATACATATATGCCTGCACAAAAATATAACTTCGACACTACCTTATTTCTTACAAGTAGCCAAAATAGAGAAGAGCGTTCGGCAGTCGCTTCCGCTGAGCTATGGACAATAAAATAGGACATACACTCACATGACTCTCGTTTGAACAATAATCCTTCTGTCCTCATGCAATCGTCTTGGTGGGTTCAAACCAAGGGGAGGAGCACTGGACTCGAGTTTCGCTCTTATTAAAGCTCATCAGTAGTGTATATCCAATGACCGTGCCGGGGTCTGAACTCTGCACATTGGACATGCGAGGTGAGCGCGTTACCACTACTCCACCAGCACACGCTGGACTCATTCGGATTTTTTAATTTGAACAGGTGAACAAGTTCACACTTGAGTGATGTGAGCGGAACGCCAGAGGCCTCGATCTATGACCCAGTAACATACCGTGGTTGTGTCGATCAATTGGCTCACCGGACAGAACTTCCCGGACAGGTAGCACCACAGACGCTTGAAACCTGCTTGAAACCCGCTTGAAATAAAATAGGAAGAATTTTCTTTTGTAGATGAGAGTGCGCACACACAGTTGGCTATCATTCTGCGAACCTACATTATCTAAGACTGATGACGAAAAGTGTCAATACACTCACAATCCGAAGACTTTCGCGACAGGCACACATTTTTGTGCTTTACTCTAAAGAAAAGGACCTACACATATCAGAAGAGGAAGCACGCACTGGAGAAGCAATTGTCCACTGTCCATGTACGTTTAGGTGGTCGATATAACAAAGACTAATTCTACGCTGTTTCACAGAGGCCGTGGATCTTTCCGGTGAAGGTCTGGAAAAGTTCATTCGTGGGAAATTCCATCCTGACAGGATGCCATGAAGCGATCGAAGGGAATGCGCTATGTACTGAAGTCGCGAAAAGCTGAAATGTTTCTTTAATAATGGTTCTGCCCACCAAACCGTTCTTCGATTACCAAGTTACACTGACCAAGCGCCATTAAGTTCCTTGGTTCTAATGGTCTATTTGAAAAATCTAAGCACACTGGTGCACTTGTTTGGGAGGAACCTTGAATCGGTTACCTCCGCTAAAGTTGAAAAGTTTAGACTTTTCATGGCCCACCTTGTATTTTCATTCACAGGAGGAACTACATGATCCTGGATGATTAGATATAACACCAAATGTGTTGAGGCTGAGCAACAGGGTTCTGGCTGTGAAAAATCAATATAGGAGAACTACAACAATTCATCTGGGCTTCTGCGACGGACCGCAGAATGATAAATTCCGTGGGGTGTTGCACTTTCTTTACGAAATCCCGTTATATTTAGCTGAGCACAGCTGGGCTATACCTGAACCAATCCAGGAAGTTTAACCTTGCAGGACGTAAACCATGTTTTCGGGACACATTCCATTTTTTGGAGTGGAACGTATCAGGGATATCTCAAGTGCTTTGCTTAACGAATGAAGTAGGAGTAAAAACGATTCAAATGAGAGAAAGGTATTGATCATCTGAGGAATCTAGTGATTGAGTAAAGACGTACAAAGTGAGTTGTGGTGCTCATATATGACTTGAGTCTCGGTTGCACATGACGAGGATTCTTGAATACCCCGAGTATCCGGATGTCGAAACGAAATGTTGTGTCACATTATCCTTTGATCTGTTGAATGCGTCTGGACGAAATAGAAGTTCCTTAGAGGGGGGCAAGTACATTACTGAATAAGTTCCTACAGATGAGGAACACCTCCTTTGGTGTGCCATTTTGTTACAATCTGAAGGGCCTTACATACGGTGATGATTATCGCATGTCAAAATTCAATGTCCAACATATATACCGGTGTGACCCTCTATATAGCTGTGAAATACGCAAATAAAAATTGTATCTTTGGGATCATGGAAAACTTGTGTTTACTACAGCCTGAAGGTATCACATCTTGGCTGATGAGTGATTTTTAGATATTTAGGAGTTATTTGTCCAACTCTATCGACATCAAGAGTAGTTTAATAGCAACTGAGGACCCTCCGTGCTTGCTCAATTGTTCTCTCCCCCCGATCTGAAAAGAACCCACGTCCAAGCAGTTTAGTGTGGGTTGGATTCTTGGAGACTGCTTGTATACAGAAACGCCGAATACTGTCGTTCGCACCTGCGAGAAGAGCAAATGAGGCGTGGTGGAGCTCATTTCCCATCAAGTATTAGTACACAGAGGATGGTACCTTCCACTTGGAAAGGCACATTTTAAGGCAGAGAGTCTGAGAAATTCGCTAAGGTTAGAAGCACGTACATTGATATTAACGGTTTGTCGGCTCCACATACATCCCAGAGCTTCTCAGAAAGAGCTGTAAGACAATTCTCTGTTTTCACATACAAGTACAAATTAGCAAGTTTATGGTGCTGCTTAATCGCCCTCCGTCCGTCTTTCTCACTTGCAGCTCTCAATCTTGTCACCTTCACTTGGAAGAAAACACTTTCCTCGAACTGTGTTTCGCTTGATCCAGATTTCGACTTCACTGAAGCAACATTGTAGAACAGAATCAACTTGTTGGCACCAAAGCCTGTAGTCCAGTTTTGGATCATCACGTCTGTTGACATTCTCTGAGCTGACAGCAAAAACTCATTACACTCAGCGCATAAAGTTGACCAGCGCGTCAACCTGTCACCTCATGTATAATATGGTCACCTGATCGTAGGAGCGTACACTGACACTGACTACACATGCAGCTGACCCAGATATGCAGATTAAGGACACTGATGAACGTGAAGCACGCACCAGACAGTCGTTCAGCGGTGTCAGACGGCCGAAAGTACGTCATGTTCATTTCACGTACGCACATGTTCGATTCTGATGGTACGCTTGGACGAACCTTGGAAAAACCTGTACGGGACACGTGGTTCGATATAAAGGTCGTGGGAACGACGTCACAAAAGCTGTTATGAAAATAGAGAGCTGATAAATGAAGCATTAGTAGGCATCTGAACAAGCGCAAAGTTTTAAATCGCTTAACCTGAGTGATGAAGTCCCTCGTGTGAAAACCGACTAGTTACGCAAATCGGAGTGATACGCTCACGAATGGAACCGCTAAATCAGTGCAAGAGCGATCATCAAAATGGAACTATTGAGGACATAGCTGCTGAACATTCTGACGGATGAAACATCTACATATCCCATCGTGAAGGTCTCTACATGGGATTTACTTTCCGATCCAAGAAAACGACCCAATCAATACGACGTATGATGGCTGAATCACAAGCCGGAATCACAAGCAACCCCCGGTTTAACGAGAGTTCAAATCAGGTACTAGGTTCAACCAAGTCATCTTTCGGTCACCGTCTCCGTCCTCGCATGGTTTCTGGTGAACAGTTACAGAAATCCCGAAAGCATGTCCACCTTTTCTGTGGTGAATACCTTTTGCGACCGTACTGCTAAACGCCTGTGTCTCCCAGAACAGAATACTCCAGAAAAGAGTGGGGTTTGGCCACTTCCAAGAGGGTGAATTCTTTGTGGTGTCACTTCAACCTTCAAATTCAGCTGGCCACACTAAGACCAAGTGTGAGTTGGTAGGCCATGACTTCTAAGTGACGAGAAAATATCCGAAATGATCGTGTCTCAGCTTGATATACTGAAGCAGTCAGTGTTTACTATAAAAGTAAATGTAAACCTACCGAAGGTAAATACCACCAGAGACGGATGTCGAACGTGACAGGACTGTAGAAAGCCCACGTGAATGATCACGTGGGAATAATCAAACCAAATTATCGCGAGTCCTGACTGTGAGCTATCTACAGTCCTCGTGAAATATACTCATTTGAAAATAAAGTTGGTGACAAATGGAGACCCAAATGAATCTCTCGTCTATGATATGCTTCATTTAATTCTGCTACACGAAAGCCGCCTCACGTTTCAGTTAGTGATATATTATTAATACATAAGCCTGACGCAGCATACTACTCCTAGGGTTGTTGCAAATTGTTCGACGGCCCACGACCAATTTTGTCGTTCTTGGGGCTCATCACTTAGGCACAGGCCCCGAGTTTCCGTCAACCTCATGTTTTACTTGGACCCTAATTAGACAAAAATGGCGAAACACACTAAGTTTCAAACTAATTCAATACTAACGGTAGGCGCAAACAAATTCCAAATGGATCCATTGTGTATAATATACCGTTTGCGTCCAATTCGATGTACCGATTGATCCATCATCATCATCATCATCATCATCATCGACAGCATGACATCAGTGTTGATTGTACCGATTGATTGGTACAAACGGACTGTGTACATATGCCAAGCTCCAAGAAGGGCAAAACTGGCGTTGGGATGTCAGAGTTTTCAGTAACCTTATATAAGTAGCACAGGTTTGGGTAACTACTCATTCAAAATATGGAAGAAATTTAACAGAGACCGGAAGTACCAAAACTTGTACAAGCCCGTAACATTGGTCTGAATCCAAGCAGTTTAGCGAGTTCGTAAAAACAGCTGGATTTAAGATAATAATTTTCTTGGGCCGATTCTTAATGAAACTTTGAATGAGTTGAATGTATTCAACTAGCAACTGGTGCGTTTAGATGAAATGCAAAAAAATAAACCGCTTTCTGACATAAGTTCCCACACTCACAAGAAGAAGACATACTGGGAATAATTGGATGCTCTGTCATGTAGCTCAATCCAGATGCTAAAGTCACCAATGCCCTACAGTGCGCTGGAACTCCGGTTCGGCTTGAGAGTTGGTTCAACGTGAAAACAGGTTTTGTCTAACCTAAGTTTATGCATACTTGATCATTACTGAGCTGAACTAACTAGGGACGCGAATCGACGAAGAACCGTCCTCTGGATGAACACAGCCGTAAAACACAGGCTAACTTAAGGATATAAGTCTAGCACATACCAGCCTACCTGTCTACTGATTAGATTAATGAGTTGCTGGCTAACTATTTACGCACTTGCCCATTTACTTACTTATTTATTTATTTATTTATTACCGTTTGTTTTTGAAGAGCATGATCAAAAATAAATAAAGTAACGTCAAGCGATAGATGTGGGAGGGTGTACAGGAGAACATTAGATAAAACGAAGGAGGCGACCCATTCAAAGACATGCCATCAGCAGTTCCGGTCAGACAAAATGAATCCCAACGTATTTTAGAATGTTTGGTATGGATACACGCGTGTAACGTCCAACAATTGAAGAAAAGACAAACAATGCTGAATGCTTTTCAAGGCGCGGTATGCGTCAGCACAGTCAAGACTCGCACACGGGGCACAGAGTGTCAGTCATAATGGGTCAGTTGTGAAAGTCAATGGAAAGAATGAACACTCAACGCCATGTACACGCATAGGTGTATGCATAAGTAGGCAGAAAGCTGACAATTATGATCAAGCACAAGTCACTGTCTGTGACCTTAGGAGGCCTCAGTCCAATGACAGCCTTGGCGGATTAAGGAAAGCAGGCCCCTCGATAAGAAATTGTCATCGGTTGGCGGACCAAAAGGTCGATATCACGACCGATTGCACGCACGCCTGAGATGGTGGCGTGGGAACAATCATCAGCACTAATCTTCTGCTCCTTTCCATTCCTTGCGGTTATTCCTTGCCTATGCGAGACTATACTTACATCTATCACAGTTGCCCGGTGCTCCTGAACAGCGATTAGTTCAGGCTTCAACTCCTCGAAGACGGTGTATCTCGGGTAACGGAGACGTTTCGCGAGTTTCCTTGCAACCCGATTATGACGAGCACATCTATCATCATGAGTGATCCATCAGGACTATAGAATATGCACCAGGCGCTCCGGTTGGCTACAGTTTCCACGACAGAAGATTGTATGGCCACCATGACCATGCCGGGCGCTTTTAACTGCCATCCTAGGCAATGAATACCGTGTATAAATATCCGTGCAAAAACTTGTTCTGGAACCACAAGCCATTGATTCGACATAGGCCAAGCGACGAAATCTCGTAAACCGCGACCTTCAACGATGTTGTGCAGACTATCGCCCCAAGCAGCTGCCAGCCCTTCCTTGGTGTTTAAGCATGCACTTTGGACTCGGACCGGAAGGCTGAGATCCCGAACAACATTGTCAACGTTGCGTAGTGCTCGGCAGTGAGTGGACAGAAGCTTTTCTATGTGCGCTCTGAAATGCGTCGGGTGGTGGCACTCTGACTTGCGATATTAAATCCCTCATGTTGTTTAGCAGCTTGGATGCAGCTGATCGGGGTGTTCTTCGGTAGACGTAGACAGTCACGCGTATATTGCCTGATATGATTGTCTGACATTTTGAGTGTGTTTCGGTGGACGTGGCCCAGCACGGGCTAGTATATCAGCCTCGGTATCGGGTAATCCACTGTGATCTCCATTCTTTAGTGAGTCTTCAACAGGGCGCGCCTCATCTCATCAAGCAGTGTTAGCAGCTGCTGTTGCAGACTCCTTCCTCAGATATGTCACCGTGTTTGTCGGACCCAGAGGAGTGATTTGCCCTTCGGTGAAGCAAAACGGTTCGACTGAGACCGCTGTCGCCCGATGTTTCTTATCGGCACAAATAACCATCGCTTTCGTCTTTCGGGCGTTGATCTTCATACCAGCTCTCCCCAACTCGACAGCAGCAGCTTCAAACTTTTCTTTACGGCGAGTCTGAAATTCTGCACACAGTCCAGTCGTTAGCGAAGGCAAAGGCACCCAATAAGCTGTCATGGAACTCATGTGGTAGTTGAGGTATCGACAATCCAAGAACCTCATCCAGTGTCGTGATTGACAATAACTGGGGAGTGAATCTCCTGTCCCACGCGGTGGACCTAAGAATTGGGGAAAACTGCTATCGCAACCTCATAGGACTGTGCAATGAATCGACCTAGGGATGACGGTACTCCAAAGGTCTCAGGAGATCTAACGATTTTTTCATGCGAAACCGAATCAAATGCTTTCGAGATATCAACAACCCCTGAGCTGAGGTCAGAATCAGTCAGTGATGAGTAAAGAAACAGGGCGTGCAACAGCGATGTAGCTTCCAAACAAACCTCTCTGTGTAGAAATGCAAACTGGAGTGAAAGCAGTTGCAACCTAAGGCTCCAGTGATTAGCAAGCACCCTATGAAAGCATCGAACAAGAATGCATGACACAAGATCGGTCTCAGTTGGTTGGGTGAAGTCCGATTTGGGACCTTCGGAACAAGGGTAATGCCAGCATGACACAGATGCGGCGGCAACCCCCGGATAACAATAGTAATTTGAAGTACCGGGCGAGGGCGTTGGCAGTGAACCTGCGAAGCATTCTTGGCGTGAGCTTGTCCAGACGCGGGGACGAATTACCCATTAACTTGATCGTACGTCTGACTTCCTTACCTGTAGTTTGCTCGATCATGATCGTATCGGATAATAGCACTGCACGACTTGGTCGGCTGTCCACGTGTTTAGGAGCAGACAGCACTTGTTTCAAATACTGCTAGGCGTCCAGAGGTAGGCCGCAGTTACCTCTGTAGAGATCTTTCCACGACCCATCGAACAAAGCAGATGCTGCATCTGCATAGAGTCTGGATAACGGCGTAAGTAGCTCGGAAGATCTGCTTTCGGTTGGCGGGCACGCGGTGGGCTAGCTGACGACGGCGTCGGGAGACGGTATCCCAATTGTGCGGAAATGATTTGGAGACGTGGAGGTTCAGAAGTGACAGTAATTGCTCAGGTTTCATGAGGCCAGACTGCAACCATCGGGCAAATGCTATAAGGTCAAAATTAGTAAGCGAACTGTCAGCATGTGATTCCAAGAGCGACACGGCGCAATCCACTGTTTGCTTGAACCAGACGCTGTAGTCATCAGCTTCTGACGAATGGGAAACTGTCTGAACGATGGTTTTTTCAGGGCCACAAGATGATTATCTTTTCAGCTGTGCTTGAAAGTTAAGCATACGTAACCTGGTATTGGTGCTGATGGTAGATCGACCAGGAAAATATTACTCCAATCTCACGAACAGAGCCGGTTGCGAGTTAGATTTCTAACCAGGTGGTTGTGACTCTTAGGAGCAGTGGATACCGGCTAAGCTTACCTGCATTATGCTGGAGTGTGTGTGCCGGAATACCAGCAGGAGAACCACCGTGCAAAGCACACGGACGATTGGCGTCGTTTAGCTATTTTTGGGATTCAAGTACAATTTTGACGCTAAAGTTGTTGAGGGGACCACAGATGGGTGCTTGTATTCCGCAGCTCAGGACATGCTTTTCAGTAATATCCCTGCCAATAGAAATGAAGGTAATTCTTTTAATTCCGAGAGAATCTAGGATTCTTTCGGCTAAATGAACATTAATAGAGAAAAACCCCTCAGACTGAGATTTTCAGTGGAACCACCGTCAGCATGTAACCGTTACTGTCTGATGTGCGAAAGTGTTTTGTAGAGGAAATAGGGGATTAAAACAATTAGCTTGACATTGAAAGGAAAAGATGCATATTTTCTTGAAGGAAACTACTCGTAAAGCTGCCGAAAACCGGAAGACTTCGGCAAGTTTCGGTCTTCTTGGCACTCATCAGGTAGACGCAGTTCTCGAGCTCCCGTCAACCTTACGCCCTACTTGAGCCCAAATTTAATAAAATTCGCCAACTACACACGTTCTTACACCCAACTAATTTCAACGGAAGCCCAGATCAATCACTCCTTTCGGAATTCTTCAGCTGAATGTTCAGCGCAAAAGAAGTCTCCGATTTGAGTCTGTACGACATTCGAGTTATCACACCATATTTCCTCGAGTGGAGCTGCCCATAAGTGTGCTGCAAATTCAACAATGGCTCTGCCCTTCCCAAACTACTGTGCAAATGAGTATATTTTGCAATGTTCGTAGAATTTGGATTACCGCAGAACAGAATGTTGACGGAAACTCGGAGACTCCGCCTAAATGATAAGTCCTAAGAGGGATCAAACCACTTGTGGGTTGTCAAGGAGTTTCCAAACCGTAACATGAATAGAGTATTCCGTCGATCACTTTGATATATTGAATATCGCACCAAATGAAACTTCATGAATTAGCGAAATGCACTTATTTGCAAACAAATTTAGTTTTGTGGGAGACTCAGCTGGAACCCAGCTGAAACTCTCGTTTGTGATGGCTGTCAAAGAATTTTCAACAACCTTATGATTAGTGCATTACGAAACTTGATGAAGTCATTGCGTAGCAAGTTTGGTTGAATTTTATCACGAACGAGAGATTTAACTAGAATTTCCTTAAGTACCCCTTTAAAACTAAATTGACGTGCAAATGAGTATGTTGCACAAAAATGGCGGAACTCTTATTCCTCATAAAGCTTTCGATTTGCACTGGTAACCTGATACAGTCGTCTAGTTTTTCTAAGACTCCAGCATCATGTTGAAATGACAGACCGACCGACAAGTGATGAAGTCTATGAGTTATAAAACAAGTTTCTCTAAATGCGAACTTTTACGAAATTCTATTCGCAGTTTTGCTTTCTGGTAAGCTGCACTTGTTGGTTTTAGTCGCATTGTCTTCTGGTGCCTCGCAAATCTGGAGAGGTGACATGTAGACAAAGGCCGGAGGTAGTAGCTTGAAAAATCAGATTACTGAATCCAAATATTCACATGAGACTTGGCGTTAGGCACTTTTTGTTTGAGCAAAGATGAACTTCTATCTAATGTCTCTTAAAGAGATAACACAGCGACTGGACTGTCACCTGCCAGACTTTGAACTTGTTTTTTTTACTTTCATTTCTCAAAAACATCAGAAGGTGGCTAGATGTTGCTCAAAATTCCTATCGGATTCTCACCTATGTCTCAGTGCTTGATAAGTTGATGGCTCCTAAAGGGTTGAATCAAGTCCCAAATTTGACCAAAGACAGACATAATGCTGATGACTGCATTCGTGAGTTTACATTAGGTTTATTGGTACCCCGTTTACCGCAATGCCCATTTGACCTAACTGTGCTGCATGAAATGAATACGTTTCTCGCCATCACAGCATTTTATTCTATACAAAGTCTCAGGAGGGAATGGATTGGCACAGCAGTCATTTCACATAAAGCTGGGACATCTAAGATTGTTTGAAGAGTGCTGAACACAGCCAACTTTCGAACAGAGTTGAATAAGAAAAAACCTGTAGACTCGGCCTTGGTGCAAATGAAAGACCTCCTAAGAGTTGAAAGTACCAGAGCCTGTCTGTATAAAACTAAACAAAAGGTCTACATAGCAATAACAGCCAGAATTGGTGAGCGTAAGAGAATGATAAACAAACCATGGGGACGAATACCAAGTCCTGGTCAAAGCTTTGGCGATGGCGGGACATGGGTCAGACATAGGACATAAAATAGATGTGGAAAATTTTTAAAATTTTAGGACGGGAACTGCTACTCCCACCGCGGTGGCCGGTGGCAGAGTCAGTAGAAATTACCCAGCATCACGGGGTGCGTAGAATCGAGCATGTGGCGAGCGTACGGAGAGCGGTCATAGATGAGCCAAGCTGTCACGTGACGGTGTGTGATTGTCAATACACACAGAAACACTGGTAAAAAGGATAGAAAGCCCAACCTGACCAAGATTCACGGAAGCCCTTTCCCTTACACAAATATTGAAACAAAAGCTCAGGAACTATCTTCAGGTGAAGCTAACCAGAAGAAATAGTTCCTAGACTGGACCCAAATCCATGTAGGTTCCCCGTCGATCTTAACACCTACTGACCTACCCTAACGAAAAAACCCTTAGCCGATATTTTATACCGATTTGTACCGATTTACCTGATTGGTTCACTTTCTGCCTTAAATCTCGAACAAACTATAACCTAGCCACTTGGCCTGACCAACATTTCGTGTCAAAAGTAAAACGTCACCTAGCAATAAGTCTACTGACTAGTAGTGTGAAATATAAATGCTCGCATTTGCTCACGAATTTGGCTTTGAGAACAGACTCAACTGCATCCAACCGAATGTGATTACACGATCTGTCCATCATCCCAACTGTCCTGGAAACCATTGATATAAGTTCTTCGAAGACGTTTTTACCTACACCTGGAATCCATAGGGAATTGAACCACTGGAAAACTATCCTGGTAAACACAGTTGGGATTCCCAAATTTGAAAACACTTGGCCACTCAGGAACGAGCGTTTTGCTGGCGTCATTCAGGTCACGATCCGATGCGATATCCAACTGATGTCTCTAAAGGAAGACCGGAAAGGTCCTACGTTTTTCCACCTCCGCAAGTCAAAATTGTGCTACATGCATACGGAGTTCCATTAAAAACGCAATCGACTAGTTCCAAAGCTGAAGAGAGAGAGTATCTAGAAAACCAGAAAACCAAAACGCAATCGATTAGTTCCAAAGCTGAAGAGAGAGAGAGTATCTAGAAAACCAGAAAACCCGGAGGAAATAAATGTATTAAATCCATTAAGAGGGCTAGTCAGAAGAAAGACCGATTGTCTCGAAACTTGGTATCGCTGCTCACCGTTAGCCAAGATCTGGTTCGAGACTTACGTCAGGAGACCCCTAGTACTGTGGCCACCCTTCGGGATGATCCCGTCAGAATCTCTCATCGATTTCTATCTCCTATTCCACGTGCGTCCCCACCACGTTCGATCCAGATTCTATCGCCAAAACGTTTTCCTGAAAACTACTTATCATCATTGTACGAATGAAATCAGAAGCAGAAACCCAATCCCATTTTGAAGGTGGATTCAACTAGTCAACGTCGAGTTCACTAGTTTGCGATTCCTTCGCTATTTATTTGGAAAAGCATTACGAGAAATGTCAACAAAAATAGATGTTTTCATTCAATGGATGAATTTCATTCAGAAAGCAAAGCCAATGGCGATCCATCCCGAAGTTTTCTTCAGTAACAGCACCACAGACACAAAACTAAGAAACGATAGCAAATCAAAATACCGATTGGTTTGTGACCATCCAACAGGAGGAGGGAAGTTAAATGGCTCTTAACAAGCGGAAGCGTCCCAGAAAGAGCATGGTATGCAACATGTGACCTCCAGATTTGACCTGCTTCTCGGTCCAGGGTGCTTCCGGCCCTCCAGTGTCGGCTAGGCCAAGATAGTCAAGCGTTCCAAAGACTTTGTGTTTTCTCGTATAGGTCCGATTCACATATAGGTGAAGAGCATCTCCAAATATGTGGCTCCTCAGACGATGCAAGCGAAAACAATGGTGCCTGGTTAATAAAAACCATGCCGGCGTCAAAATCGATGTTTTGGTGTGAAGTGGCTATGCGTTTTGAAAGCAACTACTCTGACGTTTCCATCAACTAAACCGGTCCGTTTTCCTGATTTGTCTTCTCATAGATCATTCAGTATTCTTGAGGCAAACCGACAACACAGAAAAGAGCTGTGTTCCTTTGTCTCCTCGCGAGGTTTTGTCATTTGAAATGCATACAACACATTTTACAGACACACCGCCAGAGCGTTCACTCTACACTTTAATGTGGTTTTCGGACTTCAGACTGTACATGGTGGTGGCTCTCCTTCTATTCTGCTGCATGGGAGTGCCGCAGTCGGGAAATCTTACAGATTTAGGTATGAATTTCGTATCACCTGTGAATTCCAAAAGGCACTTATTATAACCCTTCTTATCGTGGGCTGCAATTAGATAAGTAGTAAACGATCCTGTTTGATGTGAACTACATCAAGACGGCTAATTGGGGTCAGCTGGTAAGGACCTAATCCAATGGAAACCATTCCTGATACTTGTTCAGAACGATCTCTTTTGGAGAGCGCCTTACCTCCACCGAGAGCATGTATGTATGGCTTTTGTAACACTTGAATATGGTGTAAGTTGACCTGTTTAACTTCGAAAGGAAATCTGGTGGGTTATCTGCTCCATCAAACGCCCCTCGATATGGTGACGATCTGTGTGTGTGTGATTATTTGCTCCGTCGCAAGTATTGATCGTGCATATAAGGAATTATTTTCGTACATTCTGGCTGTTATTTTTTTGTAGCCGCTTCAATTTTTCTGGTGACACTCGGTGATGCACCGCGGCTAATCAGGAAACAGTATTTCCTCTCTCAGAACATACTGCGCAGGTCTCCAGAAGTTTACAACTGAACTTTTAAGTAAAATGCCAAAGCCTCCAAAAGGAATCGAGAAAGTTGATAACTCCGATTACGCTACTTATCAACAGGAAACAAATTTCTTCAGAAAGCGAGCAAATTAAGAACTGTTTCCCATGCCAAGTGATTTCGGCTTAGCCTTATAGAGGTAGGAAGGTCATAAGTTAAGTTTGGCTCTACAAATCACCTCCAGTACGCAATTCGATACACCCTAATACACTGGACAAGTAAATTTTTGTAAGTGCGGCTTCATAGATGACGATCTAAACAGTGGTTAGTCTAGTTTGTCCGCCCAAGCTGCAAACACTTCCAACTACTGTGAGTTCACTCAGTCACTGAGGGCTCACTTTCGTGTTTGGTTATCCAGCTGAGCAGCCGAGATTCCCTAGCAGTCATGTCATTAGAAATAGAACCCTTCCATCTCTTAAGGACTCAACTAGGACAGCTGTTTAGTTAGAAAGACGCCACAGGACACTTCCTGGTATAATCAATAATTACTGTTACCGCGGAAGTTTTCATTTGCTATTTCCTGAAGATAGTGCGCCTTAGTGCGCGCACACCTAAATCGCACCGGTAACCTTAGCGAGCGATATTCTGCCTCAAATGGTTCTATCAATCTAGTTACATTAGGCAAGTTTGGTCTGTGTGATGGCGGTTTATTGCGGCTTCATACAGCTTAGATGTAAACTTCACTTTCAGGCTGGTAGATCCGTTCCAGTAAGGAGTTCTGTTCTTAGAAAGAACCTTTTCGGCCAGGTCTGACATGCGGTACTCACTGGTGTGGAACACTCCATAAAATTGTTCGAAACTATGGGTCACTGAGGCCATCGTCCTAAAAGTTCTTCAGTCACCACACCTCCCTTCGTGCCCAGTAATGGACATAAACATATTTCCCCCAACCAAATTCGGCTCGTACAGCTGAACTGATAAAAGCAAAACGGCGCGTTCCTTTGGCAAGTAAAATAAATCTGTGTCCGGAATAGGACAATCGATACTTGCTCTTACTTCTCATGTTGACTACAGCGCTAATAAGTCAGTCCACGGAGCTAGCAGTTCAGCAAGATTAGCGCACACCAGAAGTGGTATTATGGTCAAAAACATGGCATTTGAATCAATTTTCAAATGAATGTGTTGCATAGAGGCCATCTCTTGTTCCAGTTGGTACGATATCCGAGATGTTTCAGTTTATTTCCTTGATCGAAGACATTATTCATAAGGTTAATGGAAACTCTTTGGCAACGCACAGCCGGTTTCGTCCTTTTTTTGGGCTTATCAGACAGTCGTACGCAGTTGATGAAATACACTCATTTGGAAATTAAGTTGCTTTAAAGAGAGACTCAAATGAACCCCAGTTGGGTGGTGATTAGCCTTCCTAAGGCATTTTTTCTCATTGAACATCGGACATTTTTATCGTATGTTAGGTATACTGATAAACAAACCTTCAAAATTTAAGGTGACCTTGTATGGTTTAGCTCGCACGCGTCAGCTAATAAACATTGCGTGTTGCTTATGGATTGTAAACACACGCAAAATCCTACATTGTTATGGCATGTTGGTTAGGCTGCAAATCGTTTACGGGAACCACAATTTAATTGATTACCCGAAAGTAACATCCTGAGAAAAAACGGATCGAATTGAATCGTGACCGAGCTTATCCGCTACCTTACCTTTTAAAGTGGTGGCGCAGACACAACTCCTACCAGCACGACGGCAAACTCAGTTCGTTTATTTACAAGCAGTCCGCCGTTCAACAACGCACTAATCAGTTTGAGAGGGGTTTTGGGCGTGTCCGTATGTGCGGTTAAGTCAGGTGCCTCAACGTCCCACAGTTATATAGCCGGTAAGCACACTGGGAGTTCAAAATGCATAGACATTCAACCCATCCTTATTAGGGGGTCTATTTGTGCAGTACGGTTTACGGGACCAAAACAAACTGGCTCATGGGAGCTTAGGATAATACAGTGTTTAAAAAAAGTATTCTCTTGTAAGGTTACACTTGGACATAATCACAGAACAAGCCAAGAATTATTGTATCCGTAGTGAAACTAATCAACGTTGTGTGCCCCAGGTTTAAATTCTAGAGCAATACATCGCATCTATTATGCCAAACTGGAAACCAAAGGAACAGATTTATAGAAACTGTTGCCCTTTGAGAAAAGTGTTTTTCCAGCTGCTTCTGGTCCGATGACAGTTGACTCCCTTAATTTGCAAGTAAGCAGACATTTACCGTTCCCCTCGAACGGGTTGGCAATAAAACCATCAGTCTAATCGGACATCCAAACCAGAAATGAAGCTGTATTTGGAGTGCAGTTCTCATCAGTTCCATTAAGTTAAGGCGTGCTGTTTTTTGCATCGCCGTGCTTGGCTGCACACAGCTTACTGAACTTTGTGCAGTCTATCATAAAAGACAAGGTTTTGCAGAAACACTAGGTTCACTAGGTTTGTCAACTTGGCTTTTCGTATGAAGGAGAGGCTTTACCTGAATCCTGAGTGAGTGGTATAGTTCATTTCGGAAATCACTTTGCTGTTACGCATTATAACAAAACTTTCTGCGCGTGATGCGAGTTGGTTCACAGTTTAAACCTGCTCACCGTCACCTAAACTTCGTTGTCTTTTCGCAATGTTCGCGCAAGGTTACGGATCTGGTAGTCCTGAGTACTATGCATGAATCCTTGAGTACTATGCATGGTGCAAAAAAACACTAAATCCAGTCATTTTCAAACCAGTCTTTCGAAATACCTACAGTTGTCAAGGTGTTTGTACTACATCGCAAGCCAACCGCTTAGCGGCCTGAGTTGTTCGTGGTTGCGACTCTCAGTCCAAACCTGAAAACGCACGCACGTGATTGTAGGGCTGATTTTTTAGGCAAGACTCCCCTGGAACAATCTCCAAACCACCGTTTGCAGCGACGTTCCTCTGAATACACATGTATGGGTAGAAACTTGTCTAGTGACCACGAATGGAAATTACCTATAATTCCTGTTCCAGCTTGCTGGAATCTGTATCTGGTGCTGAAAACCACGGCTGTTCTCCATGGTCACCTGACATCGACGAAGCTGGTGTCCTATAGTATCTGCATAAAGGTGGTGTCTGGGTTAGCAACTGTCCCGGTGAATTCGTCCAAGTATTGGTTAAACAATGAAGTGTTCTAATCTCCGAACACACACCTCTTCTTAGCTGATGGAGAGTAAGAACCGTTCGACCTTCTCTAAGAAATATTCAGGCAGATTTCTGCTTAAAATATCCAGTATCCGAGCACGTATTCGAACGCAGAATGGAAAGTTCCCGTGTGTCGATCAAGAACAGACATGCGAGCGGGAAATTTTTCAAGACGTATCTTCACCTGGCTCTAACAGGTAACTCTTCTCTGACGAGCAGGGTAGACAAATCTAGTAAAAAATGGCCATTTGTTTTTGTTGTTATCGTTCATTTGGTTTGTTTCGCCATACACACTCAAAAACCTTATTAGCTACCGCTGGAGAAAAGTTGGTTGGCGGAGAACAGGGTCTTCAGTAGAGGACATGAGCAGCACACATTTTTGGAAGTCAAAATATAGACTTGCCAGGCAATCCAGCCCGGGTCCTTAACTTTATTTTGGTGGCAGGACTGGTATTTTTTCGTTTGCAAGCATAGTACTCCCTTAACAAAGAAACAATTCCAAGGGATATTACATTTTTCCTCAGTGGATAGATTATCCTCTCAAGAGAACTTAGAAACATGACGCATCATCTACGTTTTCTGAGATCCCCACTGGGTTTTGCTCACCGTTGCTATTTCCCAGTGCTGCTGGGCTTTCCAGCATAGATTGGCATTATTTGCAGAATGTTCACGAAACAGTCAGGTATCTTTGTTGCTTACAACAAGGACCATCAGTGTATTTGTGAAATTCGGCTGAATAGACGTCAAAAACAACTCTTCGCTCATATACAGGTTTAGCTTGACACAAAAATTCCGCCGGCTGTGAGTCTCACCGTCTTACGCATCCTGTCATTTTTCTTTGCGTTTTTCGCTCAGTCATGTGACAAATATCACAGTTAGTAAAAAAAACTTGCTCAGCGAGTTTCAAGCGCTGCCCATTTGGGAAGTCCTGTCTGGTTGGTCAGCCGACTGACACAAAATAGACATTCCATTCCATCGGGTAAACCGATCACTGTTCCAACATGAATAAGATAGCCTGTTCAGACACGATTATTCAAGTGCGCACAGCGTTCTCATCTCGCTGGTTTGCACTGCTAATACGATCTAAATTCTGGACCCGTGCTTACCTACTTTGGCATAGACCAACCAGGATAAATGCACCAGGACAGGAGGCATACTTTTCAAACGAGAGCTATGCTAACCCAAAGTCTAAAAATCTCGCAACTACCTACAACCTCTCCGTTCGGGGTAACTGTTTTTCTCTGAAAAATATGACCTGATGGCCTTGTTAGTTCTCGTCTGCTCAGAATGAAAATTGCGTTACCGGCTGTACAAACTTCTACTCCGGAGTTTTTCTGTCAGTTTAGCTTTTGTCCAAAAGAATCTCAGCCCATATTTAGCCACTGTATGGTCCAGTCATGACGTGGCACTGATTGTGAGAGTGCGATGAATGTGCGATGAATGTCAGGTCGCTGCTGGCAGACCGACTACTGTTTGAGAGCAGATAGCGAGATTATAAACTATCAAACCCTGCCGTCATAGGTATTCATTGAAACTAGGGGACATTGTCTGATCACTGACTGTGTTTAGGTTTATTCTCCATATAATCCGAAGACGTACGTACAAATGTGTTTACGCCAGCGGAAGTGAAAATGCCGCACCAGCTGTAGAACATTTATTCATGAGGCCAGACTGAAAAAATGACTGTTACATAAAACAAAGTTCTCCATTGTCAAATAAATAGAAGCACGAAATGTTCCACTTCATGGGACTACCAGTTGAATGTTTCTGAAAAGGCGGATAAAGTCGGTAGATTTTTTGGAATAAAACTGTGATATGTGGCCCCGACTAGGTTTACCTGCAATTTAGAAAAAAATTGGACATGATTATTCTGCATTTACCTTGGTTACAAATTTGGACGACTTATCCGAAGTCCTTTCATGACCAAAAATATGCTCTGTATACTTTGTCATCAGGCTTCATACCGAAAACTCATCTTGCTCAGTCAAGCAATCATGCTTGCATAAAGGAAGATTTTCTAACCATAGCTTTTTTCTGCCGTCACGCGTTGTACAGTTAACCATTTTCGGGCATCACGGACTTCACTAAACGGTTTTCTCACCTTATCCGCCTTTATACCGTCACTCTGTGAATATCCTCCATCCGCCATACAAACAGGACTGACTAGGGCAAACACGGCGTACGAGCCTGCTTGCATTATTATGTCGGCGTAACTGAGCCACGATAAAAACGCATAGATTTGCATTCATATTTTCTTAGTTAAAGGAGTCTTCCTCAAAACAGTTATTTTGGTGAGTTCACGCCAAGGAACACAGCACTGGACTATATTTTGGAGCACATTACTGTCTCAGGATTTGAACTACTGACGTCGGACGTAAAAAGTGAGCTTGTTAGCACCAAACCACCAGAGCACACTGATTCACCCGACTTATCAGGTGATCATCCGGAGGCTTGAACCACGACCCAGCAACTGCCTTGTTCGTGCCCATCGGTTCATCCGCTCATCAGCATTTGCCAGAATCAATGCTTCAGACCAGAACTGTTCAGATGATATTAATGAGTACAAATTTCACCAGTCTTGCAATTGCATAAAATGCTTCAGCTATAGATCGTAAAACACACCTGTCGCAATCGTATAATCCGATTTCTGGCTTCGGTCTTCTGTTGAGCTTGAGCTGGTCTGAATACACCCACAGTAGAGCCTCGTACAAGCTAATTGTGCTTGCTGACGGTGTGTCCGAGTGGCGTACTGTTGAATCATGGTCATTGATGCCATTCAAATAGAAGATACACAAAAACCACCACCATTTTTAAATTATGATGACAGTAAAAATGTGGATTTGATGGGTACTTACCCATTTACCCCTGTAAGTCGTGGCAGAACTACTGGCTATTGGGAAACTTAAATAGTTGCATTCCTATAACGAACGACAGTCAGTGGAGAGACACTTGAATAAAAAAGTGATGATATATATATATATATCCTTTGAGACAACAGGAATTTATCACAGAATGCCTTATTCCAGGTGAACAGCATACCAGTTCCGACCAGTTTCACGAAGCCTGTCAGTCATTCAGTCATTGTACAAAACAGCGGACAGTCTCTTGTAGGCTTCTTCGTTTCCCGGTCTTTTTGTCAAAAGATTGCTGTTAAGGACCCCCTTGTGCCCACAAACTTTTCTGAATAAAAAAAGCTTTGCATTATTGATAAAATACACTTGTTGGCAAACGGTATTCGTGTTATTGAGGAATTTAACTGAGTCACCATCATCTAACCGAAAGCGTTGCACGGGGGTCATCTCGTGTTTCAGTTGAAACTACGTTGGAGATATCGCAGTGGATTTTCTGCACGCTTACTCACTTGCGTGCTCTTTGATGTTCAAGTAGAACATAAACTTGATGCGGACTAGGGAACACAGTTTGCGAGGTGAATCCCAAGCAGGGTTAAACTGCCGAAGCGTTTCTAGCAATCATATTGGTAGTGTATTCTGTGAAGCTTCATACGTGGACTACACAGAGGAAATCGTAACGGCCTTTTGTAGGATATCGTTGCTCTTAACCTACTCTTTATTCAGAAAAAAAACATCTTGTGTGCCCAAAAGTAACAGAACACTTATTATTGCTTGAGTTTAGCATGGGTCTTTGTCAAAGTTTAACTTAGTTTTTGGGTTTGCTCTCGCCTATCATCATTCTGTTGAGAAAAACAATTTGATGCTTTGCCGCGGTTACCCAAACCAAGAGCCTAACACTAGCTAGCCAGAAATGTCTATCTACTAAAAATGTAATCATACACTGTAAGACGATTTGTATTGTTTGAATGAAATGCAATCAGGAAGGGGAGGAGCGTAATTTCAAACCCCGTGTAGGACACATCCGTCTCATGTCCATTAAGTAGAACGCAATGCAGCAAGGTCAGACTGTTAGTGCGAATTACCACGGGTCACACGAACACGACAGAGATTAGCGTCTGTTCCGAGAGTTAAATATGAGTGCAGCCAATCAGCGCTTTTCTAGAGACTGTGAGGGCAAGTGAGTGCGCATAGAACGTGACTGCCTCGGACGGGGGTGAAGCTGGAAGGATGAACAGGGAGAAAGATGAATCCATCGAAATGAGGACACAACCGTTAGCAGAAAACAAAGGATTTGTCAGGCCCCTATTGGAAATGCTCCTTGAGGGTAGCATGGCAATAGGCAGCAGGTTCTCCTCAGAATGAAATAGAGCGGTATTCATTGAAATCACAATGAGAAGGGGGGCTTGATATACGTATAATTTTTGTCGCCCTCCACCCGTTAGTGAGAGGCGACTAAGGACGTTCCAAAATGTAGCATTAGTTTCTTTGGTACAATACTTTACGACAACTTACACGATTACATTCACTGGGTTTAATAGCAGAGAGGTTATTAAAAACGTGTTGCACATCGCCGTGGTAACTTGTGTATGTGTGTAATTCGCTTATCTATATTCCAAGCGTTACTCTTCTCTGGAATAACTGAGTGACTTGGCGATCGATATTTACCAGGAATGGTCCGTTTTGGCCCTTGTGTAGGCGGTCGGATATGTGCATCTTGGCCGCGCAAGCTAAATGGATAGTTAGTTTACGAGTGACATCCTTACTACTTTTGCTCTTTTCGTTGCACTGATCATCATCATCGTCATCGACAGCATGACATCAGTGCTCAACACCCAATGCGAATAGCATGTTCACTTTAGGGTTTTCGGGAGAGCTATGCTAAACTGGCAGTAGTCGTTTCGCGTAGGTGTCGTAGTCGTTGAACTTACATCAATAGTGCCCTTAAATAAATCAACTCTGCTCTCAATGATGCCAGGATGGACTTCGAAACTCACCGAATCATCTGCAACATGATGTATTTGACTTATTTGGTCAGCAAATCTAGTGATGCCTAATTAAGTGCTAGCATCTTTTGGAAATCCCGTGCACCGGAGAACTTTCGCCGACAGCCTGATTTCCCATCATCATCATCATCATCATCATCATCATCGTCGTCATCGTCATCGTCATCATCATCATCATCATCATCAACATCATCATCATCATCATCATCATCATCACCATCATCATCATCATCATCATCATCACCATCATCATCATCATCATCATCACCATCATCGTCATCATCATCATCATCATCATCATCATCATCCTCGTCGTCGTCATCATCATCATCATCATCATCATCATCCTCGTCGTCGTCATCATCATCATCATCATCATCATCATCCTCGTCGTCGTCATCATCATCATCATCATCATCATCATCACCATCATCATCATCATCATCATCACCATCATCGTCATCATCATCATCATCATCATCAACATCATCATCATCCTCATCAACATCATCGTCATCATCATCATCATCGACAGCATCATAGTTGTGTTAAGTACCACTGTTTCGCTGCCGTACACGACAAGTAGATTCCAACTTGTGAGAATTCTCCACGGCCGCTGCAAGACCGATTGCACAGAGATGGCTATCATTGGGTAACTAGTCAAGCAGGGATCATTCCATCTAGTGATTTAAGACGTTTCTGATCCTTGCCGATCCTGCCGCAGCCGCCAGCCTGAAACGTTTCGAGGGTGCGGGCAGTTCGCTCAATTACTCTGCTTGCGTTGTGAATTTCTGTTTCTGATAAACGACAGCAATATGAGAGCAAAAGCAGCTTGTTGTCATGCCTGCTTCTGAGTTCAGACATTAGAAGCAGCCGGGCCTGGATGCTTGAAGATTGGCTTTAATATGTTTGAGGCTGTCGGTGCCGTCTGACGGGCAGTTGTTACGGCCAGGCCAGTGCAAGAAAAACGAAGTCGTCAGTCCAAACGGATAAGCCCACGAAGAGAAAGCTATTATTGGGGTGGGCGGAGAACGAAAAGTTTGAAAGTTGAAAGTGAAAGAGAAAGTATGGACAAGTCAGCAGTGGCATTTTTTCGCCTACCGCTCTGTTGAATGCTGCAGGTTAGGAGACCCAGCTGATGACATCACGTGACCTTCGATGTGGAATTAGATTATTGTTAATTTTAGTAACCATGATTTCACATGGGTTGTTATAATACTGCCAGGGGGCACAGATCTGGACAGGAGGACGATTAAGGTTCTCGATTAAAGCTGTTAGCTCAAATGTCTGACTCTAAGGCGGCGGTTTTTGACGGAAAAATGCAAGTACGTTGCCATTTTTAAATAAAAAGTCACCAAACATGTTCAGACCCTATGCATGAGAGACCAGAATACTGTGTTGGTCAGATCTTTATAGACCAAACTGGTATGAGGAACTCTGCGAGTGTCGCACGTGTAACCCACCAGTATGGAGGCAAATAAGACAATGTACCTCTAGCGTTTGCGTGACGTACCGAAGTTCCGAACTGAACACGAAGCAAACCATATCGCCCGTTGTAGCTCACTGAAGTAGGACACCGGCAAACATTCAGCACCCCGATTCGATCGACGAGGGTCGATTTTGAGCAGATTTTCCCTCCTGAATGATATGTCTGAAGAATTATATGATGAATCGCCCGACGACAAAGGTATTCTTGGAACGTCTTAATGAATAACCTGCAGACAGACATTTCATTCCACAAAACCCTTAAGTGCTAACCCCACTTGCGGGATCGTGCGTGTTGTAATCTGGCAGAATCCTCCATTCACTCTGGGAACATTCAATCTGTTCAACAAGGTATCAATCATTCAACATGTAGAGGATGTCAGGGATTGATAATATGTTGAAATATTGGTAGCTTGTGTGAGTTTATTGGTTGTTGATCAGGTGGCTGTTGATCTTTTCGCCGAGCTTGGCAATTGGCTTGCAAACGTTTCGTCACCATACGTGGAGACGTCATCAGTGCGCAGTTGAGGGGATGGTGGGTGACTATGGTGACGAAACGTTTGCAAGCCAATTGCCAAGCTTGGCGAACAGATCAACGGCCACCTGATCAATAACCAACGATGTCAGGGACTGATGGAATACGCTAAGCATCTATTTACTCCAATTAGTCTTTGTATTGAAAATACGGAAATGCAATTATTCCGTACCTGGCACCCTTTTCACGTCTAAAGCGTTTGAAAGAATCTATCCATCACCTTTGATTAGTGAATCCGATCCAGCGATTGGTCCGAAACAAGTAAAAAAAATCATGCTGGACAATTCATCACGCCAAACCAGTGAAGGAAAAACTGCAGTAATTACTCATTTGTCGAAATATTCTTCGGTCTTCTTGAAAACAATTCTCATTGGCTGACATTTTCGTGATTTTCTGATATGAGTTACGCTATCATCTCCTAGAGGCGGCCCATAATCTCTGTCAGACTTTAAGTCTGAATACCTAGAAGCAATGGATGCACCTCCCTCTATACGTAAATAGAGACACCACAAATGCTTGAAACTGGATGTCTTATCCAATTGTCGTATTGAATCACCAACCAGGTTGCTTTATTCACCACTTCTGATTAGTTGGTAAACAATACGATACTAAATGGGCCCACCCGCGTTAATTAAAGATCCCAAAGGATCAGAGAAACTTATATATCTTCGCCTGGGACAGTTCTAAGAAAAAAATTCGTTCCAAAAATACATAGAGGTGTGCACATGTGATGAAAACACGCATCACTTTGATTCTGACGCGAATTATAGCTTTTTCGCAAGTAAAGTTCGTACTGAGAGGGACTCTATTTAATTCCTTCAGACCTTTCATCAGCATCATGAATTGTATTGAGACACCAAGGCAAACCAATCTGGCTGGTTAAACGCCGCACGCTGTTTGTTTGTCTGTGCAAATATCATAAACCAGCTTATTCTCGTTTTACCCTCTCAAGCAACTTGATAAACTCCTAGTCAGTTACACTCTAACTCTTTCATGCAGTCGTCGACATATCATCTAGATTTGGAAGAACAACGCAGTCCACAGTTTCGCGTATTTCGTGTGCGTTTGATAAGAATATGTCCTTGACACAGATTTTTCTGTGGCCAACTCCGCTAACAGTGGGCCGATCGTTCATGACTTGATCAAAATCTTGTTACTTTGGCCAGTCATTGGGCCTCCTTATTGTTGGGCTCTCTTGAGTGATTGTGGGCAATCTATCTGTTCACTATTATCTTCTAGTTGTTATCCATTTGCTTTTTGAGCACTTGTTCCCTCCTGGTATTCTTCGCCATCAGTCTGAAGCACCGCCCTGGTAACTGCTTACCCGACTTTATTCTGGTTTTTGTTTTACGCCGCTCTCTCTCAGTTTGTGACTTTAATTATGTCCGGAAAGTGCTCACAGCCAAGCTTGCCCGATCAGACATTCAAGTTTTTCAGGTGGTGTTTTAATCAGTTGAAAGAGCCTAAAACTCTGTGTTATGCAGCGCAAGTAATGTAATCCGGTCAGAAGTGATCAAATTCGGCAAATATTGAGCTGGTTTTGGTTGGTGTGCTCTAGCGCCCGCAGACCGTAAGGGATAACGATACAATCTTGTGTTCATATTACAGAATGAATGACCACAAATTAAATCTTACCCAAGGAATACGTGTTCACGTATATCATTAGTGAATCTTAGTCTGTGGTAGCGAACAACTGCGTAGTCGTCTTTACTATTTGTTAAAATCATTTAGCAATTATCCTTCTTTCACGTTATCGAGGTATGATGTTGAAAATTTCTGTCAATCGGTTCTCGTGATGAGCCCAGTCTATTGGCTACCATTTGGACGCTTGCGAATGCACCATTAAGAATGAAACAAGTTTTGACCTCTAACGGTTAGGAGTAGTCAGGCGAATCACTTTTATCTGGCGCGTGGATTATGACGCCGAACAATTAGTGGAAGTCAGTGGTGTCCGTGTCGGCGTAAAAACAACACTCAAGGTAACTCGATCGAAATTTAAGGCCGTTCACTTTTGCTCACTTTTATGTCTTGGTGTGACTTTTTGGTTTCGGTGTTTGCTCATCCCCATTTTCGTCCAACTAGATCGAGTCTGATGACATGTCATGGTGAACGCTGTCCACGCAGACCTTCTGGCGAAAGCCAGAAAAGTCAATTCCGGACAAAAATTGTTCAAAAATTGTCTGCGTACACTGGCCAATCGGTTCAAACGCACTCCCTAACTACCTTTGAGGTCATATGCAGAAGACTCCACATTTGTTGTCATACTACCTTTTGTGGTAAGCAACTACTAGTCGTGACTGCATAGGTCAACATCTGCGTTCTTGTTGTCTTCTCCGTTGTTATCTGAATAGATCACGTCATCAATAACCTGACCCTGCTCCCATACTCCATGCACGCTGACAGGTAATGTTTGAATCACAGTGAAAATACACCAGTAATGGAGATTGTGAGGCCGAAATTAATTTCAGAAAAGTTTTTAATGCATACCTAGCCAAATGCAAGTTACTGTTTTGCCAGGGAACTTTTGTTCGAGGGAGAAACCTTCGCAATGCATTCCATTGTGAAGAATACAGTCTGTTAGCCCTATGGAAACTCATATTCTATAACTATTCGTTCTAACGTCGGCTTACAGGGACTCAGCAGAACACCACGGTGCGATATTGTTCAAATAAGATCTATTTTGAGAAGGACTTCAAGTCAGGGGTACCACTCGGTAAGACAAACGCAGTACTCGCAAGTCATAAAGGTGGACATCTGGTTCACGGGGAACTGACAAAACCACAGAAAGTCATCCAGTTGCTAATTTTCAATACTTAGCTGTTCAAATGCTCAGTCAGCCTTTTCTTTCTTCAGTGTTTTGAGACTTCTTTGAGACTTAGCCAAGTGTATATCCTCATACATGAACCAGACTACCACGTATGAGCGTTGAGCATTAGGCGATGTTGTCTTGTTTTGAAACTACTACAGACCTGAAGCATACTTATGTGAGCAGCTGTCTTGCTCTGAGGAAAACCTTTTGAATGACCTATCATAGTGGAGACATTCACAGGGGAAACAACCAACTACGCCTCAAGAGACTAGCTACGATAAAGCTCTCTGGAGAGTGGCCTCTCCAAAGGGCACCAGCTCTATCTTACCAAGAAGCACTTTCGCGTTGGTGCAGGAACAGAACCTAAGAAAGAACCTTGCCGATGAACGGCAATAGTTTAGGGATAATTCTGTTAACTGATATGCGGAAATCGGATTTCAAATGGAGCCTTCTTGGGCGTTTTCACTGACGGAAGTTTCTGGCTTCAAAACAAAGTTCGCAGTAACTGGCTACGCAAACCATTGTTCATCAACGAGATACAACAACTTGGAAGTTTACAACTAAACCCAGTTTTTCCCCATTTTTCTACCACCTGTGTTGCGCCAATCCAGTTTCCGTTAAAACGCTGACAGGAGTCTGCGCACTCAAAAAGTGAAGAGACGGTACCTGTCCTATTAGTCTTCAGCTAATCCATCCTTGTTGCTGGACTCAGGAGCACAAATCGACCAACCAGTTTCAGAGGTGAATCAGAATGTCTGATTTGTGACAATGCGCTTAACGTCAGCATCATTTACCGGTGGTTCTGTTTCCGCAAATAGTTGGCTGATCCGCCATGAGTCTCCAGGTATGACCTAGAAGTTACCCGAGTTTCCATGATCTTCCCAACCCGTGATCTTCCACAGTTTGGTGAGTAATTAGGGTTTCTGGTAGTCATCGCGGAGGTAAACCAGTCATGCTGAACAAGTTTCTTTCACCGACTAGACAGCCTCTAGGACACTGAATTGGACACCGTCAGTCATTGTCAAAACGTGGCTCCCAAATTTCAGTGAGGAAACTTAAGCAATCATTGCATATGTGATTATCTTAACTTTTAGACCAAGGCCGCAGACTAACCTTTAAGTTGCTGCTTGTTTTAAAAGCTCCCGTGATAGCGTTGCCTGGCTGCTGCATGAGGCATCTCCTGTTTGAATTCCGCACCCAGTTAGAAAAAACTTGAAAAGGCAAACTGACGCCTATGATTCATTTACCGCCGAGGCTAACGTAGATGAGTTACAGAAAACGCGGCTATCTATCAAGGTAAATACTGCAGTGATTGTTTATCCCTCTACCGTGCAACCGATGTAGTGCCGATGGCAAATCATTATTCCGCGAGCTACATCAGCCAAGCCAAACTAAATATGTATCTTACTCTCTCCCTAGCAAGATAACAAATTGCTAATATAATTTACTAGGGTAACATTGCTGTCAATAATCTAGCCATCATCAAGAGAGAAAACATGAAGGTAAAATTGGAAGCCGTTTGAGTGGGTTGAAAGAATACAAGCATAAAAATAGTAATGTCAAATGTTACAGTTGGTGTAGTCAGTGGATTGTCGAAGGTTGACGACGAACGTACCATACACAACAGTCTGATTTGGGGTGGAACATCACCTCTCTCACAGGAGGTAACGGTTGAGACGGGTATCAACAATCACAGCTAACTGCGTTGCATGTCACGAAAGCCATGAGGACTCCGTTAGCAGTTAGCATGGCCCCGCATGTTGCCAAGAAATGAGACCAATCCTGCTTAGTGTACTGTATAAGATACAGTAAAACTCCAGTCAGTTGGGCACCGAAGCCAAGGCAAATCAGTAGTGTTCGGACTGTCACGAAACTGGGGCTCTCCAAGCTTGATAGGGATCGCAAAGTGAAGCAGTCCATTACGAACACAATGAAGACACATGCGGCGCCGCTGCCCAATAGGCCGAGCACGGCGACAGTTTGATCATTTGAAGTACAGGAATCTTTGAACAGATACCCACATCGCCAGCCATTTGTCCCTACTGCTACTGCAGTACAGATCACTGACAAAGCTAAGAGGGCGAGTCCCACACGGACTGCACCGAGGACGATGACCATGTTGCAAGAAGCGAGCGAAAGAAGTGTCGGGAGCCGCCGACGGATAAATCTAAAACTTCTAAGTGCTGATTGGTCCACTAGAAACACACGTTTGATTGGTCAAAGTTTGCTCACAGTCATGCCTACAGCCTGCAACTGCACAGACTAGACAAAAACGGGGGATGAGAAAGCCAGCTACCCTGTGGAATTTTCAGCTCATTCCTAAATTATTTTGCCACAAAGACGATGCAGTTATTCCTGTTGTTTTCAGTACTATTGAAAGGTGTTGAATGCACAAATAAAGGACATACCATTTTGTACCACCAACTTTCTCCCGAAAACGGATTGACCTATTAGAGCGACATTTACACAGATGTTTTTTGTTTTGTTGAAGAGGTCAGACGAAGTTTAGCGGTAAAATTCATAGAGGAGCATGGTGGCAAGCAATGGTATTGATGATGATCACAATGTTGATGGTGATGATGATGATGACAATGATGATGAGGACAATGATGATGACGATGATGTTGACGATGTTGATAGTGGCGATGAGGTTGATCTTTCACCTGGGTCAAATGAACCAAAATTAATAGACGCACCAAAGCACCGGTATCACGAAATCATAGAAAGAGCACATTGTACCAGACAATTTGCATCATTGACCAGGGGAATTTGTGTGAACGTTCACTGCGTTTTCGACAGACTTTTCAACCAATTTCTGATAATTCATCTTATCAGATCAACCCAATTACAAGTGCGATTTTAATGGAGGCCGAAGAGGCCATGGAATGGTCAGTTGTCTTGCTGTGTTCTTAGGTGTGTCCAAAAATGATCCAATTTCCACCTGATTGCCTTCTCTTTTGATTCCACTTGACAGATTCTAACAAACTCACCTGAAGGGAAAGTGAGCAGGGCTTCAAGCCACAATTTTGATGGGAATCACTAGGAATTACTAAGCAGCATTTGTGCGAACCTCACCAGGGACAGGCTATTAATCGAGTAGGACTCACCTAATCGAGCAACTAGGTTACAGCATAGTGTCTTGGGATAGCGAACAGGATAAAATGAAGAAAAGAGTCACCATAACATGGGAAGCCGTACCTAAGGAAGCTGAGACGACGGGGCAAACTTCTGGCTTTTGTTCGAATACTGCAACTGACAAGACATCGACAAATATTACTGCATTCCACAAGCCAAAATTCTGACTTGAGTGGGGAGATTTCATTAAGTCAGTTCCGCACCCAACCATTCGAAGTCTTCGTGACTATTCACGCAGCCTTCATTTGCCTCCTCAATGAATCGGTAGACTTATTTGAACCTCAGAATAACCGATAGCCATTCGGTACCTTTCGACTAGGCCTTCACAGGTCCCACGACTGGCAACAGTGAATAGACCCAGAATCACCCTGAATCACCCTTCATAAGTAATACTCTCTTACTGGAGACCCAGCGAGCCGTCATACGCTGTAGTGTCTCTGGTAGTGCTCTGTTTCCTTAGGTATGGTGCCTCGACAGTATTTCGAGTTGGGTTCACATAAGAACAGTAAAATGAAGTACATACTTTTGGATGCTTATCCGTGAGTGATTCCTTCAACAAAACCCATGCTGTTTGGCCTCTTGAGCTGCGTCAGAAATTGAATGGCGGCTTGATACTTGTGTCAGCAAAAAGATTCCTAGAACCTTTGCTGTTTGTGCTTTGTATGAGATATCGTTCCCTAATCTCAAAATAGTAGTCAGTATTGGCAAAAAGCTCAGGCGTAAGATACAGTTGATTCCATCTCCATGACCATATTTCTGTAGATGTGTCAACGTTCGCTCCCCGACCGAATCCACTGTCATCTTGTCAGCTACAAAGAGAAACCATGCCTTACTTCATCCATGCTACGTACACAAGGGTAAACTGCAGCATACGTGAGCGGATCGGCTAGTTGTTTCATTTGGTCTCCTTAATTCGGAGTACAAACCTCTGGCTAAAACTCTCCGCACAATCTTTCGTTGCCGTGTTGAATTTGGTGTTTGCGTTCGGACAATACCAAGTTTGGATGAACTGTTCAGTCACACCTTGTCACCATCAGACATCTGCAGCTGTTTTACCCAAAGTCATGGGAAATAACTATTCGCATTTGAGACATGCGCCTACTATGACCGGTGACCTTACTCGACCTTACTCGCATCAAAATTAAGGAACTAAACGAGACACTTGGGTGGTAGGAGAAGTTCCACACTGACCTAAACTAGAGAGACTGAATGAAACATGTGGAAAACCTTGATCTGTCCAAAAATATATCTTTTGTTTGTCTTGATTGGCCAAAGCGGCCCCTCTAAGAAACACAAACTATCTTAAACCGTAGTGCGAAATTGCTACCAAGCTTTGTGTGTTGAGTGGCCAGCGTTCACAATTTGGTGAAAACTGTAGGACAGTATCACAATATACGACTGATAACTCTAACCGATAAAAACTGTGCGATTCCCAAAAGATAGACAGTTAGAGAATGGCATGACCATCCACGGTTTATTTAACGAGTATCGCTTTCAAAGAAATTCTTCGTCTTAGGACCGATAAAGTAACTAGACCAACATTCTCTTAAGGCAAATCACGTGTTCGCACCAATGGGCCACCAAGAATCAAATGGGACTAGTCAGTCGACAATCAAGGGATCAGCATATTAGCTTCAGGAGAGCAAAATTACCCGGTGGTATCATCGTTTTCGATGAGGAACTTCGCTTATACACTTATTAAGATCCATACATACCGATCCAGTGATTTGGTTGCTCAGACCTGAAACATGCCTCGTGCAATTTCAAGCCATGTCATCATTTTTGCCCACTTCTGCGGAAGGAGGGACAGAGTGCTACACCTGTGATCACACTGTCTTGCAGTTTCAGCAGATTTTTCAGTAGAAACCCGCGGCTATCGTTGACTTTAGTCGCAGTAACACGGTCAGCGGAGGTCCAGAAGTACAGAAGTGCTGCTACACTGACTACACGTATTGTTCATAAATAGCCTCGTCAAGGACTATGCTAGATCTATCGTACCACAGAACTTCTTGTAGCAACTAGTAGGCACCTCATTGGAAACAGCTGATTTTTATTCGCATTCTGGAAAAGTGGATGTCATCGTTGCGGAATAGCATCAGCGAATTCACTTATTCAGAACTCACCACTGAATGAAGACCTAATGCACTCAGTTTACATGTTCATGCATGGTGCAGGGGCGTGGTTCATGGATCGCGGTACAGTGGAATACTCCATCTCTAGGCTGTTAAACGTCCGATGAAGCTGTAGTGTTTCCAATCATGGTGTGATAATCCTATAGAGTAATGGAATTTACCTAAGGATCTTTGATGGTGAAACTCCCAAGAGATTTATAAGGTGAGCAAAGATGACAACTCCAAACAAGGGTGGAAGAGCTGTGTACTACCTCTCGGATTTTCAGAGTAGACTGGCTTGAACACACAAGAAATCTCGTTTAAAATATCAAAGTCTCTCTATAATCTCAACGAATGCAACGTGTTTTGACGTCCTATAGCTTTGGATATATAAAGACTGTAACTGAATACCCACTTGATCCAAACAGAGTAGTTGAATTTCCAATACTCCTAGTGTTGTTGCAGTCATGCTTCCCAGTTGATCTTGTTCGATGTTGTGTTAGAGAAATGTGGACAAGCATGCAGACAGTTCTCCAAAATGCTAACCGTTTGCTGGACGTACGATAGACGAGGTCAAGTGCAAATGGATACGTTTCTTATTCCACTTTCGTTCTCTTGGAAAGAGCCACTGGAAAGGCTCGTCGTCACACCGTTGAGACGCTAAAATGATGCATGCTGAGGCAGTCCACTATGACCCTAACTTTTGCTCAAGTTACATGAACAAATCTCACTTTCGTTCTCTTGGAAAGAGCCACTGTAAAGGCTCGTCGTCATACCGTTGAGACGCTAAAATGATGCATGTTGAGGCAATCCACTATGGCCTTAACTTTTGCTCAAGTTACATGAACAAATCCCTTCGCAAAGAGAGACCACCAAGTGTTGCTAGAGGTTTTTGCGCTCCAGCTTAAACGCTGGTGTTGAGCATCGTAAAAATAACAGTAATCAAGGCAGCCGCTTGAGGGAATCGGTGACAACCACTCCTGCAGTCTTTTGGAGGGCCTGAACACTTCCAACCCGATTTACCGTAGTAGTTTCAATCTCGGACAAACTATTGATGAGTCGTCCAAAACCTTCCAATTGATGGCTGCTACTGACGCCATCTGTGACTTTATTCTGTGGACAGGAAATTGATTTATCGTGACAATCTCCGTTGGCCGGCAGCTAACAATCGCGACACGTGAGCTTGCACGTGCATCATCATCGTCTTCCTGGACCATACACGGAACTTCACCACCGTTTTCCACCATTGCTCTGAAAGCACAGAATAAATCGATCTGGCTCCCCTGTCGTTGTTTTGCACAGTCAGCTTGAATGCGTCACGCACACTCACATTGTCTAATCACGCACACGCAAGCATACGGGCTCAGGCTGTCAGACCACTATTGTTGTACAGATTCCCTAGCGTTCATTTGCGGTTTTGTTTGTGATGTGTGACGTCGTAGACCGATTGGTCTTGCTTTCAACGAACATCGCAGAGCAGCTGGTGTTCAGCCTGCTGTAATCAGAAACCACATTGTTCACGTGGTAAGCACATTGCCCCAGAAACTTGGGTGGTGAAGACTAAATTCGTGTGTTAGTCTGGTGACCGTAATGGACCGTCTTATTAACTGAATTCGGAATTTTAATAAACAGCAGTAACCACTCGCCTTGCAATCAGATCCAAATATCTATATGCATCTGAGTGGATGAAATGATTCTGGTCAACTTCAACCCCAGATTCAATTTTCGACAGCTTGATTGCTGTAATTTTCTCTTCCTTCTCTCCATTCTACTTCGATATGGTTGAAAAGCAGAACTCTTAAACTGTTCACCGGGGGACGGTACTTCAGGCGATAAGTTTCCCACCTGAATTCATGCAAATCTTGTTTCATACATGCACTTTAGTTCATTCTTCAGTCAGATGAATGATGATCTGGGTTGTGTGAAGCAGGTGCGTTATTGTATCTTGGAATTCATATCTAGGACCTGGAGGAAAGTCTATGAAGTTACCAAAACGGAGTGGGGATGAATGATTTGTCAAAGCCCGACTGCAGCTCATACGCCACGGCCCACCTCTTGAATGGCCAGCTTCACTTCAGGTTCGACGAGCATATCGATCATCAGATACGGCAGTTCTTTTTAATGTCAGCGTAGCCTACTCGAGGATGAGCTTCTGAAGACAAATTTGACGACTACGTTTGGTTTGAGAGCATTTGCGCATGCACACAGATTTCTACGAGAAGTCTGGCGCATGGCCTCAGGCTTCAGTGTGTGCACGTAGCAACAACTTGTGGGGAATTTGAAAGAATAGTACAACTGTCTTGTTGGTTAAGGGAAATCCAAATTCAGAGCGTAGTCAGACACCAGTGAAGAAAGCTTCCTTCTGGGTTGACGAATTATGTCATTGGAATACACATTCAATTCGGTGCATTGAAATAGGCCTCGACAACAAATCGCTTACTAAATAGGTCGCAGTGCGGTGTTGTCGATGCCTGGTCAATGCCCATAGGTAAAATAACGACCTTCATTGGGCTAGGAAATGCACTTAGGCTTTGGGAAGAAGCGTCATCTGTTCATTTTTGTGAGCTGACGGTTATGATGAAAAAATACTCGGCAAAGTAACACCAAGAAGTCGATTTTTCTTGACCAGGTAAAAATTCCTGTTTCATGATACTAATGCACACTTGGTTTCCAAATCAATGGATCCATTAATCGCCGCTTGTGTGGCTTGACCGCCGAAGAACAAACCATGCTGTTGAAGTTAGGCTCTCTGTCCACCGCACAGTTGCCAGACTAATTAACCCAAAATTTCACGGTAGGTTCATTCTACCTGATATATCAACAGCTGTTAGTAATGGCGGCATCAAATTATATACTGCCGGTGTTTTTTTTCTCTCAACATTTCCGATGGGGACTGGGTTGGAGCCAAGTTTTATTTGGTAGTTTTGGGAATTTGAAGTAATTTATGCATGCCTCGTTTGAGTTCTTTATATACTTTCAGAATGCGTTCAGTTTGTCTGTGTGCCTTGCTGGGTGTGGAAACTGTGCACAGTCTGGTCAAACTGACCAAATAGGAATGGTCAGTAGAATTTTTCTTGAGTTCCACGCATATGTTCGACGGTGCTGTCTGCCGAGCCCGGTAATGCGTAGGTTTACGTTGAGGTAGACTGAGAACGACAACTTCTATCATAAAGACCCAAGAAGAAATGTCAGTTTGATATTCAATCAGTTGAAATACGCTTGTAACCGACTGAGTGATCATCGTTTGTGGAAAAGTTTGGTAACAATCGGTAGATTTATTGCTGGACAACCTTTCGCGTCTGACACAAAAGCTTCGTCAGGCCAGTTGACTAGGTTAAGAGGTCGGTCGAAATTTAAGGCGGAAGAAGAACCAGTCAGCTAAGTCAGGCTCAATCTGTATTAGTTTTCGGCCAAGGGATTTTTCTGTTAGGGTGTCATCAAGTTTTAGGCCGGTGGGAAACCTATATGGATTTGCGTCCAGCCTAGTGTCTAGTTCTTCCGGTTCGGTTCACGTGATGATCACTATTAAACGTCATTTGCAATTCCCGTCTATGTGGATGAACTAGTCTACGGTAGTGGTGTAAGAAAAAGGGATTTCGTGAACTTTGGTCGGGTTGATAATGATTCTACGTGAATTGATGACTACACAGCCACGTGCCAAATCGGCTTATCCAAGACCGCTCTCCGTACGCTCGCCACACCCTCGTTTTTTATTCATGCTGTGATCCCTTATAATTTCCACCGCCTCAGCCATCAGCCGGTGTGATGTGAATCGCAACCCCCGTCTTAAGCTTCCACATTCTCCACATTCCTGTGTCTAACGCATGTACCGCCATCGCTGAGTCTTTGACTAGCGTTTGTTTTTCTTGCGCATTCCTTGGTGGTGCATCCTTGGTGCGCATCCTCCTTGTATGCTCACCACTTCCGGTGTGCAATTCTCTGGCATTTTGTTCCATGTAAATCTTAGTACAGGCATTGCAGTTAATTTTGTGCGGACAGTCCATAGTCCTTTCAAATCTTGGTAACCCACCTTAACACAAAAATCTCCTCGGTCGACACCTAACAGTTTGACTTAGCTGATTGGTTCTCTTTCCGCCTTAAATGTAGACCAACCTCGTAACCCAGTCACTTGGCCTGACGAAGCTTTTGTGTCATTGAGTTTTCGGAGTAGTTTGGTAAGAAATCTACCGATTGTTAACAGACTTTTCCGAAAACGTCAATTCGATGTTTCTCACAAAGTCGTTCAGACCGACGCCTGTCCTGCATCTTTTGTTGGTTAAGAAAAAATATTTTTTCGCCTACTCACAAGTAGCTCATCCAAAACTAGGACGTCAAGTATATATATCCGTCAGGATGGAAAACAGTTTTTCTGTTTTAATGGGCTGAAAGATGTTTTCTGTTTTCTACCAGCCACGCCTATCCAACTAATATGAAATGAATGGAATAAATGTTACGAACCACCAGTCATAAAAAACACCCCAAAATCTTATAGAAAGTAATTTGTGATACCGGAAAGTTCCTTCTTGAAAAAGAAAATGGGCCTTATTGATAGAGTTGCCTCCACAGAGGGACAAGAACTCACAAACTGAGTACTAAAGGAAGTCTCTAACGCGAAATCTGTTTGATGAAAAAAAAACGCGTATAAACCCTCTGCTTACTCTTACTATAGTTATGCAATGAAGAAACGGAGTTGCTAGGACCAACTTATGTCAAGTGAAAACTGAGGAGGTTTCAACCAGACATGTCCCATTAGCTTACTTACTCTAGAATTATCTTACTGTTTGGATTACTCCGACGTTTAGATGCTTAGATGAGCTGAATTGGAATGGGCCGTGGAGAGAGGCCTACGGCAAATACACATCCATACAACAGTGACAAATTTAAACCATACCAAGTTGTACGGATCTAATATATTTCTCCCTGAGTTTATCAGAAAAACCGAAGTGCAGATCTTTTGTCAAAATGACTAATGAGACCGTGTTGTGTAGTAGACCATGAGGACTGGAAATATCAGCCCGAGCCTGAATTGAAAAGACGTACAATGATTTGCACATCAATTTGGTTTCCACTGGAGACTCAACTGACTTCCTAGTTTATGATATTCTTCAGTTCAGTCTCTCGTGAAATCCCAATTGATGTGCAAATGGGTGTATTTGTTGACATCTGTCCAATTTGGGTTCAAGTAAAACATAATTTCGGTGGAAAGTCAGGGACTGTGCCTACTTGATGAGCCCCAAGGATGGTCGTGGTCCATCGAGGAGTTTTCAGCAACCTTGTATATTTTTTTGTTTCTTGCATTCGTCTATTCATTATCTCAAGACCAAATAAAAACGCATCTATGTGACCTCGGAGGCGTGTGGAAACCTTATGGATGCATGCTCTGTCATCTATATGTGTCCAATATCGCACTAGGTGAAGCATAAGGTGGCCTTTTTGTGACACATTCGGATGAAGAACATCACAAAAGAGAGATTCTACGGAGTCTTCGGTTTACACCAACAAAATTTGGGACTGACTGTACGTGGTAAGTTGTGCGCAATTTTTTTGTTCAATCAAAATATAAGGTTGATGGAAACGCGGAGACCTCGTTCACCTATCGACACACATGAAGGTTGAAACCGGGTTGTAGACTCTTGGAAAGCTTTCAGCAGCCTAGTAAGTTGTATTTTGTATCAAGAAGATAGAACAGAGAAAACAGCCCACAGATTAACCAACCGGAAAAACTAACAAATCGGAGCGCGCCATTCCTGACTAAACTTTCGAGGTTGTAAGCTCTATCCTGGGAGCAATTCACATTTTGTGGTTATGTGGCTGCATGCTTAGGTGAGTTTCATGGAGCTGGCCACAACAGTTTGTATGAATACTTCAGGTCAGATGGACGGGCACCAATGAAAAGCAGAAGAGATCCTTCTTTCAAAAATACCCTTCGTTTTGCAAGCTTTTATGCCAGATATTGCGCAGGCTGCCTTTGGAAATGCTAAGCTCATCTTTGAAACGATTATGTTCACGTTTCAGCATTTGTTTGTACACTAATTTTCCCAAATGATGAAATTAAAAAGGCGTAAACTGGGTCATACTAGAAGGAGGAAGGATTTGAGAGACATGGATAGTCCAGGCTTCTCCAATGACTTGCATACCGATATGATTGTAGTAAAGAGAGAGCCTTAAAACGTAGCCTCGTTCGATAACTGACGCAGAACTTTTGCATCCTAAATGATGAATACAGATGCACAGAACAGATGACGGGTTTCGTTTTGCGTTATTCCAGAAACATTGTGCCAAAAAAATCATATTTGCCGACATGCATAAATGAATGATTTGTACGTTCACATGGGTAATTGCGCAATAGCCTGGCAGTTCACTTAACGTCACATGAAGTCTTGCAACGCTGGACAGCAGGTGCCCAGGGCTATGACGACCACATCCGCACTTCTGGCCGAAAGCAATTTCGAAGCATTATATTTCCGAATCGACTTCAGATATGAGCAGGAACAAGTGAGATTTTTCCTTCGAATTCTTTTTAACAATACTAACAGGATCTACTATGTATATACCTCACCATTCACCTTTGACATTTGTTTTTTTTGCAAACGTGATAGAAGTTCTCATCGGCAGGTGCTGTGCAAATAAATGAAGGTAGCCGCCTTTGAAGAGCACTGTACCAGGGCAGACCAAACACGTGAGGCCAAACTATTAATCGACTAAGGTTTTCCCTTCATAGTATGGCCTCATAATACAACACCATGTAGGGGTCGACTATGACACCAAAGCTCATATGAGCTCATATGTGGCTTTTGGTCTGACCGCACTAGTCTTGATGAGGATAAAATTTTGGCTCTCCTGGAATCGCATACTGATGAACAGCGTGCATTGTAGCGGAGGAAATTTCGTTCTGTAAGTGAAGCCAGTCTATGATGAAAAGCCGAGAAGGAATTTAAAGATGTTTCGTCCTTATTGGAAACCAGCAGCAATGTAAATCACACGAAAATCTGGGGAGTCTCGAACACGCAACCTACCAGTTGCCTTCCGGTGACGATCAGCTGATCATCGGAATCCGCTGTAAAACTCAAATCTCCTCAAACTATTATATATATTATATTATATATACTATATTTATAAGTAGCTCAGAGGAAGAATATTTTCACAAGATGAAAGAAACTTCCATCAGAGAATTCGTAGTTTGAGGAGCTAGTCAATACGTGAACACGTGATGTGCTTTCTGCGACTGAACGATGAGTAATGCTAAATTTTGTCTAAATGCGAGTTAGTCACACCGCTCACCAGCCGTTCGTGACTAAACGGCTGTTTTTATCTACTCTCAGAAAGATGGTGGGTTCGACATCGACTGGATTTTCTTGAGATGCGCACTCCTGACAAACCCAATGAGGAGGACACACCCGGAGTGAGTTTCCCTGCTTTCCATCAAAGAATAGCTTCACCTACAGGGAAGACTCTCAGCTAAAGATTTTCAAATCGCTTAACACTAATAACAAGTCACTGTTTGTTTTCATTCAAGCCGACTGTTTAATTTCCACTGTGTATCAAGCAGACATCCATGGACCTTAACTGAGGCTATGGACCGGCCGTTGAGAATAAATGTAGAGAATAAATGTAGCATAGGTTTCCTGAAATTCGACACTTTCTGTGCAAAAATACACCGACCTTTTATTCGTGCCACTGTCGATGCCCAGTTACGCTTTAATGGCCTTTTGAGGATCACCATCTCCATCAGGAAAGACCTGATGACGATTGTCTTGCAACCTTATGTCGTGAATGTGTTAGCATGCAGAGGCTCACCTGGAACTCAAAATCGCTCACTCACTCTCTGATACTAGCTCTGAAATTCATGAATCTCCATTTGTCCAACTAAATCAGGGAATTAGTAGTGTTTTGTCAATTTTATCAACTTACCTTCACCATATTCTAGTGTAGGGAGCTTGATTAGCCGGTGAGAATGGAACTCAGCCATGGGTGTTTGCGAAATTAGAACATCCTATGGCAGAAATTCGACTGTATTCATCTGTTTTTAGTGTCTCTGGTCTTAAATCACGGCGGACGCTTTACACTGAGGCGTTCCGATTCCACGCTTCCGTCATTCGTCCCGAACAAATTTGATCCGCGCTTTGGAAATCTGAAGCGTCAGCTCTTGCAAAGCTGAAAATCAATATACTGCAAACCCATCTTTATCAAACAGCATCATTGAGCCTGTCAGATCTATGCTTTACTTCTCCGAAAAAAACGGTACGAGACGAGCTAGAAGAACTCTTACTATCTCCGCTGCTGGATTCTATCATTGACAGCTTTCATCAGCCAGATGTTGGCCAGCACTTGTTAGGGATTATCGTGGCGGGAACGAACAAGCCGAGTGTCAACGACCAACAGCTATCATGTGGATACAAGAGAGATCAGTATGTGAAACTTCCGCTTATTCCACCATTTTCGAAAGGGATTTCAGTGGAGTCCGATGTCTAGCCCTGAGACCGAGAATTCTTCCTGTGCCTCTTAATTTTCTTTACAGATTCATTCATCGTTTGTTGTTGTTCTGACCTTTCATTTGTCTCATTGCGAATGATAACTAACTGACTGTCAGGTCGCTAAACACTTCTATATGTGTAGTGCAATCTCAGGGAATGACTCTGCTTTCAAACAACCATCACGTTAAGGACATGATACTCTCGAAAAGCAAGCAGGAAGAGAGGTGCTCACTCAACTGCGCACTGATGATGCCTTCTAGAATGCTGATGAAATGTTGACAGACCAACTATCACACTTTAGGAACCGATCAGCTGCCACCTGATGGATAACCAATCTCAACCAACTTCTAAGACTTGTCAAATTCTAGTGATCTTCGAGTTAGTTGTCCCTCTCAAAGGGCAATACTCTTCAGGGCTTGTTCGGGGAGTATTGCAGGAAAGTCAAACAGTACCTGACAAAGGTTTATAACTCATCAGTGAACAAACTCTTAACCCACTTAATCCGGCAACATCCGGTTGATACATGGTGGGAACATGAGATAACAGTAATCTTGTGTTTCTATAGAGGAAGATGTTGGCAGCTCAGGTAGCGTAGACGGTCGTTGGCTTGTTCGCTGAGCTGGGCAACTTGATTGCAAAAGTTTCATCACCAGTCGAGGTGACATCATCAGTGCGTTATTGAGGAGCGTAGTGGTGCGTAGCGATGATGTCACCTCGATTGTTGATGAAACGTTTGCAGTCGAATCGCCCAGCTCAGCGAACAAGCCAACAACTCGTAATTTTGTATCTACTACTGTTTGCAAGGAAGAATAATTTTTATATGCTCTAAAAATGTCCAAAGGAATCGCCTAATCGGTTTTGTTAGAGATTATCACAAATGAGAATTCCTTCCGAATCTTTATTGCATCTTCGTTTGGACCAGGTGCGGTGTAAAGAAATTACTCATTTTACACTAGCAACTGTTCAGACAACCACTGAGCGCGCTATCCAACCTGAACAGTGAATGTGGTCTTCGCCTACCAAAGCCAGTGATCCAAGTTGTAGACACCTCACACATCTACTCAACGAGTGCAATTATTGTTGAACTCCCTTCCTCCAGGAAACAGGCTTTTTGGGAACTAGCTAAAGACAATGCACGACTCATAAGGTTGCTTAAAATTCCTCGACAGCTCACCAAATGGATTTGCAAGTTAGTGTATTTCTCGAAAAACAGTCCAATTTGGGTTCAAGTAGGACATAAGGTTGACGGAAACTCGGGGACTGGACCTACCCGATGAGCGACAAGAAGGGCGGAACCGGTCGTGGGCTGTCGAAGAATTTTCAACAACCTTATGAGTAGTGCATTACGTATAAACATGTATCGCGATATCCCGTATATCGTAGCAACTGGAACATGAGGCGGCCTGGTGCATCACATTCAGCTGCCTGGAAATACCACAAACGAGAGGTTCAGCTGGGTGCCAGGTGAGTCTCTCGCAAAAACCAACTTGATTTGCAAATTAGTGTATTTCTTGAAAAAAGATAGCTAAAGACAAGTTTCATCGCGTGAATTGAAGTAACAACGTCATGCTCAGCTCATAGACGTGGTTTACCATTCGACCGTGAGTTAGACAAACCCCACAGTTGAACGCTCCTATTTGAGTTACCTAGAGACGTGCGAACATTTTAACGACACTTGTGAAATCTGCAACCGGTGACAGTAAAGCAGTGAGAACACCCCAGTGTCACACGGCAGTCCCAAACGGCTCCGTCAGCCGCTATACTGTAAGCTCATTTGTAACGTTTACCTATCAGACCAAGCAATTTTCCGTTGTCTACACAACGCCGACCGACTGCATAACAGATAAGAAGCTGCCATCCTCAACTTGCAAAGTTACTTCGGTTCCTCAGGTCAGTGCGCATGAACGAAGTGACCGCCTTTCTCAAAGAAGCGTATTCCTGTTGTGTTCGCAGGCGCGCCCTTCTTTGGTCTACACAACTGTAGATGAAACGCGAGAACCTTCAACGTAATAGCTACCAAAAGGGGCGATAATTTACGTGTTGAGGAAAAAGAATCCCGTGCTTTTGGGTGAATGCCTCGTTAAGGACACTTTTCACACTGTTTTTTTACCTTAGACAATAGGCCATTGCAAATATTTTTAGCTCGCTTATTTTCTTCGGTTCCCTTCAGAAGATAGTGCATACTGACAAGTTGCTTATCGGGCGCAGGATACTGTGTTTCCTGCGCGCGCGTAGCTTGTGATGCGGTTTATAGCGGCACCCACCTCTGTCAACTTCAAAACAGGACAACTTGAGGAAAGTAAACAGGCAGTCTTCACAAACGTACCAAACGGCTGTTTTGCATCGAAGCTGTTCTATGCCGCGAGGACAGGAAGAACTAGAAAGTTAGTTGCACTGGATGAATGGGCACAGTTGTTTGTGAAGAAGTGACTCATCAGGACCAATCCGTCGATTTCTCACATGGCTGCAGATGCGCTTCTGTGAATGAGGCAAGCAGAATGGCATTTATTGTTTTAGAATAAATAAACCAATTTCCACGGTTGCCAATTTTATCAGACACATTAACTAGTCAAAGGAATCTCCCGAGTCAGAGGCCAATCCCACCATGAAACGTCTGTTATTCACGTGAGGGCCGAATGATGTTCTCCAGTAAACTATTTCGAGAGAGAATACCTGGTGATACCGGGTTAGACACAGACTTTGGATGGACCGAATGAATCTCGAAGTTGCGTTGCGAAAACGATTTATCCATGCATCCAGTTCATTAAGGACTAGATGGTTAGACGACTCCTGTATAGAGGTTTTTTCTATGCGTGGCTCCGCATTTGCCTGTATCAAATGGGCGGTATATAAGCAATCACTAATTTTATGAAAAATTCAACCGAGAAAGATCCACTTGGAGCATCAAATACGATGTTGCTAGACTCACTTTGATTCATGAAAGTTGGCTCATTGGTGGTTGGTCAAACGTTTCTTCCTGCCCTGCTGACCAGGCCCTGGAAGTCAGTAGTCACCAAATAAACGTACGCCAGCTGCTGCTCAAACGAAACCACACTGCGCAAAGACTGGAGCTATTCAAGTGGAATTCTTTTGTTGCACTGAAACGAAACAAACAGTTGAGGGTGATGCCAGAGTCCAGAAGCAACAGGCTAGTTCTGCAGTGAAGAAATGTAATGGACAATTAATGGGATTTCAATAAAACCGACGAGTAAATGGCGACGAACATTGGATTGGGTCAGCAGCAGACAACCCACCCGACACAATGCATATAAGCTCGGTCGAGTGAGGACTTCCATAGCCCCTAAGTCCCAGCAGAAATCGCGGCCGCTTTTGTGCCTAGCTGAGACGTTTTATCCTCCTTTTGACAGGCGAACCGCGCCGTTCGTACGACTGGAACAATAGTTTCCTGGTTAATCTGATTTCAGTATCGAAACTAGGTCACGTATGTTTCGCTGGCCAGGACACCTAGACGAATATCATTTAGTGGCCCTCTTCAAACCATCGGTAAAACATTTCCACGTTCATTCTATTAGGAAGTCCATGGCACCTAGTTCAAACGAAACGTGGATTGTACCTCTGGAATCCAACACCGACATCTTTGAATGCTCACTCACTGGAGTTGATTTTGTGGCTTTGTCCAAAGCTTCCTATCTGGCACCACAACACCAGAGCAAATTCTGTCCGTTTTGAACGTCCACGCATACAATCCATTTGCCCATACCTAGAGACAACTTGCCCGCCGCAGTCGCCAGTGAGATCATTGTGTGCCGGTCAACCGAAAGTAAATTCGCCTTATACCACCATAGGCGGAAAGATAAAGCGTCTGCTGAGATCGATGGATGGTTGAAAAATTATGCAAAGGAAAATGCTGCCTATATATTCGTAATGGACTGAAATCATCACAAACGAGAGATTCAGCTGGGTTTCAGGTGAGTCTCTCGCAAAAACCAAATTTATTTGCAGATGAGTGTATTTCTCGAGAAACTGCTGCCTACTTTTGGATGCCAAAAAAAATACTGAATAACATTGCTCTCTTCTCCGAAATACGTACACAGTCCACCAAGTCGACTAAGCCAATTGCAAGGGATGGAAGTGGTCGTTCAACCCGCTCGATGGACAAAAGACCCCCACGTTTGGGTAAGCTCACGCTCAGAATGCTTCACCGGTTCAGTATCAACGCCGTTGGTTTATTGCAAGGGAACTTGAAGACGTCTCCTTTATCTTGGATGCGCCAGCTTCGGGAAGTGACCTGTGTTTTCTCACCATTTTGAGCTCTACGTATGTACCACAATTTTATTCGTGCTACTTTGCGTTCAGCGTTACCTCTTGCCAGTGAATTTAACCCCTCACCTGCATGACGGACACGATGTGTCTGATGTGCGAGCCTTGAGTGCACTAGCACTCAATACGGCTTGATTGGTATTCAACCTTGTTTGTTCTTTCCTCAATTGCTGATTTTTGTACGTGTTTCCATGACAAGAATTCTTATAGGCGTCTAAGATCAGTTCACCCCGCTGAAAACTACTGCTGGCGCGTCTCTTTTTTTAAATTTCTTCCTGCACATCCTTTTACATCCATCCGCCCAATTTTATGTTGTTGCTTATGGTCTTCAAAAAGATAGTAATCATAGAGGACGTATGCCCGATGACATGCCGAACTCTTATCTCTCAATTGGACTTAATGTGCTGTTTCTGTTTGGTGGTTTGCAAGGAACACTGGTATAAATCAAGCCAACCAGCCTCTGAAGATAGTAACTCAACAGTGCTCACGGCTCTGTTTCCCAGACCGCTAGATTATCAATATGAACTATTTAAAGTATCAGCTATGTGCTGCTTGCAGGTAGCCCCGTTGAATTTCTCTGGTGAACCGTGCATGTTACCTCTATGTTAATTGTCTACAGCATCACGTAAGAGTTTGCACACTGAATGCACTTGTTTTGTTCCCCACAAAGGTCAGGTCGAATATCTGTAATGAATAATCCGCAGAGTTAACTGTCGTTGTCGTATTGAACGGGAACATCCGCTTGTTACCTGCTTTCGCCAAACCTGCCAGTCGGCAGTGGTTGCTAAAATACTGCATCTAGCACAATAGCAGGCATTTTCGAATGAGTATTGGGTAAAACTTACATGCTTAACAATACTAGACGGTTCTTGACAAATACACTCATTTGACTATCAATTTGCTCTTCATAGGGGACCCAACTGAATCTCTTCTCTATGATACTGTTCAATTGAACGTGCCTTACAAAGTCCACCTCATGTTTCAGTTGGTACGATGTTTGAAATATCGCAGTATATTTTCATAAAGGAAACTACTCCCAAGGTTGCTGAAAATTCTTCGACAGCCCACGACCGGTTTCGTCCTTCTCGGGGCTCATCATGTAGGCGTAGTCCCCAAGTTCTTTTCGAACCCAAATTGTACAGAGTTCGATAAACATACTCCGTCGCGTCTCAGTTTGGATTACGTGGGAGACTCAACTGAATCCCTAGTCTATGTTGTCGATTAACTCAGATCAGGCAGCGCTTCCTTTCCCAACGATGGTTACGGAGTTAGGGTACGGAGTGTGACATAAAATTATAGGAGGAGATTAAATGCATATTTCCCAACAAGTATCAGCTTTTTGTTGATATCGGCCTGTTTGTTTTCCTTCCAGTTGGTAGATTACTACTAATGAAATGTGACAATCAGTCAACAGACGGCCATTTAGCACATTTATCGGTCATGGAAGTTTAATTCTTGGCGTGGATTAATGTAGTATGGTTAATTTACAACTTTATCGGACCGTGTCAGTGGAAGAATGTTGGTTCAACTATCCACCACTCACAAACAAGAATAGCTTGTTACCGCGATCGATATAGCTGACATGCATAACTCTCATCCTCAATGAAAGGCCTCTCCCTAATGATTTCGCTCACTACGGAAGTTGCTGTTACTCCGACCGTCCGGAAGTGAAGATTCTTCCGGGATCTCGGTCTAAACCTCTCGAAATGATTCACCATGCCAAGCTTTCACGTGACCGGGAAATTTTGTAGCCAGTTGTGTGAAACGGAAATGAGCGTTCTATCTACAGTCCTGATAAAATAACAGGTGAACGGTACACAGAAGCAAACCAATTGTAGATCGATTCTCTGCTGTGCATAAATTTGATCGGCTGCTAAATTCCCACTCACTGATCCGGAATACTCTAGTAACTATGCAGTAATCGAATAATCCCGTTTAGAGCAGGAAACTTTTTTTCAGAGGAAAAATCTCCAAATTTCATATTTCGTTAGTCCTGCTTGTATTTACAAATAAGCGTTATTCCCGAGAATGTATGACAGTAAGGGAAATAAGGGATCGAATTTGTTGTGCAAGTTCTCTTCCAGTCATCAAGACATAATTTGCATTAGACCTCCAGAGATAACATGTCTTTATTCACTCAGATTATACGGTTCGTTTGTCAGGAGTTTTATTCCCCTACCTGGTAGTAACGTACTTACTAATCAAGGTAAACAAACGAAAACGAAAGATTGACCCTGCGTCTTGTAGGCCTGTTCACAGAAGGGCTTGTGTTTTAATGTCACAGAATGATGCTGCGCCAACAACAGTTTTTGATGATGCAGTTGAAAATCAGAATCGCGGATTGGAAGGAATGTCTGCTGGTCGTTGGCTTCATTCTGCCCTATTCTTGGCGTATCTTAACCTTCGGCACCAGTTCAAGCCCAATGCCGTTGTTCAAAACGCCAGAAAACCTTTCCGAAGAAGATTGCGGTACAGTTTTGCGGCACGCACGCACGCACCCACGGAGGAGGAAAACACTACCCATTGCGGCATAGCCTGTATTGTGAAGCTCACAGGGTCAATACGACGTGGGTGATTTCTGTAATAGTCAAATCAATGCATTCTTTAGATGCTGTTTTCAAGGCGTCCCATTCACAATATCAGATTTACGGGCGTTTGTTGTTAGCATCAGAAGATTCGGGAATTTTCATTGATTTTGCCCTGCAAAGGAGTCACTTTGTGCCAAAACCCGAGAATCACAGTAAGGCTGCTTCACCCTTGATGGCAATCAGTAGTTTGCATCCTACGAAGCTCCTGTGTGATTGCCACTCGCGACCTCAATACCCGATCTTCAGATGCATCGAATTTTTGATTACCACTTTGGTAAAAGGCAAATAATCACTAAAAAATGACGATGCTTTTCAGGTGGTCTACTTTCCTAACCAGTTCATTGGACTGAATGCATGCCTTAGGCTACTGAAAGTTGCATAACTATTCTTTGTTTTACAGTATGGACAACATAACCCCACGGTTTCTTTTCTGTACTATCCCAAGCAACACATTATGAGAAAAGTTCGAGACTGTCCGAAAAAATATGTTGTATTTTCGACCCGCCACAATTGATACAAATGCACTTTTCTACAGGCTATCTGATACACATACAGGGAATAGCTAGGAATTTCACACCGCCTACATTCAACGTCATACCAGCTTGGAATGAACAAATCTGTTCGTTCAGATCAGGCGGTGGTAGCAAAACATCCAGTACACACTTCAGTTACGTTACTTTCATCATGTTAATCGATTGGGCCGAGCAACCTTAACATCCGCAGTGGTGGTTTGTCGCCCATGTGTATCTGCAGTAGATATATTCAGTTATTTTTAGTAGTCAAGGTACCAGCACTGTGAAAAGCCGGGAGCTACGGTCCGGACTAGCGTACGTCCGGTCCGGCCATGGCGATTGGCGGCTGGCTTTAGATGATTATTGGCCAGTTGGTAGGACGCACGTTGGCTGGTGTGTGGGCTTGTGCGAACGCCCGAACCACTCCACACACCGGTCGCACACCAACAACCGGTTGCTTAAACCGCTGATTGTGAACACCCAAGCCACTTAGACCATCACCATGATCGAAGTTCGACGTCTGGGCACAGTGCTTCTGGGTATAGCGATCGGGTTTGTTGCTTTTGGAGTTGCAACCTCATATTGGAGATGCGGGAACCTGTTTGAAAGTTGTCAACGCCACGGACAGCGCGATTTGGTCATTGCTGTTTTAGCCCTCCTGCTTGCTGGTGTGGTCTGCCTATCGATTGTATTCCTTTTAGATTTGATTGGATGTTGCTCCGATGGAGTCGTGGTCAGCGCGGGGTATCTAACAGCTCGATTTATTCTACTCTACTTGGGCACGGTATGCCTATGGATAGGCATCCTGATCTACAATGGCAAATTCAGCGGGGAATGGTCCAATTTCGTCACAGTGGTCGGCTGTGTATTTGCACTGCAAGTTTCCCTGTTGGCTCTGATCAGCTCGCGTTGCGTGACCGGCACGCGAGTCATCGTGCGATCGGCTTAACTGCAATCAGAAGGTGAGAAGATAAGGTCTCGCGTTTTTCGACACCCCCCCCCTTCTTGTCAGCTGTCTTGTAACTCGACTGACTGGTTGTTTAGCTCTAAAATCTCTGCCTTCATTAGAATGTCCTTCATTTGAGATAAAGTCCACGTGTATACTACCACGACGACAACCAAACGGTCTTGAGGTGCAGCCACATGACTTCTGTCCTGTTTTTGTGACTTCCAGCCACGAAGTGTCACAAACCCAACCCATTACTTTTACGCTGATAACAGTTGTTCGTTTTATTTCTATTTTGGTTTTTATTCCACGGGCTCCGGTTTCTCCGGTTGTTCAAACTGTGCTAATGTTTACAGAATGCTAATGCTCAGTATAATCGCGCTTTTAACTATTTGTTTTGTTTACCAGAGGACTTTGAAAATGAATGCGTTGTCCTTGTGGAAGTATGCCTTCGATGCAAAAATAAAGGGAATCCAGTTGCAATTGGTTTTTTTTCGTGTATTTCGTTGGGTCTACTAATGATTGTCCAGATAACTCTAACTCCGTTGTCACAAGGAGCGTATTCACATAGAACACATAAGTTCGGTAGCAAATGACCGCTGGCTTTTGTTAACTTCACGTTGACGCCATTCCTCAAGTTGCTAGCTAACCATAATCAGCAAGACAGCTGTTCTGAACATAATAAGGATCCTCAGCAATGGTTGCGCTCGTGTTCAAAGCAAGGGCTAATTAGTCCTTAGAATTCCGAGTTCGAACACTATCAATAAACCACAAGCTTCAGGTGGGTAGTAGATTGGGAAAACATGTATCTTTGTGCATTTCACTTGGATCGCACCCGGCAAACATGATTCAAGTCCAACAAACGGGGTGTGGGCATTTCTCGGTCCTCAACTTGGCTATAATCAACACCAAGCGTGGCAGGGAATAAATTAGGTAGAATCGATTTTTTGCTATCGACGTCCTAACCGTTTGACATGAGGGATTAGCTTTCACTGCAGTCAGTTTGACGTTCTGTTTGATCTCGATCTCCCCACGATATCCAATCAATGGTTCTCAAAATTCGTTCACATCAGCCGATTGGTTTGTTTACTATGACCCATGAGGCTTTACACGACCTTGTCTCATTCGCCTGTTTCCATATCATAAATGGCACAGCGGCTCGAGACAACGTGAATTCACCATTTTTATTGTCATGGTAGCTGGCACATTCCGCGAACCTTGAACGCAGCGAACGGGTCAGGGTTGCTTTAAAGGTACAGAATTGCTCGCGCCTTCCATTGTGCAGAGCCTAGGGTCAGAGTGATGTGCACCATCATATCCGTGTTTGATTCGCATAGATGGTTTGGTTACCATGGTCTAATGAAATGTCCCACATCTACGTTGTTGAACTTTTCATACGTCTGTAATGTATAAACACAATCATTTGTCGGCATAGTATAGGCGGTTTTGCCCAAGAATCTTTGTCTAGACCGTGCGGGTCCTGCTCTGATTGCAAGGATTACTTTTGAGTTAAGATCGTTTTTGAAAACAGAACGGGAGGATATGCAGTCGGCTATTGGCCGACAAGTTAGTGAACCGTTGCCATTTTTCGAAAAATAACAAAGATGTAAATATGTCAGAGTAAGGAAGGGTAAATGCAATGATTGGACTTTAGCAGGAAGAAAATCGAGGCTCAGCTGTAATTTCCAACGTTTCAGCATTCACGGGTCACGTCCATCTGTACGACAGGCGCTCATAAGCTCACCACTGCTGCACTGAAAAATTATCTCATACTAGACTTCTCTTATTGCATCACTCGTTAGCCAAGAAGCGTGAAAAAGCTCCGGTTTCCAAGGTATTCTCCTATCATCGACTTCCGTCATCTTTGATATCCTTGTGAACAAGCTTACGTGAACTTACGATTTACTTTGCATATACTTCATGAATTTTCCGTATGTTCTGGAAACCCGCAATATGTCCGTTGAAGTTTAGTTAACGTCAAGGTGATCAATCATGAGCAGTGCTCAGTCCCACGTACTAAATAGAAGGTTAAACACAGTGAAATGCAAATGTTGCGCTTTCGGGTCCAAAACTGTTTTAGATACCAATTAAAAAATGGTGCGAATAGGGCGGGGAAATTGCCATCTCTGTTTGTGCGGGTTATTCTTAACGAGCAAGGGAAAATCGCACATTGGGTGGAGCTGAGGCGGATTTCAAGGTTTCCCTAAGAGAGGTGAAGCTACAGTTTCACAACTATCTGCTACATTGATTTTGGATCCCGTAATATATATATATATATAGTATAATGTACACACTTCTTATGGTTTGTTTTTTGGAGCATCCAAATTATGGACACACTAACGGAAAACTTGCTATTAAAAAAAGCAATCGTCACCCCCTATTTTTAGCTGAGAATACACCATTTTAGTCAGCTAAATGATAGGGTAGTTGGCAATCATTGAAGCATCCCGCAGATATATGGAGAGCGCGAATACGTATAGCCACCAAGCTGTTATGCTAGAACTTTCAGATTGTACAAAAGTATGTGGAATACATGACAATCAATAACGAACTGGCGAAGCAGTTAACAGTCGTGCGAATGATTGGCTAGTTCGCTACGTGATACAGAACGCGCGACTGCAGGTAAGCGTGCATTCGCAAGACCGGCTGTTGGTCTTCTATCCAACAGTCACCATCCATGTGATCAGGAGATTGCACCAAGTTAGAGGGCCACACATCCCTGACCGCGCGCACTGACATGACATGGAGAATCGTTACACGGTATAATTATGCACTTAAATTCCCGTCCCTTGTCACTTGCGTCATTAAATTTTGCCAGAATATGGGACATCACGATTATCCGTCATTGTTTTGAATGTCAATTACATTCAATGCGCAGGAGCAGAATAGTTTAATAGACATACACATAATCACTAGTGTCTTCTTGTGATTGGCTGACATTTTCATCCCTACGCGACCTGCTCCCCATGATTTCCAGTAAATCCGGCAGAATAAAGGACAGACACAACCAAGGTTATCATACGAGGCCTCAGGCAATTCGATACCCCGGGCATGAACAAACTTACCCGTTTGGAGGCGGTGGTTTGATTACATCCAGTCATAGTCGCACAGTGGCCGCGCACATTCAGAAAAATCACGTCCAGCTTAAAGGAGAGTTGTTCAGACAAGTTGTACGTGTGTACAAATACCAGAATTGCAGAATTAAAGTGCAAAACTATGGGCAGTTATACTACTCACTACAAGAAAAACTGTTCGAAATATGGACAACCTGGACTGCTCAGACGCGTTGTTCTCACCGCTGCATGTACCCACTCCCCCCTTCAAATCCAACAAACAGGTTCATTATTTGTGCTAGTCTATGTGTGAATCAGTTAGGTCGAAAAGGAATTTTTTCGCCCCATTCTTATGAGGCCCCGTAAACAACACTCAGCTATATGTGAAATTTTGTTAAATTTTGGCAACCAGTACGGTTCTTACTGTTTGCTTCCTTGTGAGGAGCGACTCGACGATTAAGCATTTTGAGGCCTCCCGTGTGTGGTTCCTGGTGGGTCACACGCTAGTCAGTATATCGCAGTGTGGCGAGCACCCTGAACCGTAGGAAATCAGGAGACAGCGCAGTAGACGAAGACCCAGAATAATATAGAGTTAAAAAAGATGTCAAGTGGCTGGCTGGCTGTGTCTGGCTGACGCCTACGAGAGTTAGTGTTGTCATCCATTCACTGTTCTCTCTTTAGCTAGAAATCATTTACGGCTGTTCTTACTCACTGTAAGTGCTTCACTGATCAAGGATATCATTTATCCTCCCCGCTCGACCAAGCCACGCATTTCCATCTGAGTAAATATCAAGGCGCTAATAACAGTCTTTTGAAGATGGGGCAGCATCTGAAACTAGCTACAGCTAGCAAAACGAACTGGGGGCATGGGTGCTGCCGAACAGAAATTCATCTATTCAGTTTTCTTCAACACCTACCATTTAGTTCAAGATGAGCATCTTATTGTGGGATGAAAGTGTGACTGCCCTCAGACCAGGCGATTCTGGTTCGTGAATCTGAATGAATTGTTTGAACAACCATGAGGTTCTTTTTAAATTTTGTGGAAAACTGTGGTTCCAATTCGGATGCCATCTAGTTTGTCATACTCCACATTTTCAGTTGAGACCATCAGCTTCTCACTTAAAGTATTGATAATCACCTCCTGAAAACGGGCTGCTTCCCATTCGACGATTATGAATACATTAACTTCACGGGATTCGCAGGATAATTCCTACTACTTTCAGACGTGAAAATTCAGATGCGTCCAACGTGCGTTGGTGGAGTGGTGGTAACACGCTCGCCTCGCATGTCACATGTCCGGGGTTCAAATCCCGGCATGGTCACTGGATATGCACTGCTAATGAGCTCTAATAAGAGCGAAACTCAAGTCCAGTGCTTCCCTTTGGTGTGGACTCACCGGAATAATTACGCCAGAACAGGAGGACGACCGTTCAAACGAGAGTGGTGTGAATATGAACAATTCCTACTTCCTTTCCTATGTTTGCCACCCTTCATCGTGAATTACGTTGGATAGATACAACAGCTGTAAATCGGACTTTTACATCTGCCATTTCGTGTGCTAGCCCGAAATAGGATACATTCTGAAATTATGGTATGCCTGGATGACCGCTGGCCATTTTTCAGACATGAATTTCGGCTACGAACTTATTTCGCAGGCCTTCTGTAAAGCTGTGGTGATCTTTGTGGTAGATGTGGAGTGGTTCACCTTCTGAAGTCTTCTGATAGGCGGCTTATTTTTGGGATAGTTTCTCCTGTAGCACTATTATCGATCTTGTGTACCGATAAGTGTGGCCTCCAACAGGGACTGTCTCCAGTATACCATCAAAGTGGATCAATCCAACTAGAGGAATTTACGAAATTCATATTTGTACGTAGCGCCTGAACAATCACTGTGTCAAATAAACATGTTTTTTTGTATTCGGAAAGATGTAGTGCCCTCACTAGGCCTTCTTCAGAAGAAACTGTCTTCTAAACAGGACCACGTTCTACGCTTTCGAAAGACTTGGCGTGGAACTGACATAGTTTGAGAGAACAATTTGAAGTCCCGTCAAAGAAAACTCTGCATGTCCCCTGCATACTCATTTTTCACCAGGTGAAGGTCAAGATGAAAAACTCACGTGGTGAGTTCACTGATACATCTATCCTCCTCCGGGTAGAACTTTCACAGGAGACCACACGAGAGACAGGCTTTTTTGCCGGCTGGTGAGACCAAACCAATTGACAACAACAAGTGGACTTTTATGAGAGATAGCACGAATGCTGACCTGCTACAAAAGACTACCACTTTAATAAACTTTTCAGAAAAAAACAGTATTGTTTATTCCATGACGTATCTTTTAATGTTGAGGTTCCCCGCAGAGACTACTTTCACAAGTGTCCAATTTTGGTCGTGTCTTTACGGTGATCTGCTCAAATAAGGAAAATTGTAATCAATAAGGCCTGAAGAAGGTTAGCTGAAAATGATCCGGTTTGAGCGATGGAAACTGCTCTTCCAACGGCTTTTCAAGACGATGATTAACGCTTTGTCGTTGAACACACCAATAGTTGTGCAACCTGTATAAGGGTGGCAGAACTTTTTTTGAGCAATGTTTTCCCCATAGAACTTCTCGTCTTTCCCCCTCAAAAAAAAGAAGTTTGTACCTCTTGTTGACAAGCCAGGATAGAGCAATCCGGAGGCTGGCCACCCTCACGTTCAAAACAAACAATACATCAAGGCTCACATGCTTACGCAATAAAGTAATGTCTGTCGGTGCGATAGTGAATATTCAGACAATTTCTCCAAATGTGAATAAAACGTAAGCAACCTTGCGCAGGTCAGAAATTTCCATGCAGTGGTGACGCCGCATTTTCCATTGTTTCTGTCTTTTTGTGCGTTCCATGTGTAGCCTAACATTGACGAAAGAAGTAAATTTCTGATACTCCCTGATGTAACACTGTCAGCAAGGTCCCTAAAAACTCCTTGACAGCCCAGTACCGGTTTTCCTCTCTTTGGAGGCAATCAAGTAAGCTTAGACCCCGAAGTTATAATATAAACTAGAAAAATACACTCATTTGCAAACAAATTTGGTTTTGCGGGAGAATCACCTGGAGCTCCGCTGAATCTCTCGTTTATGACGTTTTCAAGCAACCCAATGTGCTGCACCAGGCCGCCTTATGTTTCACTTGCTACGATAGTCGAGATATCGCGATACATGTATAGACGGAATGCACTACCTTGGGGACTGCGCCTACCTGATGACCCCCAAGAAGGGCGAAACCGGTCGTGGGCTGTCGAAGAATTTTCAGCAACCTTATGAGTAGTGTATTACGTCCATTTATTTCAACCTACTTGATCACCAAATTTTACATAAATCTGTAGGAAATCGCAAGTGCTATCCAGCGCCGCGTGTAATGGGACGCCGAGAGCAGACAGTCAGTATAAATATAAAAATCTACTGAAACGAGTGCAGACGGTCAGATATGCACCTTGTAAATTTGTGAGAGAGAATGTTGTGCGTACAGGTCTCAATGGGTCTTGTATGTTTGTGTTCCCATAGGCTTGCGGTGTTATGAACGTGCACTATCTGACTACGCGAAAACAATAACTATGGTCTATTAGATATATGCTTATCAATCAAACTGTTTTCCAGACTGTTATGTTCGCCTGCCATTTCGTTTTTAGCAAAGCTGGTCAATATCTTCTGATCAATTTTTGTCCGCCAGAATTCACTCTCAATACTGCCTTAAATCCAGAGGTTTGAAAACCTTTGGAAAACTGAAAGTAGGGGACGGAACGTGTGGTCCATTGATCAAACAAATTTGCCGAAGTTGTAAATTACAAACTCAACAAAATGCCGTGTGGAAATGAGTTGGTTACTGAATATATGAAGAAAATTTGCACTAGATCCCAACCTGGACAAAAGTAGTTTGATAAGATTTTGCGTGATATCAAATGGAGTACCACCCTTTCAAAACTAAAGAACTATGCATATGATATCTGCATTGTTTTTTAAGCATTGCCTGTACATGTATATTGACAACTTCAGTACGGAAGTTCACAAGCATCCGAGGAGGGTTTCCGCAGCGTGGTTGAGAGACAAGCTAGTGAAGATGTCACCACACGATATGCAAACCATCTTCTGCTTATTTCTGGCAATGAACTTCTTGAAACGACTGTTTTTTGTCTGTACGCTTCCCATAGAAACAATCAGCTGTGTTTACCACACTTCCGGATCGATCAATCTGTCGCAATGTGCATCGCACATCCATTAGCACCGAACAATGCCTGCATTCCACTAGTTCCCTACAGATCAGTATAACTCTATACATCCGAACACAAAAGCCTGTACGACGAACCGTGCCGTCATTGCCAATGAACAGATAAAAAGTTTATTGGCCGGAACCTGATAAACAGTTGATTACTCCTGCAATAAAACAGATTCCGTTTTAGCCGTACGATTACTGGGAACTTACATGACAACCGGTTTTGGTTAGACGTTTGGAGCACTATCTGACCGAACTACTCGGGCGGTACAATTACGCTAAGCGCACAGGACTGGGAGTTTTGACTTCTGTAGCCGCCTCCACAATGTGTCCGACCGACCTGTTTCTCATGGTGATCATTTCACACGTATTTGAGGGACCGCCCAAAATGTTTCGAAACAGCCAACGGAACGCATCCTCAAGTATTATTCTGGAAGGAAACTAGCAACATTAGACTAGGAGTGCAGCTCTTTCTGTGACAAAAACTCTCGGGATCAAGATCACATCATCTGCACTGAGGACCCACTCACTATGTTTAACTTCTTTACAAGTTTACTCGCTTATTTTTCACGGGGCACTTTTCCCAAAAGTTCCTTGTCCTTTTTATGTGAATGGAAACATTTGAGGCAGACATTTGACCTAACCCGAAGCTGGCTTACTTCATTCTACCTCGTAGGTCATTATCAACCGTCTTCTGTGTGTACGCAGCCGAATTCATACCGACTGACCGTTTCAAGATTTTGGAGAACAAAGCAAATGAACCGTTTACACTGTTTTGCATTAGGTCCTGATGTTTTACCGTTCCTCTGTTTATCTCCCCACGACGGGGGCTTTGATCACATTGACACATTAATGTGGTTTTATATTATCCGGGTAAACTGAAGATACAACAGCTGAGTTCCTCTCATTCTGCTTCACTTCAAGCTTCAACAAATGATCCTAATCCGATAAGCACATAAATGTATATTTTGTGAACAAAGGATGAACCCAGTCCACGGGATGTGAAACAGTTTCACCGAGCTTATGAGATTGAAGGTACGTGTTTAGCGAAATTGGTATTTAGGGCATGATTTCTTAATCCTCGTTGGCCACACATACCAGATGGATCCCTTACAGAAACTAAAACCTGTAATAGGCTGTGTGCGGATTCGTCGCGACCGTCGAATGCTACGTATGTTAGGATAAAACTAAAATTTCAGGCGGACTGTGTGTTACATAGTACATGGAAGAACACCAACATCGTATCGACCGTGATAGACTCCTTTGAGTCAGCTATTCCCTCGTGTATAGGGACTCGGCTGTTCCCACCTGCTCGGAACATTGCACGGTTTGGTTAGTATCTTTTATTGGCTGCGTTATCAGGCTCTTCAGGCCAAGGACCTATGAGATCAGCAAAACAGTGTGAGCGTTATCACAGTCTTGAGTCACGTTGGGTGATCTGTAACGGTAGTTGGTGGCACATAAGACATACCAATTGAAAAACGCGACGGGCACACGTTCTTGGTCTGATCGACCGGCAGCGATTGTTTGTAGCACAAACTTGTGTTAACACTTGAACTGTACAACCTAGCCTGATTGCAATAATTCAACACGAAATATCCACCCATCGACGTCGTGCACAGCCGCACATAAACAAAGGTTTTGTAGAAAGCTAATAAACACTGATAACGACGTTTCAGTTCCTCACGCGGCGTGAAGTCGGCGGCTGGGAACACCTGATCCAATCTACTTTGTGAGTGAAATGCTTGAACCATGACAAGTTAAAAAAGGATCCGCTTCCAAAACATCGTCCAATTACCAAACACAAGCTACAGCTACAAAAGAAATCCTCTGTAACCTTCAAACCCCAAACGTGGTATTTTCGAGTCTGTGCATTGACCGAATGTGTGCTTTAGGCCGCATTTTGTTTTACCTTTCTAGATCCTTCCAACCCTAGGCTATAGGGCAGTTAGAGATATTGAATTGCGCGTCAGCAGGGTAGTTTCCTCTTAGGTTTTCTAGCGACAGCATGACACCAAATAACAATAAACTTGTTCCGCGACTTTCAGATTTGTTGCTAATCTTCCTGGGTTTTTTGTACATTTTTTTCGGACCGTTTTGGCTCTTCATGTGTGTTAGTTTCTTTCCAACGATAAATTCCGTCTGAAAACTGATTAACATGAGTAAAGTATTAAGCCGCATCTTCGTTGATGTGCTATATAAAATACAACGTCACACAGAGGCAGCCAGAGTAAGAGAGAGCAGACTAGCGCTCACACTTGGGAGGCTGGACTGGTATACAAAATAAGTTGCTTGAGAAATTTGGGTTTAAAATCCAGGCCAAGGACGGCAAGGTAAAACGAATTCTGCAATATGACAGACAGGTTATAATCACCAGCCAGCGCGCACAGATTTACCTGATTCAGATAAGTGGTAAAGATGGTGATAAAAAATTGGCCTCCGTAGTTGTACCCAAATTGGTCCCTGAAACTCTAATTTGTACGCGTTTTTTGTCGTGAAGTGAATTTCCGCAAAATTTAGCGCTGTGGGGAAACCAGTGAACAACCAGGTGTTCCGTACAATTCGGGGTCATATTAGACGGGCAGAATGTTGTCGGGACCCAAAGATACATAGACTTTCCAAACTGTGCTTCCTACCACCCATTTGGTATCAGATAACAAACATGAGCCCTTACTATGAAGGTCGACAGGTCTTTATTGCTGATTTCCTAAAATACCCGCGGCCGATACTACTGACGGGGCATGGAAGTAGTATGTAGTTTTCCCGTAACTCCGGTTCACATCTAATGGAAGGTGGGGTTTATTACAGAAGCCGTAGAACTACTTTACAGCATTCGTTCAGAACTGCATGAAAGTGAATGAATATCCAGGAAAGTTTAAGAAGACACGTTCAAGAAGAAAATGGACATTCAGTTTTTAAAAACAAGGTGCATATGAGATGTTTACTTTCCTGTCCAATAATCTGTAACGATTTAATTGGTGTTTTCTAATAAACAGTTCCGCAGCGAGGGGCTTTCCTCCCTCCACCCGTAGTATTGGGCTGTTATAGTTTGAAGGTATCATTAGCATCCGGGTGGAGAATAACAGCCCTGGAACAGTCATGACAGTTGTATGAGAGAGGGTCGTGGTAAAGCGGGACACCTTGCACTTAGGCAGGATGTAGGACCACTTGCCCTTTAATCGCGTTGTTCTCAGCAGTTTTTTCTGTGTTGACTGGCTGTTCAACTGACCACCTATCAGCTGGATGGCTTAGACGATTTCGGAGACATTTTCGTTTTTACCTCGCTTAAATACATTTTGATGGTAACGTTGGAGGACGTTGCAATTTTTATCAAGCTCGCATCTCAGTCTTTGATGCAGGCCCCCTAGGCGCCTTGTTGAAATTCAAAAGCTGCGCGCAAAGCACGAACCACTATGTAGGTTCTCTCTCGGCCAGTTGTTGACAAATGGTTGATCTGCGGTCTTATTAACTCGCTCCTAGACAGGACATCAGTAGCATAGATTTAAATGACCCATGCTCACTTGCGACAACAAGCAAGCCCATGACCTGAGCTTCCAACCCGTTAGGTTCTAGCAGGTCGTAGAAAAAGGAACCAATCAACAGAATGCATTAGCATGTACTGGGAAGACACTAACACTAAGACCGCGAGTGTTTTGCTTGGCAAGGAAACTTTCACTGCAAAATTTCAAACAAACAACAGAATAAAGAACTCATTTCCTGTATTACATGTGAGTTCCGTCTTATCGCAGCAGTTCATACTTCAAATGTACGGATTGAAGTTGTAAAACGACCACCGAAAGTTTGTTTTGCCAACTACTATGATAAAGGTTGACTGAGAAGTATACTAGTAACCCCCCGACGAACAAATTACACCGACGTCTGTGAACACGACAAATCCTTTGGGGGAGGGGGTCGGTGGTAATTAAACAAAATAACACTGATTACTTTTTCTACTACTCTAGTTATGAAGGCGACTTGTAAATCCCTTTCATCATACTCGCAGTACAATGGGCATGGTGTTTACACATGAACAGTGCAATCTCATTTTAGCCGAAAAACAGATGAGAGGGTATTTACACCTAAATAAGAAAGATAAATCAAATGGAACTAAATAAATTGGATTGAAATTCAGAAAAACATGAAGAATTACACACAATAGAACTCTGTAAAGTAGCGGCTCATTCATGGGAAGGAGAGCCGATGGCGCTTTGTTAAGTACGATTTTGTTATGCCGATTTCTCGCAACTTTGTGTTATCTGTCTCCAATGATGGATCCACTGCAGAAATGTTCAGAAACATAATAAAAATATAATCACGCCACAAGACCATCGGAGCGATGACCTATCTAGTAACTGATATCAACATAATTTCAAATGACTCATCATGGATGGGAAACCACGAAAATAGGGCGGACTGAACGCTGCTTTCGTAAGAGAACTCGCTTCTCCATATAGGTAAGACAATCACCACCTTTCCCGAAAAGGTCTTTATAAGAAGGGGTTAAGCAACGCTGAGGGCTAACGCTATGAGAAGTCCAGCGATTCGAGAAGTTTGGTAGTGAGGATAAACAAGAAACATTCGAAATAAATGTGAAAAGGTACTCATCGATTCTGCCTAATTCTACCCACTTACGCACACGTTATGACCCTACGTTTGCTACTGGCGATTAGAAAATGTGCAAAATGATCGCATTTTTCTTAACTACTTCTGCAATTCCAAGTAGTTTGTTTGTTCCTCAACTGGTCCGCTCTGGCTGGCGGATTAACTTGAGGGAAAATGCAACCACGCAGATCGTCGCTGATAAGGAGTACATCGTTTGTTAATTGGTTTTTAACATAGAGCTGTAGAAACTGCGCCTCCTGTAGTTCAGCACAGCGTAATAAGCGTGTGACGTTCAGAAAACTGTGCATTTTCTATGGGTTTCTACTCAACGTGCACTGCTCGTAGATTAATGCTTGTGCATACCAATGGTCAAAACTCTACCAGATTTCCATCGCTCTTTTTGAACCCTCCCAATACGCGGCTAATATATGGTGTAGCAAAATCTCACGGTTTAAGTCGCGCGAGGTACAGACCAGAAACATGCTGTGAATCCTATTCATTAACTGGTCGGTGAGAATAGCAACTGTACTCCTGGTGAGCCGAATTGATCCCCGTTTGGATAAACATCACCCTTAGTTAGCTTGTATTTTTTGAATTTGGCGTTACTCTACACCGGATACGTCGTACTCCTTATTCGTATTCTTGCGCTTGCTGGAAAAATTAAGCGCTATTTCCGACGATGTGCAGAACAAACGCGTCCATACATATGTATTATTGCTAAATATCCTTAAGATAAGCCAAATCTCCTTGGACATAGGCCAAGTGTTAGGAAGAAAACTCCTCTCTGAGGCTACAATATTAGGTCATTCTCTTGGGGCGGCCTTTTCGAAAGAGCAGTGGCATCTCACGTTGCCACAAAATAGGCAAGTTTGGGGCATAATATATTAAGCACAGGCATGAATTAGATATGGAGGTAATTTTCGTCAACAAAATGTGGCTTTCTGTAAACGGTTGCCAACGCAGTAGAAAGCGTTTGTCTATTCAATTCTTTAGACACACTAAAATAACCGCCGAAGGTAGCTGCATCGTTTTTTTACCATTTACATGCCTTTCTGAGTTCAAACTAGATGGCTGATCACATGCAACTACTTCGCAAAGCGAGACAAGCTTGGGATGTTTCACAGGAAGCTCGCGTACGTCATTCGCGTTTGTTCAGACTCTGAATTCATTACGAATGGCAGTCACCGAAATTCCGCTCAAAAAAACGTATACTGAATGACAGCTGGGGGCTAAGTAGTGTCTATGAAGACAACACAGCTGAAGTAAGTTCACACTCAGTGTTTCGTTCTGATGCAGAACATGTTTTTTTAGCTTCAGTTCTAGTAGGATCATAACTTTAACCGATTTCCAAAAGCCGCCTTCAGATATGATTCCCCTAACTTTTCTTTTTATTCTCAACCTGAAGGTCTTCCATGATGGTCAAATACTGACTAGGGTTGACAGTTTGAGCATTCATGGATGTAGCCATACGTTGACTGTGTTCAGATTAATCAAACAGGCACAGTGGAGAATAAACAACCGGGGCAAAAGAGGCTATACACACAAGGAAGCCTCATTTGCAAGATTGATCACATTTTCAGATACTTTTATCACTTTATCTAAATGGTGGTAGCTCGATTAGGTTTATTGATTTTTGGTCATGTGGTGTGCCTGCCAACCTTAGCAGATGGATGGAAAAAAGCACAGAAGGGCAAACGGGTTAGTTGTCCAGAACTTCTGAGACAGAATGCTACGGAATCAGACCACAAAGGAACACAATTTGGAATTGGACCAATCAAGTGATGCACAAACCAACTGTCAAAAAAGCAGCCAGATAATAGATGGCAAATGCTCTTTATAGAAACCATATAAACGCAGACAAAAGTGAAGGACCTGGTAGTCTATCGAAGTACCGATGACTTGGATGTGTTTACTCGTTGACCAGGCGGCTACTGATGTGTTATTCCAACCTAACCAACCTCGTACTGACGAGATTTCCTCAAATGGCGGCGAAACCTGAGGAAACAAATGGTCAGACTCGGTAAACAGACACCCAGTTTTTATCGTCTTACCTTAAAAAGTATACTTCGCTGATCGAACAGATTGTTCAGCGATTTGGCTTTCTTCACTATGTTCTTTCTCGCTTTCCACCTTTCTCTTGGATTCTAAATAAGGGCCGAAACTTCTGACTCCAGTAACTGCTTCCATCACCTATGGTGAAGGCTGCTATCACTTAAGTGGGGATAGGTAGACGACTATTTGGCTAACTGTAACAGAACACTGGGAAGCACTGGAACACAGTGACTGCGTCTTGTATGGATTGTGGCTAGTGAAGCCTTACAAAGCTGTGTAAGCAGTTCCCACTACAAATAGTAATCCAGTCAAAGGAGGTGAGAAACCGTAGCTGAATGAGTTCTTTTATCACCCTATCTGTCTCTGTATGCCGATCGGCTGACATGATGTGTCAAGAAAGGATTTGGATACGTTACTTTCAACTCTGTCTACTTGACAAAAGAAGTCAATCACTGAAAAAAAGTCCAACTAGTTTGAGTTAAACTATCGTTAGGCCTTCCCCATGTTTTCCTCGTCTTCCATAGCCCGTTGACTTCTGCGACTGTAATCCTGACAGCAACTAACATTGCACAGTTGTACGTCCGAAATCCGTCGATCGGCAACCCTCGTTTCATGCAAAAATGGTTTGTGTATGGAGACGCAGCGTCAGTGATCCTACATCACTACACTTGCTTCAGCGAAATGATTTCCGGGTCGTTGCTGAGAACTATAACCACGCATAAAGTGGGTGGTTTTTTTCTGCGCCACCATAACTCCGTATGGTAGATGAGTATTCTGGCCGATTACTGGAGAATATAAAACTAGCATGGATGGCTCATCTTGCGAAAAATTGTGAAGCGCTGATGACTGTTTAATTCAAGTTTGTATTCTGTGCCAATTAAAACCCGAAAGTCACTTTGAGGCTGCCACTGTTTCAGTGATTGGTCCCATTACGTCTTAGCTCCATGTGTACGATGCTAGTAGCCTCGTAGTTTGTTACACTTTATTCGGTTTTATACGTATTATGCGACGAATTCGCCCCTCAGTGACATCTTCTTCTTTACATCGGTCCAGGGATCACAAAACTCTCCTCCCTAAAGACTTCTTTAAGATACTTTTCGCGTAACTGCCTGTCGGCAGAGGAATGTCAGATAACCGAAATCGGTATTTTGTTCGAGGATAGATGACTTATTCAAGGAGGAAACAATGTGTTCGGTGGTAGATACATGATTGCAGTAGCATAGCTTGCGATAGTATAAATATAAATGTAAGAACAGTGTTTGTAAGAATGTAGGGTTTGTATTAGATTATATCGCCTTGAACAGTTATCTCCCTGTCCCGACAGCAAATCGAGAAGGCAATGCAATTGGTCACCACTTATGCTAAAACTCATGGGTAGTCCATATCATTGACTAGTCCGGTGTATGAACTACGGGCACCTAAAATGCCAGGCAAGCAATTTACCAATACTTCAATAACGTTTCCTGGAGACCCCTGACTTATGAAGGCGAGCGTATTTAAGCTAGAGGATTGTGCTGAATAAAGATTACATTGCAGGCTTCAGATTTTTCAGTCGGAGGAGACAGGCTGTAATGTTGGCAGTATAGGTAGTTCGGGTGCGCTGCTCGGTTGATGTTTTGTTCGCCTTTTCATTACAGTCGGATTGCAAACGTCATATAACCAATCGAGTCGAAATTGTCAGTTCACTTCCGAGTTCGGTGAACATGCCAACAAACAGGTTGTATCGTTGTTCGTCATTAGAAAACATTGTCAGTTCACTGCCGAGTTCGGTGAACAGGCCAACAAGCAGGTTGTATCGTTGTTCGTCATTAGAAAACCCTGGCAGATCGATCCATAATCCATTAGTTGAAAAAAGGTTGGTGTGAGAGTCTCCAACGACACGCCTGTATCGGCACAGAGAACGGCAAAATCCACGAACGTGGGCGTACGGCGTGATAAAGGTGAACGAGACGGTCACAATTCACTTGGTGTTTCATTCACTCTGTCAAGCGTCCTTAAAGAGCAGTTTTAACTGAATTTTATTGCATAATTGTAGTCATTTAAGACAGTCCGATCAAATTTTTTAGATGTTAATGCATTTTTCAAGATCATTGGGTTACGTTTATGTCCATCAGCCTGCAGAAATGAGTATCGTGAGTGAGATGTACTTATCCGACGATTTGTATTTGGGCATCTGAGTGTGTCTCAGAAAAACGTGCCCGAAAAGAAAACTCCTTAGCCTGAATACCCTAGAGGTACACCTGTGGACGTTATCGATTTGGACTGTTGAAGCTACCTCATCCCGTTCGTTTACACAGCTTTTTGATCCTTGTGTACGAAAAACTCCATACGTAAAATGACCTTGTTGTAATCAGTAATTAAAATAAAAATGCATCCACTTTCCCTTGGAATTTGATGTCCATGACCCCAACCCTCAGGAATCACGTGAAGCGCTTGAGCAACCTTAGCGAAAAGTTCAGATGGTTCCATGATACAAGAAATCATCTCAGACTCAACTCAACATCAGAATGTTGCGCGTACCAAGAAAATCGATGCGTAGATAATTTATGCAACCACATGTATCAACCACCTGCGATGTCCTGACTACAGGGTCAATGAGAAGGCGCAAAGGCTCAGAATTCTTTTGCAACCACAGTCTGTGGCCGCTAGTGGAAAAAGGTAGTGAGAGATGTGTGACCTAATAGTAGAAAGCACTTTGCATTGCATGCGTTTTGTCAGAGAACACAGATTATGCACTCAGTGTGTGACCGGCCGACAAAAAAGAGAGAAAAGTTTCTGCTCGTTGCTTATTGTAACTGAAATTTGACAATCGAAAAGATTTCTATTTACTAGCCAGATCGAGTCAGTCTACCTTCATTTGAAATGAAACGTTGCGGAAGCCAGGCGGCGGAAAGCAAAATTAACCCCAGAATAACACACAGTATGTGGTGAAATTTAGCCATTTAGATTGAGTTTTCAAAGTGGTCATGCACTCATACGTCTAGTAATGCTCCAGTGGTAGTCCCTCCCCAAGACACTGCTTCTGATTAAGCTACTGGGTCTTCTTCCGAATAAAGCGTTTTCTGTTTCGTTAACCCCGTGTTGAGCACTGAGCTTTTAGTGCTGGATTCGACTTGCTCAACTGATTCATTCTTAAATCACTACTAAAAGACCTCCGGGTTTTTAGTCACATGATCCGAGACAGAGCGATAGCACTGGAAGCTGTTTCGTATTCACTCACCCCAGTTTACATCACCGTTCATTTGGACGAACTCACCAGGACTTACAATCATCGCTTTTTGAAGTCTCCAAGAGAACGTAAGCATGCTATCGATTATTCATTCCAGTGCGTTAATCATTCCCGTTTCATAGCTCTGAACAAACATGAGGCGGCTTTTTTGTGTTCAGCATTCATTCAGCATTCAGTACACCATAAACAAGAGATTCAGCTTAGTCTCTCGTTAGCACTAATTTAACAACTGAACATAATTTGTCAATTTCATGACATTTGGTGTTCAAGTGGAACATAAGGTTGAAACCTAATTCGTCAATTTCATGCCATTTGGTGTTCAAGTGGAACATAAGGTTGATAGAAAGTCTAGAACTGAAACTATTTGGTGGATTCAAACAAATGTCCTTGAAGAGTTTTCAGTCATCTTAAGAAAAGTGTGTTAGATAGATAGACATTTCTCGAATCTCTCCAAAGTTCCGAAAAATGGCTCTTCTGGATGTTCAGAAAAAAAAACCTTTTTAGGATGATCTTTGCTGGCCATTTATCCCTTTATGTGTCGTCACAAATTGAACTTCCGGCCATGTAAGCAAAGGTGACTCCTGTAGCTCAAACATAGCCCTTACGGAAATCTTGGCCGAGTTCAGCTGATCTGGACCTAAACTTGGAACGACTGCTTTCAGAGACCATTTCTATGCGATCAGCCGAAGAACTGTGGGATTTTTTCTGACCTCATAAAGCCGGCAAGGAACATTTAATAAACTACAGGACAGATCCTGAATGAATACGAATATGCCGGGATTACTTCGCACATTTGCAACAATATATGCCCAGTGACTTTTGAGGTCTTTTTGGCTAGCGAACTCCACGGTTTGAAGTGAACCGGGAATAGTGATTCATCCCCACTTTCTCGTCACAGGCTCCGGGAACCAGCTACTTTTTTCTGTAATCAGGACAGACGGAGAGCAACTTTATGCATCCAGAGTGTAAAAGTTAAGCAGTTCTATGTAATGGAGTACAAGCAAAATCATCGGACGCCCACTGTCTTATACTAAACGATGACGTTTAGATCTGGCATCCAAGAACAAGGACTCTTTCGCCAAAGTTAATTGCATTGGTCTTCTGATTTACCAGCAGGTGGGCCGAGTAGACGACTAACGACAATTTGTGCACCAGCTTGAAACTTCAACCAGGACACGATGTTGAGATGGATCTAGAAAGTTCTGCGTGTAGGGGTTGAGAAATATCAAACAGAACACCTTGACCTAACCTGTCATATGCATTAGATACTCGGTAACGCCAAATTTGACCAGATGCTTTTGGTTAGCTCATAAAATTTGAGTTATTTCTTAGGGGTGTCTATAGTATTCTTTTCAGTCCAGGAGAGAAGACCTCAAAACAATATGAGCAAAGAGATAAGGACACAGAAGGTAAAAACATGATACAGGAAGGAGAATTTGATAAAAGGCCTGTCACGGCTGTACTATCATATTATCGTTTATTTTTGAAGAGCATGGTCACAGACATAAAAAGTGAATGCAAGCGATGAGTGCGAAAGGGTTACAGGAGAATATGAGATGAAAGAAAGAAATGTCTCATTCGAAGTCATGCCACCGACAGTTCCAGTCAGATAGGATGAATCCCAACGTACCTAAGAATTTTGGTAAGGAAACATGCGTGTAAAGTCTAACAACCGAAGAAAGGACAAACAATGCTGAATGCTCTTCAAGGCGCGGTAAGCGCTAGCACAGTCAAGACTCGCACATCAGGCACAAAGTGTCCGTCATACTGGGTCTGGTGTGAGATTCAATGGCAAGAATATACACTCAACGCCATGTGCCACGCATAAAAGTGTCGTACGTACGCAGAGAACCCACAATGGCGAGCAAACACAAGTCACTGACTGTGACTTTAGAAAGTCCCAGTCCGATAACAGCTTTGGCGGATTGAGGAAAGCAGATCCCTCGATAAGAGATGATCATCGGTTGGTGGACCAAAAAGTCCACATCACAACCAATAGCACGTAGGGCTGAGATTATGGCGAGGGAAAATTCATCAGCACCATACTTCTGCTTTTTCTCATTCCACACAGTCATTCCGCGCCCATCCGAGACTATGCTGACGTCTATTACAGTCGCTCGGCGCTCCCGAACGGCGATCAGGTCAGGCTTGATGAAGGACGTCGAAGTTGGTGCTCTCAACTCCTCAAAGACGGTGTATCCCAGGCGACGGAGGCGTTTTGCGAGTTCCCTTGCAACCCGATTATGACGAGCACATCTGGCGTCATGCGTGATCCAGCAGGACTGCAAAATATGCACCAAACTCTCTGGTTGGCCACAGTTTCCACGACATAAGATCGTCTGGCCACCGTGACCATGTCGAGCGCTTCTAACTCTCGTCCTGAGCAGGTTGCATCGGAGCTGGATACCGCGGATAAATATCCGAGGAAACACTCTTTCTGGAAATACAAGCCATCGATTAGAAAGAGGCGAAGCGACCAACTCTCGTAAACCGCGACCGTCAACGCTGTTGTGCAGGCTATCACCCCAAGCAGCCACCAGTTCTTCCTTGGTGTTTACGCATGAACCATGGACACGGATCGGAAGGCTGAGATCCCGAACAACCTTGCCAAATGCGGAATCGTTGACCACATTGCGTAGTACACGGCACTGAGTAGAAAGCAGCTTTTCCATACGCACTCTCCGCTGCATCGGGATTGTTGCACTCAGACTTGGGATACCAAGTCCCCCATGTTGTTTACCGGCATGGATGTAGCTGATCGGGGTATCCTTCGGTAGACGTAGCCAGCCGCGAATAGATTGCCTGATGTAGTTGTCCAACCTTTTGAGCGTGTTTCGGTGGACTTGGCCAAGCACGAGCGAATATGTCAGCCTCGGTATCAGGTAGTTCCTTGTGATCTCCATTCTTTGATGCGGCTTCAACGGGGCACGCGTCACCTCGTCGAGCAGTTTGAGCAGATGCTGTCGATGGTTGAAGACTCCTTTCCCCTTGAAAGTAAAGGGGATGCCCAAATATGTTACTGTGTCTGTCGGACCCAGAGGAGTGATGAGTTCCTCGGCGAAGCAAAATGGTTCGACTGAGACTGCTGTCGCCCGATGTTTCCTGTCCCCACAGATCACCATCGCTTTCGTCTTCCGGGCGTTTATCTTCATACCAGCTCTTCCCAACTCAACCGCGGCAGCTTCAAGCTTCTCTTTGAGGCGAGCTTGACTTTCTGCACACACGACCCAGTCGTCAGCGAAGGCAAAACCATCTACTAGGGTGTCATGGAACTGGTATCCCAGTTGCGGCATCGACAATCCAAGAACCTCATCCATTGCCATGATGAACAATAATGGGGAGAGTGGATCTCCTTGCCTCACACCTCTGTGGCAGTGAACCTCGGAACTGGGGAAAACTGCTACAGCATTCTCATAGGACTGTGCGATGTATCGAACTAGAGGTGACGGTGCTCCAAACGCCTCGGCAGATCTGACGATTGTGTCATGCGAAACCGAATCAAATGCTTTCGAGATATCGACGAACGCCAAGCTGAGGTTAGAAGCAGTCGCTGAAGAGTGACGAAGCAGGGCATGTAACAGCGATGTAGCTTCCAAACAGCCGTCCCGATGTAGAAATGCAAACTGGAGTGAAGGCAGTTGCAATCTACGACTCCAGCGATCAGCAAGCACCTTGTGAAAGCATCGGACAAGAATGGATGATACGGAGATCGGTCTCAGTTGATCCGGTGAAGTCGGATTAGGGACCTTCGGAACTAGAGTAATACGAGCACGACACAGGTGTGGGGGACAACCCCCAGCTAGTAAGAGTAAGTTGAAGTACCCAGCAAGTACGTTCGCATTGAACCGGCGGAGCATCCTGGGTGTGAGCTTGTCCAGGCCTGGGGACGAATTGCCCATTGAACGGACCGTACGGCCGACTTCCTCTCCTGTGATGGGCTCAATCAAGCTCCAATCGGATGGTACTACTACGCGACTGGGCCGGCTGTCCACGTGTTTTGGGGCTGAGAGCACCTGTTTCCAGTACTGCTCGGCGTCTGGAGGTAGGCCGCAGTTGCCTTTGTACAGATCTTTCCATGACCCATCGAGCACAGCAGACGCTGCATCTTTCCGTCTTTGGTGGTATAGGGTCTGGATGGCGGCGTAGTTGGCTCGGCGGATCTGCTTTCGGTTGACCGGCATCCGATGGGCTAACTGACGACGGCGTCGGGATACGGTTTTCCAGGTGTGTGGAAATGTCCTGGAGGCGTGGAGGTCCAGAAGCGAGAGGACTTGTTCCGGTGTCATGATGCCAGACTGCAACCCTCGGGCAAATGCCAGAAGGTCAACACTAGCAAGTGAACTGTCAGCATGGGATTCTAAGAGTGACACGGCGCAATCCACGGTTTGTTTAAACCAGACGCTATAGTCATCGGCTTCTGACGAGTAGGCCGCTGTTTGACCGATGGTTTGGTCAGGTCCACCAGATGATGATTTGTCCTGTTGTGCTTGCCAGTTAAGCACCCGTAACCTGGTTTTGGTGCTGATAGCCGATCGACCAGGAAAATACTGCTCCAGTCTCGCGAACAGCGCGGTTTGCGTTTCACAAGACGGATATAAATTGTTAGCCAGGCGCAAGAGCGATTGTGACTCTTGTTGGGACCAGCGGGCACCGGAATGCTTCACTCGGCTGAGCTTATCTGCATTATGCTGGGTGGGGTGTGCGTGCCGGCGATGTTGACTCAGGCCAATCTTCGTCGGAAAAAGGCGGGAACAATCAGCACAGGCCAATTGGGCGACCATGTTCGTACCAACACTATCATTGTCGTGAACTCGATGGTGGGCTACCAAGCCAGCTTTTGATTTACACCACTTGCCACATTCCTCACACTTGAGCCCCACGAGTCTCTCCTGTGTACTGGTTAGAACTGGTGCGGAGGCGCCAGATGTTTTGTAGTGTACATTGTCGAAGGTAACCTTAAGAGAAAGTTATTTATAGACGTAATACACTACTCATAAGGCCGCTGAAAATGCTTTGCACTCCAGTTTGGTTTTGATGTGAGACTCACCTAGAACCAAACTAAATCTCTCGTTTATGGTGTTTTTGAACAATAGAGTGTGCCCCAAGACCGGCGAAACCGACCGTGGGCTGTCGAAGAGTTTTCAGCAACATTATGAGGGACGAACTACGTCTATACAATGTATGGCGATTTCTCGAATATCGTGCCCACTGCAACACAAGGTAGCCTAGCGCAGCACATTCAGTTGCTTAAAAACACTATAAACGAGAGATTCAGCTGGGTTTCAGGTGAGTCTCTCGCAAAACCAAATTGATTTGCACATGAGTGTATTTATCGAAATCAGTCTAACTATAGTTCAAGTAGAACATAAGATTGACGGAAACTCGGGGACTGTGCCTACCTGATGAGCCCCAAGAAGGGCGAAACCGGTCGTGGGCTGTCTAGGAGATTTCCGCAACCTTATGCGTAGTGTATTACGTCTATAGAAATTTATTTAGGTTCGAGGGATCATAGATCAGTCAACTGAACACAACATTTTCGGCAAAATTGCAGTTCCATGGGGGCTTGGTCATGAAAGGACCTCCTCTGTATCAGGAGAACAAGTGAGTTAATTGAGAACGCACAGAATCCATGATGGAAAACTTAAGTTCCTAAAAATAACTCCAGAATACGGTAGGTTTACCAGGAACCTCCACGTACACGAAAATCGCCCCATGACGCGCGCCAAATTTATTGGCCAGAGTTTTTAGCTATCGGCTGAACGATTAAGCAGAAAATCAGCGAAGACTGACGATGCTCGATTGTTGAGTGAGACCAATAAACAACCCGAAATCAACCGGGCAGCCTGGATTCAAGGCTGAAAGTACGCTCTACTACTGCAGAGCTCCCTGCACTTTTTTGTTCGCTATTCTGTTCTCGTACGAGTGAGTCTTTTCCCATCACTAAGATCCTAGAGACGGGATTTGTAGTCACCTAGAACAATATATGGCTATTGGAAGCTGTAAACTGTGTTCATTTGGTAAACTAAGTCCCAATAACAGACACTAGCTCTTTATCAACATCGCACAAGAATGAAGTTGCACCGGAACTGTTCCATGGAAGCATTGAAACACATAAATGTAATTAAAACACAGTAACTGGAGTGCAGTTTCTTTCGATCAACTGGCGAGGCAGTGTTACACACAGTGAAAACTACAGTAGCACGAATTACAGTTCGTCTCCTATGTCCACACTTGTGGTCAATAGTTCGAGAACAATCTTTTCAAATATCGTGAACTCCACTTAGGTCTGTAACTACCTGTAGCCCTGGTGTGGTGCAGAATGGCTTCCAAAATGATTTCTGGAAGACAAACACACACCGGACTGTTTAGATAGAAGGATTGAACGCTTGTCCGCGCATTCCGTTGTTATCATAAGAGTTAGAGAACCAAGAAGGTATGCCTCAGCAAGAGTGACCTAAGTTAAAGATAGAGTGCAGCTTTCAAAGGACCTGCCTCTGAAAGGATAGCAGATATTCATCCGCTTCGAGGGTACCCACAGGTCGGTTGTCAGAGTTACCTCGGTGAATTCTAAATCCACTGGGAATCGCCACTTCCGAGTACTATGTTTTTATGCGGGCTGACCTCCCGTCTCACTGAGAAAGATGTAGGCTTCACAGTGATCTGACTGGTTTAGTGTTTTTTCTCGTGTTCCAAGACCATTCAATACGATACAACTAAAATCTGCATGTTTATACATAGATGATTTCAACAGGAAACCACACACCAAAACAAAATTTGAAAACGTCGGCCAAATATCCACCATAGGAAAGGAAATTGAACATGGGAAAAGGGGTGGAAGAAACTGAATCTATTAGGTGGGCAAGGTCTTTGAACGTACAGATGCTTCTAGGTATCTTGCCAGACAAACCGTGTGAGTGGATGCAAAGCGAAAATACAGAGGTACACATGTTTTCCCTTCAATTACATGTATCAACAAACTGTATGGGACCGGTTGTCCGCCCATAATATAACCAGAAACTAAACATAATTCGCAAACTTTCTACCGAATTGTCATCACCCCCTAATGCGGATCGGATCCTCAGCCTGTTCTGAATGATATCAGCATCAATTTAGTTATCACCGAAAGTTCTATTTTTATTGGAAATTTCTTCTGGACTGTTTGCTTCCATCGAATTGTTATGCTGCACTGTCAACAGCAAACTTATCGTCACCATTAGTTCTTCGTCCGACAAGTCACAACTCATGTTGATCAACGGTTTCTGAAGCACAACTCCCCTTGTGATTCGTGAGTTTTTGTCACTGAGGACTCTTGTGGTCTGTGTGGTTTATCCTTGCTGTCCTGCCGGAAAAAGACTGCTGAATTCGATAACTGTAATAAGGTTTTTCCCCTTCTATTCAACCAAGCACTTAGAGTGTTCTCCGCCAAACAGCAAGATTCGTCCATCACTTTTAGAAAAAGATCTTAACAACAATCAGGAGGCGTAAAGGGTACTTGTCTGACATTTTGTCGCGAGGCTTCTCTACTCAACTATTTTTTCCTCTGAGTTTATACGTTCTACAGTTTGCCAACTGTTGATTGAACGGTATCACAAACCTTAACCTGTCAGCGCTTCCAGACGCTTAGTTCATTGACATTTGTGAAAATGTCTTCAGAAGAGACGAGCCCATGACCCATTGGCTATCAAAGTAGGTGGTAGTACGGGTTAGTAACTGTTAAATATCACGATTAAAGCTGCTTCACGCAATGCACGAACTGCACTTTAATGAGGTGCCGTTTGAAGTGCATGTTCGAATCTAGATTTGATAGAAACGTCCTGTAAGTTCACTGGTCTGACTCCAAGAAATAAGCTGCTAAGACTAGACTAAAGTAGCATTTCACTGGTGAAATTTCGGCAGATTTGGTATGGAACTGCGACCCCGATGTGAGCTTTCTAGTGAATTGTGAATTTTGGATATCTCTGTTTTTGTATGTTGGTGCGTCGAACCGCTCAAACGAGGTGTATTCCCCTCAGAACGAGCAACAACATCAAGACGGTAAACCTGAACGCAACAAGGTACTAGTAAAAAGGACCAAGTTTGAGTCCACTGTGAGAAGAATCAAGGCTTCAGGAGGTTTTGGCAAGTATTTGGTGGATTTATTGCTGGGTAACTTTTAGCTGTGATACAAAAGCTCGTGAAGCTAAGTAGGTAAATAGGTGGACGGTGTTTTAAGGCAGCCGAGGTTTCCTTCAGTCAACAGACTATACGAGTGTTAATATGACATCACTCTGTCCATTACAATGGCTCCGGATTATCTGGTTGCTACCGCCCTTCGGTTTAATAAACTTTGTTTCAGAAGGACTTCGTAAACGATCGACACTGAACCGAAAACCTTTCAATCGGTTCCATACTCTTTCCAGTTGATTGAAAACCAAGCACTTTGCGTTTTGGCGACTCTTTTGGTTCGACCGCGTTCATTGTGTGTGCGCCCTAGACACGGCACAGGTCTGTTCTTGGGTAACTCTTCGTCCTCAATGCGAGTGAAGGGGGCCAGACAACCGAAATGATCCCATAATAATGTGGTAAACTGGGTGACACTGGCTCAGAGGTGCGAGAACTGAAGTTGGCTAAGTACGCTGAATCGACGGATAAAACAGAATCAATACAAATCAAACACTGATGAAAAGCAAGGCATTTGGGTTGATCGACTGCATAGACAAATCTCATTGGGAAGGCAACCCTTTGATATAATCACTCAAGTTTACGACTATCAGTCGGTAATTTGGTCTCACTGAATGGACTCTACTCATATAAGTGTGGAGACAGACAGCGTTGAAAAAGTTCCCCGAAACTGCAGCTCATGATTTGCGACGCGAGTCAACACAGTGAACAGAGTATGTAATAAGAGTTCTCACAAACCACTCAAAAATGTAATCTGTCAAAATCGTGATTTATATAGACTGTTTCCTAACTTCGAGACTGGGAAACCACAAAATCGCTCAGTCACTTAGGTCTGCTAAAGAGTCCGAAATGACCACTGGGTTCTCTATGACGTCTGTTCATTAAAAAATACAATAGAACCGCTGTGTAGAACCCATCGTATGTTTTCCGGCGGATGGTTTATCCTTTTAATATCGAAAAACAGAGCAATTAATGAAGGCTATAAATTTTCCTGAGTTGATAATAGTTAACTAGTTAGTTAATTGATGCGGGATGCGCTTACACAATCATAAATCGTGTATCAGTTTGATGCCGATCAACAGTGCCAAGTACAGTCAAGATATATATCTGTAAACCTGAGACCGATGCGGCTGGCCTCCGTGAGTCTTCATAGGGGATACTGATAGACCTTCGCATGTCATGGATTATGAAGTTCTTTGCCAGTCCTATGCATGTCACCACGATGGTTTACCAACGCAAGGTTTTTGGCTTCATAGTTTGTTGTCAGTTACCGACATCAAAGTAGTTCGACCGTCTTTTGGTCCAATGACCTTCAAGAGGCCACGAGATTGGACTAGGCAGTAACACAGGTCGTCACCGATGAATCGCAGTTTGTGTGGAAAGACTAAAACCGACAACAAGCAGAAGCCAACGAGCCAGTTGGATAACAACCCGGGACCAAGTTAGTCACGGCACCTGGCATGTTGTCTGGTAGGCGTGTGGTGCTTTGTGAGTGGTGTGGTGCTCTGCTCAGCCTACACCAAATCGTGCTCAATTCTCATTGGTCGATTAACATCGACAGGTGGCGTAAGTTGGTGCGTTCGTACTAGCACGTGCGCACCCTTGGTTTTACTATTTTTTCCGCCACTTCACGAACGGCCATATCTCAACGATTGCCTCCTGCCAATGGCCATAGAACTCCATCGGCTTGCCATCGTCCTTCTAAGCTTTTCCGTTGCCTTGGTGGTATGCGGCTTAGCAACTTCTCACTGGGGATGTGGGAGTTTGTTCGTTTCATGTCAAAATGCCGACTATAAAGATGCCGTGATTGCAGTGATTATCCTGTTACTTATCGGAGTAGCGTGTATAGCAATTGTGTTTCTGTTGGACCTGATTAGTCTGTGTTCGGATGAACTGCGCTCCAAGTCAGGCTACATTACCGCGAGACTGGTGCTACTCTACATTGGTTCCGCCGCGCTCCTGATTGGGATCCTCGTGTTTACTGGCAAAGTCGGATATGCTTGGTCCTATTTCGCAGCCACTGTCGGCTGCGTTCTCGGCATACAGGTAGCCATATTGGCTGTCATTAGTTCGCGTTGTTCCACTACCCGGCAACGAAGAATCCGAGCTTAATATGAACACTCGCTGCTGGAAATCAGAACCCCACTATTTGTGGTAAGCTTAGATGCTTGCTCTCAGCTCATTTTAAACGTGACTAACCATACCAACAGAATTCACAGAAAATCTTGAAGCTTCACATTATTGCTATGCTTGTCAAATTCATCATCTAAAAACGCTCATTTCTGTATGACAGTCTTTTTTCCATGAGATTATACGAATAATTGTGATATATATGTATATAAAACGAGCCGAGGTCGGGATAGTTAAAGGTGAAAACCAGTCAAGACTGATGATTCTCGGAAGAAACGATGACAGTTTAGTTACACTCTTCATATCTAGGAAGTAAACAAAAACGGCTGCTTCGCTCGTCTGTTTACCTTAAAATACAAAGCACCTTGAATACTATAAGCAGGTTACGGGAAGTTCTGGGATAGTAGCGCGACAAGGAGGGCGACTGACTACCAGATCCGCACAATTCGAGGCCCAGACACAGGTCCATTATTTGACGAGTAGAGCAGTCCACTTCATACCCCTTTGAGGGAAATTTGCTAAGTATTTGATTGTCTATTAGAGGGTTTCCATCGCGATTGCGACACAAGCTACCTAGCTAAAGATCGATCTATGTCCAAGTTTCCATACTTCAGTTACCCACTTATAACCACGAATGTCATCTCAGAAACATTAGAGGAACACCACTTTTTGAATCTTCCAAAACAAACCGCGAGAACTTAGTTGCTTAGTAACAAGCGCTTAATAAAAATCACCAGAACTATCCAATGCTTGTTCGTCCACGCCACAGCATAGCCCATTTTGCCTGGACTGGCCGAATTCAAGCGGAGAACTGAGTTGAGTATTTTTGAACTTTGACACTCGAACGAAACCTAGGATGGCTCTAATTGCATCTGTCATTTGTGATATTTTTCATCTGAGTGTGCTTGAATACGGATCTCATGGTTTAGTTAGATCGTTGTATGCTCCATGGCACGACACCATATGTAAGGTTTAAGGGTTTTCAGCAACCTTATAGGTAGTGTTGTGCCATGAGTTGGATGCTCATTTTCAATCCATCTAGAGATGTCTGTTTAACTCATCTGGCTTGCACCGAATCGCCTTTAGCATTTCCCGACGGTTGTTATTTTAACCGTGTCCACTTGCCGTGCGACAGTTAAACTTATCTCTTTTTTGCCTCAATACTTACCCTAGAAAACAGTGGACATATATTGTAATTCCAAGGTGTTTACTTTGTGTCTGCTGTGATCTTTTACATCGAAACATAGCAGGAAGACCGTCCAACTGAGAGTGAAGTTAAGATGATGGTCCAAGCAAAAGTGATGCGGATTCTACAGAACTAGTGGCCACCCACACCCACTGAAAATTTGTCGATCTTTTCGTTTGACCTAAACGGTTGATCCAGCTTTGATAAATTCAAGGTTCCCCATGACCGCAAGGTTTCCATGATATATTGTTATATCTGACCGTTGTTCCCACTCCAACGCCTGGTGCCAGGAAATAACTTACCGACAAGGAACACAACAACTTCTTTGCAACAAGCGGTTGCGTGCGAGTGTAGAAGTTACCTTCATCGTCTAAAAAGCTCACCTCTGTATGACAGTCTTTTTCTCATGAGATTATACGAATCATTGTGATATGTATGTACATAAAACGAGCCGAGGTTAAACAGGGTCGGGCTAGGTAAAGGTAAAAACCAGTCAAGACTGATGATTCTCGGAAGAAACGATGACAGTTTAGTTACACTCTTCATATCTAGGAAGTAAACAAAAACGGCTGCTTCGCTCGTCTGTTTACCTTAAAATACAAAGCACCTTGAATACTATAAGCAGGTTACGGGAAGTTCTGGGATAGTAGCGCGACAAGGAGGGCGACTGACTACCAGATCCGCACAATTCGAGACCCAGAGACAGGTCCATTATTTGACGAATAGAGCAATCCACTTCATACTCCTTTGAGGGAAATTTGCTAAGTATTTGGTTGTCTATCAAAGAGGTTCCATCGCGATTGCCGCCTAGCTAAAGATTGACCTATGTCCAAGTTCCTATACTTCAGTGACCAACTTATAACCACGAATGTCACCTCAGAAACATTACAGGGACACCACTTTTTGAATCTTCCAAAACAAACCGCGAGAACTTAGTTGCTTAGTAATGAGCGCTTAGTAAAAATCACCGGAACTATAATGTTTTCGGCCTCCAATGCTTGGACGTCCGTGCGACAGCATAGCCAATTTTGACCGGAGAACTGAGTTAAGTATTTGTGAACTTTAACATTCGAACGAAAGTTAAGACGGCTCTAATTGCGTCCGTCATTTGTGATATTCTTTATCTGAATGTGCTTGAATACGGATGATATGGTTTATTGGATCGTTGTACGCTCCATGGCACGATATCATATGTGAGATTCAAGGGTTTTCAACAAACTTATGAGTGATGTTGTGCCATGAGTTGGATGCTAATTTTTAATCTATATAGAGATGCCTGTTCAAGTCATTTGGCTTGCAAATAATGCGATGTAACCTTTAGCATTTTCTAACGGTTGTTAGTTTAACCGTGTCCACTTTCCACGCGACAGTTAAACTAATCGCTTCTGTTCCTCAATACTTACCATGGAAAACAATGGGCATATATTGTAATTCCAAGGTGTTCACTTTGTGTCTGCTGTGATCTTTTACATCGAAACATAGCAGGAAGACCGTCCAACTGAGAGTGAAGTTAAGATGATGGTCCAAGCAAAAGTGATGCGGATTCTACAGAACTAGTGGCGACCCACACCCACTGAAAATTTGTCGATCTTTTCGTTTGACCTAAACGGTTGATCCAGCTTTGATAAATTCAAGGTTCCCCATGACCGCAAGGTTTCCATGATATATTGTTATATCTGACCGTTGTTCCCACTCCAACGCCTGGTGCCAGGAACACAACAACCTTTTTGCAGCAAGCGGTTGCGTGCGAGTGTAGAAGTTACAACGGCTCCGCGCTATTTAATGGGCAATTGCTGACATTGATCCACGCTGTCTGATAAGCGTTTAGTGACCACCCATCAACATCGTTCGTGCTTCTATGAAATGCCTGAAGCTGATCACATTTGGTCGTGCTTCTGTGGCGTACCTAAGTACTCATCAGCTTTTGCTGAATTGATTGAATGATTGACTCGTCTAGATGCTTGCCGGTTTTTCTATTGAGATTCTGGTGGAGTTTTAGGGTCTCAGTAGGTTTCGGGCATTCTGGGGTTACTTTCAGGAATCTGACCTTCCTGATACACGTAATTGAAAATCATTTAAAACCAACTTGGTATTTAAATGGCATCAACGTCTGGTCCACTTTAGAAGCCAGAGGGAGTCTTACGAGCACATCAGGTTTATATTTCAAGACTCACGAAACACCTGTGGGTAAAAGCAACCTGCCATTTTCAAAACTATTCAGCTGGGCACTTCAATATTATTCTAAACGGGAAAAACTCTTGCACTACCTACAAGGTTGCTGAAAATTCGTCGACAGCCCTTCTTGGGGCTGGCTCATCAGGTAGGTGCAGTCCCCGAGTTTCCGTCAAACTTATGTTCTACTTGAAATCAAACTGCACAAAATTAGCGAAATACACTCATATGCAAACAAATTTGGTTTTGCGAGCGAATCACCTGGGACTCAGCTGAGCCCCAAGAAAGACGAAACCGGTCGTGGTCTGTCGAAGAATTTTCAGCAACCTTATGAGTAGTGCATTACGCATATACATGTATCGCGATATTTCGAATATAGTAGCAACCGGAATATGAGGCTGCCTAGTGCAGCACATTCAGTTGCCTGGAAACATCACAAACGAGAGATTCAGCTGAGTTCCAGGTGAGTCCCTCGCAAAACCAAATTTGTTTGCAGATGAGGGAAACCTCTTCTTTCCTCCAGAGCATTACGCAAAACATTAGTGTTCTGACTACCCAATGTAAAAATGGCTAATTCCAGTTGGAAACAATATTTCGTAGGAAGAAAACCGTGCCTGGTGAATAAACTTCTTTTGGACAGGTTAAATGCTGTCAATTTAGCATTTTATTAATCACCGAGGTAAAACAGAACACAAACAGGAGAAGTGCGCGTACACGGACAACGGGCTTACTGCCAAGACATGGCAATTAAAAAGCAATACACTTCAAAAACTAGCAAGAGAAGCCCTATCAGATGCGTGATCAAATAGCAAATGTTGCTTCTAACGCTGCCACTAAACATGTTTTTCAGGTTACTGTTCTTGAGATCGACGAGAAGATAAGAAATACTCTTAACTACTGGTCTAGGTGGTCTCATTGTATCATTCAAAATAGAATCTAGTCGGATCGACATGAACATCTATGAGAGACTGCAACAGGAGATGAAGGTTACTTGCAGGAATCGGAGGTCTGCCAGGCTAAATGAGGTGCCTAGCATATCTGAACACAAAAATGTTCGTTGAACATTCGACTGACTGTCCCCTCACTCACGTTCAAAATAGAAATCTTCACTGTCTCTGAGTGCTTCTAAGCACTTGGTAGATAGGTCGAAATAAGGTGATAACTGTGACCGAATGGCCTGACTCAACAAGATTTACCGCTACGGTTCTACTTACAGACCACCTAACACCGCTATTGGACCAGGTATGGTAATGTTCCCCGTCACCTTTCGACAGGCGTCTGGTCACGTGCCCGACATAATTTCTTTCTCAGGGACAAGTGAAAGACCAAACAGAACGAGCAACTGCAGGCGCGTTGTCAGGCAATTTGTCCTTCGGTTGGACTCGCAAAGGTGACATACTGGTAGAGCATAAACGAAGCGTGCAAACGTTACTTACCTTAGGGACGGTAGAGCTAACGTACTCCGCCTAATTGGCTGTGCCGTACACATATGCTGGTTTGGAACTGATGGTATTCGTATAGCTTGGACTGAATGTTACATTATTCAGTCTGAAAGACTTTCAAGGTGGTCAGTATTTATAAACGTCCTTCACGGAGTCAATATCTCCTCAATGAGCTCATTTTTGAAACCTATCTTCTGAACACGGTGTTTTAAGCGCGTTGACATATTAAGGTTTTGTTTTGTACGGACGAAACTGGTGAAATATGCGTATCAGTCGTCTCGAGCCGCTTTCAGAATGACCATACTCTAAACAGTCTGGTCAAGACGGTTTTTCGCACAGATATCAAGAAAAGTCATTCATTCAACCGACTCCCTTACCGGGATACACTGTGCATGAGTGTGGCCTAGTGGGAAAACTTTAAGTTTGAGGAGCTCTTAGCACCCTGTCTTGATAAAACTATGTCACGAGAGAACATCTAGAGCGTTGATTTGTGGCAAGTGCTCTGGTTCGGGCTTCTATCAATTTTTCACACCAATCGATTGGAGAAACAAAACGGACATGAGAAAAAACTAAAAAAAAACGGAATCACAAGGAAGACGCGCTCATTTTAGAACATATGGCAGAATGAAATTGAATACGCCATTATTGATTGTTACCAATGCTTGACCGAAGTTTTTGGACAAGAGACGAAGTTGGAAGATCAAACTCGATGACAAAAGTTTCCTTTCTTGATGGCAACTGACCTAAAGCAATCAGTTCAGGCCATATGTACATAGAGCTGTTCTCAGAGGTCGTAACATCAGTATCCACTGCTTGTCCACTTGTTCCCTCAAAAACGTTCAGAATCCTTCCTCACCCACACACATCTTACATGCCTCAGTAGCCAAAACTGCTAAGCACTATCAATGCCCGGAGGCGAGGTGGCTCAAATGGTTAGAATGTGAAACTACTGACTGGAAGGTCCGTGGTTCGAACCCGACCTCTGCCTCTCGACTTCCCGTGGCTAGGCTTAAGTAAACTGGCAGCCCTCGTGCCCCCTTCTGGTAGTATACAGCTGAACGAGTGACTATCAATGCGCTAGGTCTTTCCGCAAGGCTATCTTTTCTTTCCTCTTAGGTTACTTGCGTGCTGATGGCATTCTGCTTATGTTGTATTTTCCAGACTACGCATAAGGGTCTACTACTTTGTAAGGTGGCCTTATATGGTGTAAAATGCAGTGACCTACTGTTCTCAAGCCAACGCTTCCAGCGATAACTCTCACCGGGGATCCCACCGGACGGTTACCAAACACTAAACAATTTTTTATTCATGGCTTTTGCAGATCTTGACGGAAATTTGATGTGATTGTATCTCGTAACGCAAGAGACTAAAATTCATGCTAGGGTGAAAAGATCCTGGGACTCTTCGTTGAGATTTCGACCAATAGTATACGCTGAAAAACCGAGGAGTGCAGTACAGCTGCTCCATATTTGTGTGCATCTCCAGAAATTTCAGGGAGTCTCGAACCCCCCACCTGACGACTATAAATTGAAACTCTCGACCTGTCGAAATATAGGTAGCTCGGGTGTGTTTACTGGTGGTTGATCAGATGGCAGTTCATCTGTTCGTCGAGCTTGGCAATTGGCTTGCAAACGTTTCGTTCCCAGTCAAGGAGATATAGTCAGTACGCAGTTGAGTTCAGCTAAGAGCAGTTGATTAGCAATGTCATCAGCTCGTACTCAGACATCATCTAAGAGCAGTTGCTTAGCAATGTCATCAACTCGTACTCAGACAGGATATAGCGCCGCTCATCTTCCAATCGTGGAAAAAACATCACATGGGCATACATTGAATGGCTCCTATAGTGACAATTTTTCACTAAATTTCGGTCTTGTTCTTGTGCTTCGTTAACGGTACGCTAAAACTGCTCCGGCTGGATCAATTTGCCCACCAAATTGCGTTCCCGCATACCACAACCTTCAAAGTTTCCAATATGCTTTTATATTCTCTCTATATATTTAAATTAAATTAGTCTCTTACTTAGTCCTTTGTCAACCCACATAAGGTCAACACTCTTGAGCCTTCGGCATTATGATTGAACAATAACCCTTATCAGTTCTTTGTTCGAGAGAACAAATAAACTCTACACCTCATTGAAAAGTGATTGTATTCTATCATTCTTTACAATACTCGTAAGCTGTTCGACCGCGCAGTGCATACAATAATCGATAATATAATCAATATCCCCTATGACGAACGGTGCTATAAAAGCAGTCAGCCATGAGGGGGATAATTTGGCTGTCCAACGGTTGTAGTGTTTAATCACTCTTGATCAAGCCGTCATGATACAACCAACCTCTGATAAAAATATGCATCCTGGACCACGAGTGCGTTTGCACCATGGAAGCTTGTAAGGGAACACAGGCTGGTTGAAACATGATTTCATTTCGATATATCGCTTTGTTGTTACGCAGCAATGAGCAAGTTTGTAGTAATATTTGACCAATCAAAAAGGGCTCATGCACATTTAAGTGTTCAATTGACGGGTATTTATAGAGATTCTGTGCCGAATATAAGTAAATATATATGCATGTATATATATGCTAAAAGAGGTGACACCGATGTGACACGTCACCCTTGAGTCCTCTTAAGGAAGTAGAATCTGGTTTGCTGGTTTGCATCGAGCCTGTACTTTGCGGTCCCTACAGCACTTTCAGAGTTTTGAGTTCCCCCGATTAATTCTGCGTAGTCTGTTGAAGGCCTTGTCCTAGTGGATATCTAGTCTGTGTATTTGCCATATGCCTGCCAGAGATGGTGAACAGGTAGTTGCAGGTTTGTAAAACTTTCTTGTAAAATTTTCTTAAGTTCTCCAAGGTACCTGTGATCTGAATGCTTCTTATGACTGAACGACTGCTCAGTAGATAAACTCTCAAACCATAAGTTCTTAGATGGGGAGTAAATATGCACTGAAGCCCAGTAGATTTAGATCACTGAAAATGCTGCTCATCGAAGTAATTGCATATTTAATCTCAGCTAGTCCAATGAATAAACTATCCTCAGTCAGCCCAAAAGGGACCGTTTCTCTCAGGCTAGAACTGCAGGCTAATGGGTGGTGAGCTTGGGCGGCACGGCTGGTGCAGTAATCTGGGCTGGATCAGCTAGTCGAAATACCGTGGTCACCATCACCAGCATCAACAGTGAGAGCACATGTTCAGTGTGGTAAACTGGTCGAAACTTGGAAATGGAAGTTGTCATTTGCAACAGGATCGCAAACAGCTTTCTGCATAGTAGTCAGCTGACGCAACCGGAAGTATGTTCACATCGACCTGTTTTCATGTGACGGTGAAAGACCGTGTGCATTTTCTGGCCAAATGGGTAGATGTCACTGGTGGTTACTTTCCGACGTTTTCATGGCACGTCAGTTAACAGTGACGTCTAAAGGAGCTCATTTTAGTTATTTTATGAATTGAATACTTTCACACGAATAATGTATACTACGAAAATGCCCGTTTTTGATGAATCTCTGTCTGCTGTATGATTGTGTACAGTTAGTGGGCCCGAGCCTGCATATCAGCAGTGCAGGCATAGTGTTGCTCATTGTCTTAGTCGGCTCTCGTAGCAGCGTGCGGGACGCTTCCATTCACAGTTAAACTATGCTCCCTTGACAGTAATCCCACCCGACTTTATTGTGTGCAGATTGGTTTTCGGCCTTCTTAGACTCACCTATGGAAGATGTCAGATGGCCATAAAATAATTCATAACCCAACAAAGTGCTCGTCTCAGAAGACTTAGTACGGGTTGTCTGTGGAGATGAGGGTCTTCGCATTGTAAAACTTTCCTAAGTTCTCCAAGGTATCTGTGATCTGAATACTCCTCATGACTCAGAAAAACCTACACCGAATAACTGTAGTCACCATAGTGACATTAGTTCATTTGTGGTTATATCTCCACCACAGTGACATTAGTTCATTTGTGGTTATATCTATGTCGCATAGCGTAGCAGTTTACGTCATGTATGTAGGATGCCAGGTTGAACCATCTCATCCTGGTACCGACCGTATAGTCTGCACGGCAGTCTGGGTGAGCCCAGAGTTCAACAACTCCCGGCTGGACCATTTACCACGTTCAATGTCAAAGTTCCAGTTACCTCGGACACTGTGAAATGCAATCCCGCTGGCGCCTCTGAACCACCAGTAAACAAAATGGCCCACATACTAGGACTGTGGCAAGTGCTGCAAGTCGAAAGGGAGACTGGTAGTCAACCGTATAAATAACACCTATGAAAGCACTGACACAAACAAGGTCACCCACTAGTGGTCTAAGCTGACTGCTTCCGCTGGTTTCCGACAAACATTACCTTCAATAAACACAGTTGCCACACGCATCTCACTCAGAAAACTTAAGTACGTCTGTCCTAGCGAAGGTTTCCGCTGCCAATTAGGTCCACGAAAACTCACAGTCATTCTTAAACCTGGATGACAAGTTATATCCGTCATGTGACATACGAACCCCGCTGTTTGCCAGACCGACATGGTGTTTGCCAATACTAGGTTACATGCGCCTAATCAGCAACGATAGCTGTTCGAATCATTCTTTAATCGCTCCGACCAAACCATCGGTCTGGACATTACCACATGCGTCCGACCCTCAAGCTCATAAAACCTGATCCAAAGTAACAGCGGATTGCACCATGTCAGACTTGAACTCCAAATCGGACAGTTAACTCACTAGTGTCAATTGTTTGGCCTTTGCCCGAGGGAACCAGCCTAGCAATCACGACCCTAGAACAAGTCCCGTCTCTTCTGGAACTCCGACCATCCAAGACATTTCCACACAAGTGGAAACTGTCTCTGTACACCGTCACCAGGTCATGGCGTGTCGGTCAAACGAAGGTGGATGGGCTGGGCCAACTACGTCGCCGTTCAGACTTTATACCATCAGAGGCGAAAATATGCAGCTGTCTCCAATGTGCTTCAGTGGTTATTGAAAAAATATGCAAATTTAACTGCAGCCTACATCCGAACGCCGAACAGCACTGGCTACAGGTGCTATCTTCTTCAAAACGTGTGCACAGTCGACCAAGTCTTGGCGGCGCCGACAGTGGATTGGAGTTTAACCGGGCCAATCACAGGGGAGGGAAGTGGCCTTTCAATCCACTTGTTGGACAATAAGTCCCCATATTAGGAGAAGCTCACGCACAGAATGCCTTGCCGGTTTAGTGCCCGTTATACCACAGTTCACAATGTCACAAGAATCCCAAATAGACCAAGTGAGATTTATCTCAGTGTCTTTCATTCTTTTTCGATGCTTTCACAGTGTTTTCTGATCGCTGGAACCTTAAAATACAGTTGTTTTTACCCCAGCTGCCATGCTGTCGCTCGTTCTGCTTCGTAACTCTTCAGAGAGTGTCTTTATCATCAGTTTAGCGTTTGTTAAAATCAGGAAAGCCTTCGATTTGGTTTCGCGTTATACACTCGTCAAAATTATTGACTACACGTTTTCGTTTCGAATGTTTTATTTTGTAGCTAGTACAGTGGCATCAGTCCACTCGCAGTCACGGACGGAAAGTTTTTAACCACTGTTCTGCTTACACTATCTGTCATATTCTAAAGCTTTATGCTATTCGTAAAAAGTGAGACCTACAACCCTCTTAAACCGGTAGAACACGGCTGTATTTTCTGTGCGCCGACAATTGTTGAGCTTCTGGGACTCCATCCACCACGGTTTCAGCATATTACTTTGCAGATGCGTTACGGCGGATCACTCATGTAGATTGCTTTGGGCCGAATGCATCGCTGAGGGATAGCCCATGACAAAGACGAATGAGACAGCCTGTCCCATGCCGCCCGTCTAAGTCAACATGACTGAACAAAGGACAAGCATTGAAATTAGGACCTAACATGACCTCAACTCAATTGGCCCTGTATCGACATTATGTGCAAGAATATCTCAATAGGAAGAAAAAGGTGCCGATGCATTGAGGAAGTATTTTTTGATCACCCTAAATGGATCCTGACGTCAAAGTGAAATGCTGGCATCATCTGTTGATCCGTCGAATATTCAACTATCGCGGTAAAAAGGCGAGGTGGAATTTCAAATCTTCGTTTTTATCTAATCGGCCACTTGAAAACGACATCAACTTGAAACACAAAAGGAAGTAATGGACGGAACCCACAAACAGCTCAGCCAATCAGGATCATTTTTTGCCGCCACTGCAGCCTAATGTCTCATGTCAAGGTTGCCTGTGCGCATACATTCAATTGATATTGATTGGTCAGCATGGCTTCATTAAATGCCGTCTAGGATTGATATTTTTGAGCTCTCGGGTGAACTCATGGCCCAGTGGCTTGGATAAATTAGGCAGGTACTCAGTCTGAACTTGTCTTGCTTCAATTTGATGCCACAACACGATATCAATGTGATCCCGGGAGACCGCTCATTTCTAACCGTAACACTACAATAACCATTTTTTAACTTTGTAATTCGTCCTTGTAAGTAAGCATGCGACTACAGAGCACAAAATGGCCCATTTGTAAAACATCATTTAAGTATATCTCCAAACCGTTAAATTTACTCACACCACATGGCATTTAGGAATTCCAGGTTGAGTTTTGTTCCCGTTGACAGTGTATCCGGAATCATAGCTAATCATACGACATTTGTGTTCAATTCTCCGGTGATTTTTGAAAAAAACCGATCGTCCTAACCAACGTTGTTGCCAATGCGTTCACGTAGGATATTATCGTATTTCGAAGGATAAACCATTGGAAAGGTGATACTTGTGTTCAGTGCAGATTTGGTTAGTGTGATCGATCAATGTTTGTCAATTTGCATCAACCGTTGTGCTAGTTAGGCAGAGTTGACTAAGAAATGAAGGAACTATTTACGACGACGAGGAAAAAAAACAACTTGTAGACTGGATCCACGATTAACTAATTGAATGCAGAGTTAAGAAGATGTTGGTAATCGCTTGATAGTTATTGAACTTCACCTTACCGGCAAGGCGAAGAATGGATGTCATTGAAGCGGTCCTGTGAATTGCCCGCATCAATAAAACCGCATATCAAAACTTACTGTGCACTCGCCAGAGGTGATTTACTGGATTTTGTTAGTCGTAAAATTGCGGACTTGGAAGCGCTGACTCTGAAGGGGGGCTAATTTAACCTAGGCAAATGAGAATTAGGTATTTTGATGAAAGGGAGGTATAAACCGAACCAGTGACCTTAGAACCTCGTCTTCAGTCACGCTTTGTCTAGTTTAGTCGCTCAAATGTGTCTGGTGCGATGTGGTTTATGAACATAGGTAGTAAATGCATTTCACCCGTCCATCAAAGAACACCAACAGGAAACCAGTTGAAAGAGCTAAAAGCCTGAGGTTTACAGCAGCCTGGTCATCTTCTAGTAAGCTGAATGGATAGGATGGCTCCTACGGTGCCGACGACCAGGATGTGATCATCCACAGAAACCCCTGGCACTGGCTGCCAGCGCTCATCAGGAAAATTAAAAAGTAGACAGTGGAAAGTTTTCATTGCACAAAGCTTCCACTTGCTTCTAGTAATGACTCCTATACCTTCCTACCTGTACACTACATATTCAGCTAAACTGTGAAGAACTCTCAAATCTTGGTTGACTTCCTACTAATGCATTTCAAGAATCCAAGAAGTAGGTTGATTATTGGGCTAAATTTCTTCAACCGTTTCAGAAAGGTCTGTCGCAATTAGGAAACTATTAATTTTAAACACTCCGCTTCGTCGAAGTCCTTACGATCGTCTACTGTATCCCCGTAAGTAAGCTCAAACGATAACTTGATACATCAGCTGATATATTGCGCCGGTTTTCGTAGTCGGCTTAAAGTGGGTTAACTTCACCAAATTAGGTAATATGCCCTTAACTAAAAATGCAACTTAGTGGTAAGTACGTTAAAACCAAGTTGTGTTGCTTCCTTCCAAAATACAAACTCTCCACCTTTTCTCAAGGTCTTCTGAAGAATTTGCTTCTTGAGAGTGAAAAAAGTCTGCTGGTATGGCCAAGAGCCTACACTACTCAGGTAGTGTGACCGCAATGCATACCGAGACCAACATGCACCTACATCCTCCAAGGGTGTGTAGTAACGAAACTATTTTTCCGTGAGAACCACAATTCTTTGGTTGATTCAATGGCAGCCTTCGTCATTCCTAGACTTTTGTGGAATGTCCAGTCAGCTAACGGATCACAAGGGGAAAGTACACCACATATTTCTTAACGCGAATTAGAAATGTGGGTGGTCGCCTGCCACGAAAAGGAATTACTATGTAAGTTGAGTAGTGCCGTGGTAATGTATAACACCGAGTATCGCGAATAATTGTTTTCGACAAAGTCTTAACTGGCAGCTACAGTCAAGAGAATGTGGGATCACAAAACGAAAATATTTGGTTTCCCATTTCGACGATTAAGTGACTACCTATTATATCACAAAAAATCCACCACCCAGGCAGGCCAGTTGATTTTAGTAAACACCAGCGATTTAAACAAGTTTTCAGAGGGTCCGAAATTTTTTCATTTCAGAAGCAGCGGGAAGGATACATTGTAGAAGACAGCAGTGACAAGCCCGCATTTTGATCCGATTGACAACTTAAGGTTATTCATCCTTCAACCAACGAAGCGACTGGTTAGCAATGTGGGTACGATGCTGTTAGACAATATATATAGCCAATCACAGTAGATCACGTGATGTGAACAGCTGAACAAAGGACGAGTGGTGCTACGTCCCATTTAACTGAAAATTAATTACTATACTGATCAGCCACACACAGCTTAATGGCACTGTTCAAACCAACATTCGGGCCTCTACGTGATCTTAGCTTCGCTGAGATTCGTGTGATCTGCGTTGGCCATAGTTCACAAAGAGGGTGGTACACCAGTTCGGTGCTTCTCAACTTTTCACCACCCACTGCAAGGTTCAAACTAAAAGCACATCTTCATAGTCTCAGTACACGCAGTACAATAACATGGTAACTGGGCATACTACTGACGAAGCATGTACGTAGCTGGGACTGGTATCCTGGCGCAACCCCCGTGTCTGACGGAAGCTTCGTGTTTCTATGAAAAAAAAACTATGGAACCGCTATGCAGTGTTCGTTTGCTATTGCTTACTCTTCAATGAAAGTCCAAGAACGTTCAATAGGGCGCTTTGGAATGTTCACTTTCTCGAGATTCTGTGCATATGGGGTATTTAATTCCGTGTCTAATAGCTTGTAACGGCTTGGTTCGTGTTCACTATCAGGTAGTTTCGAAACAACGGTCTTCCTTCTTTCGCATACACACGCACGATATGAAATACAACGGGGAAAGCAACGTAGGCTGGGTCCCCAGAGAGAAAACTTTTGTGAGTCGAAAAGGCGGGAACAAAGCCCAGTAAGGGTGAGCAAACGAATAACCAGTAGTCACGCGGTGGCAATCGTGTCGTGTAACACATACAGGCCAGAATGTCACATCAATTGCAAGAACAATTGCTCCCATATTTCCGTTTTCGAACATCTGAAAACAAAGTTTTCTTTAAAACATTCTCAACAGACCCTAACATACTTTCCAATTTTCAAGTCCTCTTTCCTTCCTTGGAAAAGCGTCCGCCGCCGCCACATGATCACAAACATAGGCCTCCCTGAAGCTAAAAATTGTGTAAACATAGTTGCCAACTCCACGCTCACTTCCCAAAAAACGTCTGATTTTGATTTTCTACAGAACCTTCAAATTCCAAATAATTTCAACTACATGCTACGCACTTTTGAATTTATACACCCATATTACTTGAAGCCATCTAAAACTACCGCTCAGTTCGATGGAACACTCTACACTACATGTATCTGTCAATCACCAGCTCACTTGAATGTGAACGTAGATAACGGAAAGAGCTCCGCCTCGGTTAAAAAGTTATAGCCTCTTTCCCGGTGAACGAACCCCCAGGTCTGTACAAAAAGGCCATTATATGCTGTGCGCTTAGATTTCTCATAAAGAGGTTGAGAAAAATAAGCTTCTCGTTCTCCAGGCAATGTGACGTGTGCTAAAATCTGTGCGCTCCGTAAGATCGGATACCCGAATTAACTGTCGACCGAAACCAGAAATCTCGCTGGCCTCCAGCGCCATACTTAAATACGCCGCCATTTGAAAGCGCGCATTTCAGAGGTGAGTTAGAAACAGAGTGTCTTTTATTTGATACCGCACTACTAGTGGGGAGAAAATCGACTTTGGGTACGAGGTGCCTACTGAGAAACACGAACAGAGAGGATACAAGATATCGGGCACGAAAGTAAAAACCTCATTTACACAAAGTTTTAAAAAAGCAGCATTCACAATCTTTTTTCAGGTCTTTTCTGGACGTTTGTTTATCAGCAAACACTCCAAAACGGCCAAGTGATTTCCAAATCAGTTTTCCATCAAATGCACGGACAGTGTTTTAACTAATTTGACCGGCTACTACTCACACTTTTCATCAGTAGCACAAGCTAGTACACTAGCATCATTCAACGATTCCCATTTACAGTTCTTCAATTTTTCAGCTCTACAAAAGAAACTTTTCGCCAACACTTTCACTTTTAGGTTCCCACTCTTGTGAAATCTATAATGACCTCGTCGGTCTAAGGGCGTAATTAGACAGAACTTCTATCATTCGGGTTATAAAAAATCTAGAAGTCTTTTAAACATTACGAAGAAGAAGCCGACAGTAAGTAACACATCACTTGTATATTATTTAGAAATTTTCGATAACCCACAATCTGTTTCATGTTTTCTGGGCTTCTCAGGGGGGCACAATCCACGAACTTTCTCCGTCAGTGGGAGATTCAGTTAGGATTCAACTGCGGCTCCTGTTAACAACAGCGCAAGTGGGTGTCATTCTTCGGGTGCCTATACTTTGTTTTTCATGTAGAACGTAATATTGATGTAAACTCTGGGACTAAGCCTACCAGGTGAGACCTAAGGAGGACGAAACAGGTATTGGGCTTTCAAAGAGTTTTCAGTAACCTTGTGTGCAGCGGGTCATATGGAAACAGTCTGTCAGTATGTTAGGAAGCGCATGGAACAACTGAGTCTTGTGAGCTGCAGGGCTGCAATACGACTTGAACTTACAAGAACGAGACGAATCACTTAAGGATCAATTAATCTATGCCCGCACCCAGTTCGGACGCGTCCAACTGCTTGAATGTCTGTTTCGTAAGCGAAACAGAAAAGGATATTTATACTGCTACAGTAAAACCGGTTAAATCATCTTCTACTGTGCAGTACGATTCTGTTGGAAGATTATGATATTAACTTCCGTTGACCTTCTTGTCAGATTTCGTAACGAGGAACGTGGCTTCATGACGCAGGTAGAAAGAGATTGATGTTGTTTCCGAAACGTTCGATACAACTATCGGTAAAACTATTGCTGAGCAGTTACAAGTCCCCGAGTTGCAGATTACTACCGGTACTTCAAAGGCCTCTCTTTCCTCCGTTACTCAAGTATTCTTTTTGTGTCATTACTGAGGGCCTAAAGAGCTTACTCTATTTCCTTTGGCGGCCTTGGGTTCAGCCGGCATTAGGAATTTTTCCAAAGGGCTCTACGCCCTGTCCGTCAATAACATGGATGCTTGTTCACAAGCACACCCAACTTCCCTTTTTTGGTTGCCGAAAGTAATCCCCGAGGTATATCGTCAATGAGAGATTCATATCGCCAGTCTGGCTTCACTGTGGATGTGGTTACTTCCGTAGTCCACTGAGATGTTTCAACATCACCTATATAAATATTAGGAGGGCATTCCTGTTGTTAATCTGCTAAAGGTAACAAAGGACATCTTCTACTTTTCAGCAAGTGTCTTCACAAACTGCTCATAGTCCACAGGCTTCGGAAGCAGTCTTTATCCCCTGGTAATGAGTCAATATGCTTCTTTTTTCTCACTGGGCTTATGTCCAATCCCCACCTAGTTGCTGGATCACAGTTGCAACTAGAAACACACCGAATAAAATGGCTGGCTGGTCAGAAAGACGCCTCATCCTCTTAAGCAAATAGATTTTTTACTCGCTCGCCTCCAGTAGAAATGACCGCAAATTCTGTCTCAGGCCTTCAACTTTAGAAAGCCTGATATAAAATGTGTGTGACGTTTCGCTTGCTTGTCCTAGTGCAGTTATATGCGTAGTTGTCCGTGATATAATACTGAGGACGGTTTTCCATTTCCCCGCTCTTATAGCCTTATTTTCAGGTTGCTAAAACACATTTCCAGGTGTATTGAAATCTCATTGAATATACTGGTTGACTTTGCGATAAGTAGCAAATCTGATGCTCTCCGAAAATCCACAAGACAAATTCTCACAGAAGTTCTCAAACAGTCATTCGCCACAGTCACGTCTACCTCTTGCTCCCTTCGTACGCATTCCATTACTCGTCATAGCTTGAACCTCTCACTCCACCTATGATCACCTACTTATCTGGGTTTTACAACATATTACGCCTTGAGCTTTCGCCCCTGGTTGAATGAGATTTGGTTCCATTTTAGGCTACTCGTGAGTAGTATTGAGAAAGTAAGAAAAGTGGGATAAGGCCTCACTATCAGTTATGCGAATTCTCTGTTCTTCGGAAACCGTCAAATTCCGTAGTTTCTGGCCAGAAATGTCGGGGTCTTTTCAGGCTTTCATAAATTAGGTGAGTTGCAGGAAAATGACGGAACCGTCGCTTGGCGTTCTCATTCCTCTTAGAGGTAGAGTATCCATAATCCCAGCACTGCTCCGAAACTGTCAGCGGATTGACAACCCTCAATATACTACAAAGAATAAGAGGGACAAACAAGTTTTAAGAAGCAATGGTTATTCTCTAAGGCCATCCATAACAGTCAAGCGACGCTGTCAAGTGGAAACTTAAGCGGCCAAATCAGCGAGTGATCACGTCATTCCTAAAGACAGGTACTAAAAAATCGGAGTTGACTTGAAGCTGTGAAACACATGGGGTGGTTGCGTCATCGAGGTCACAATTTACTTTAAGTGGACTCGCACATGGCCGTTTCGGAATTGCAGTACGGGTTAAGGTGAACTCAGTGTGTCATTTACTGTGCTGTTCCGACCGAACCAAGCTTGGTGCAAATAAGCGAAAATATGGTTTCTACCCCAACCAAATTTTTTGAGTTGTTCCAATGGAGAGTTGTGCGCAAAAGAACTGTAGAGCGCAATAACATGCACCACAATGATATGGATCAACAACGGACTAAACTCAGAGCAGTAGGGTGGCATTCAATTAATATTCGATACTTTTTATCAGTAACAGTTGAGTTTAAAGGGTAACGAGACGGTATCCTGGGCTACCTGTTGGGTCCTCCATTTGACGGAATCTTATCCACTGCTCCTGTTTCACTCGCTCCGCTGTGACGTACGCTGTGCGTAGTCGGTTGTGGTCACAGACTCATCGGATGCGCTGATTGGCTCCACTGTTGCGCGAGACTCTGGTGTCTGTCGTGTTTGTGTTTTTCAGTCAGACGCAAATGAACTTCATGTTCTCGTCTTGTTTTTCCTATAGTACATAAGTGCCTCAAATGTTACCATTTATCGCCGAATGAGCGATTTTTGTTCGATAGCTGAGATTGTGTTGTGACATGAGTGTTCATCATGCGAGAATAAGATCAAAATGATTGGATCGGAAGTGTGACAGACAATAATTCATCATCCTGATTCCTAAAGCATTTTCAAGAGCGCCCAGTATTCCAACATGATGCGGTGTGAGAGGAGTTCTAGATTTGCGATTTCTCGAAGGTACGTTTTTAGTCCCAAGTTGAACCACATCTGGGCACGTGATGAGTTCCCCTCGTTTCTGACTCGTTTTTGGGCGTAGAGGGGTGCGTCAAATGAATTTAGGTTGGCAAATGCTCGATACACTCTACCACTTGCCTACCAACTGGCTTTCACGGCTGCTGGATCTGGTTGGTTTTTTTTCTAACGTTAACTGGTCGCTTTGCATCAGCCTGATAGGCCATGGTAAATTCCATGTGCACCGACTGGAGCACATGGTGGTGATGGAATCCGATCACATTTCTGTTGCTAACATCTGGCTATTTCATCAGCTTAAGGGCCCGGAATGATCAGGTCCTCCGTGACGGTCGTTGAGTATTCAGATAAGATAACCAGACCAATCACGGGCACTAAGATCAGTAAATTTAAGAGAAGAATCAGTGAGTCAGATACTGTGTACTTGTGATGTAAACGTGCTCCGACACATGCAGTGTCATCTTCTATCGAGAGAATACAAAATCACGTGTTGGAGAAGGGAATTACATGACCGATTTCCAGTGCAACTTCAGACAAAAGAGGGCAATCCTTTGGAGAACGACTTTTTAAAACCTCTATCTTGTTCCAAATCTTAAGTGTCATCAGGAGCTTAAACTCCAGAAACCGCAGTACTTGACTGCCGTCGTGTATGCACAAACTACTGGCCAGAAATTTCTGCCTACTGGGACCGTCCAAATGGACATTTGAGGAAAGGCACACATATCCGTTAACTTCGGCTGCATTTCAGTAACAATTTGCACATACCTTGGATTTTGATGTAGCTATTCTAAATGCAAAACCTCACTGAGTGATGCAAATCTAATTGGCTGCTTTACAAAGGGAAGAATGATGAAGGCGATTGGCCAAAATTAACCTATCTTCAGTAGTTTGCTCAATATCGGGAGTATGCATCAAATTAGGCTCTGGAGCACGAAGGCTTACACATCCATTTGAACAGTGATAACGTTTGCCAATCGGTATCATTGGATTCAAGCGTATTTTATCGCCCTTCAATACACAGACCACTGGGGGTTTCATAACTACGACCTACGGTTTCATAACGACCTTCAAACAACTTATGCCCACACGTTGGATGCATTGAACACGACCTTCAAACAACTTATGCCCACACGTACGCTTGAGTGATCAGAGAAATGTAACCACTGAAAGATCGCAATTTGAAGAGTACTTCAACTCAACGTTATTAGTATGAGAAGCGTTTTGGAAGTTCAGCTGAGGTTTCCTCCTGTAAGGGAAAATGTCTTCGGAGAAAATCCCAGAAGCGCTGTACATTGGTTTCATTCTCATTGCGAATCATGAACAGTGTGCATTCAACGGAATTCAGAGAGTCTTGAAAGCGTGACATTTCGGCCACTGATTAAACACTTTACCTCTCGGCAAGGGGCCGCCGATCAGCAATGGCAATATCTTGCTCTTAGAAAGGATATAACTCCAGTCATTTTCCCATTCCGAGATTCACGCCAGTAGTTACATGCTGGCTGACTGCTCCAGTGATCACTTCTCAAACAAAAGCATTACGTAATTCACGAACTATTCCCTAATGGAGTTCCGGTAACATTTGACCAGTATAAATCGATCGTGTTTCGTAAGAATTTGACAAGTCTAATATGAGTACATCGTGGCAGAATGACGATAGTCTCTGCAGATGACCCGAAGGCTTTAGTGTTTTGAAAGCACCTACCAATGGACTCTACTGCAAGACACGAATATGGCCGTTGCATGCAGCTGCACATGAGGGGATAAGTAAGAGCTTGAAAAACTCTGTATTCTCAAGCACAGTTTCAGGCTTCCATGGACGTGGTTTGAATAATTGAGGTCAGTGAGGGAACCCAATAGTCTCCAGCCCATCTGCCGATTAACTGCTGTTCTCAAGTTCTATCAGCTGTATTCGCCTTTGAGCACTGATGGGCAGATTATGGCTGTTTAGGGGTGGCGTAAAAAAGCGGAACACGCATCGCGACTGGGAAAAGCCATCTGGAGACACGCCATGTTAATTATCCCCGAGGAAAATGAAATGGCTCCGCTGTGCTTCCCGGCTTTTCAGAAAATATTGGCTCGACATACAGAGAGAAATCTCAATTGGAAATATGATTACATGAACATACGCACTGATTTGCAAACAAGGACTCATCCTTGGGTTGTGATTTTTCACAACTTATGGTTCATTTGGGTTGCGCACATTGCAGATGCAACTTTGCACTAGGTCCACAAGTGCAGTATCAAACAGTTGGACGGCATCTGCTTCAGCTGTTGAAACTGCAGTTCACTGAAATCACCACAGTGGTTGTTCCTCGATCCGCCTTCTTTATGGCTTCTATCAGAAAGGTAAGTAATTACATCAGGTTAACCAATCTGCATGTTGGTGTTATTGGACCAGGTATCTGACTGCCTCAGCAGTTTGGTGGTCTCGTTTTGACAGATTTTGTATTTCAAAGAAAAACCCTTTCGAAAACGGTCGTTATGGTAACTGGCCTCTCATTTGTAGCCACTATATTATGGGACAAGTGAAGGCACTTATGAGCATATCAATTAAGTGGCACTTTTGGCCTCTCTGAAAGGTGGAACTTATTTTGCTACTTGTGTGCAATTTGACATTCAAGCAGAACGCAAGGTTGATGGTCTAGAGGGTTACGCCTTTTTCGTGAGGCGCAAGAATAGTGGAACCGGTAGTGAGCTACCGAAAGGTTTCCAGAAACCATGCTAGTAGTGTGTTATGAAATGTATGGTTTTTAACACATGGCATTTCAACACATTGATACTGCTTGTCAAACTCTTGTTCGCTACATTTTAGACATTCACCAAAATGGTTTTACTTCAGAATATGAATTTAGTGTGACCCGTGTGGTCAGTACGTGAGTCCCTAACATGTTGGTGTTATTACGCTCTATCCTGATTGTCTGAAGGAGTGTCTCGAGCTGCAAGCGCTCCTCTAACCCACCCACGTTTTTCCTTTCTTCATAATAAAACTCTCGAATAAATTAGCACTGGATGGCAGTAAACACTGATGTTGTTCTGTCAGTAATTAAGGTAGCACATAAAAGAGGTCAAATTCTTAATAAAACAGTAATCTTTCAGAAGCCAACAGATATAGATGCCAACTTGAACCTAGTCCTAAAGATAGCGTTGTCTCGCCAAAATCTAGTCCAGTCAAAGTGCAGTATACAGAAGTCATCATCATCATCAGCAGCAGCATGATATCAGCGTTCAAAACTGATGCTTCAATGCCGTTCAAGTGGACCAAATAGTATCCCAAATTGGGGTCAGACGCAGAGTTCACGATAAGGAGTACCCAGTGAGTTTGTTTAAACGACCTTTAAAAAGGGAACTAGTCCCCGGTATCAAGAACCACTAGTAAGGATTGGTTTGGTACGGCTGTCATTCCATATGAGATAGGAACAGCTGAGATCTTTCGAAGGATGGTAAATGCAACCAAAATTAGTGTAGCGTTCTATAATAGGAAACGATTCCGCTCAGTATTAGTACAGTTGAGGGATTGTTCTCCTTCTGAAAGGATTAGAGACGACCTGTATCAAAGTAAATACAATGACTGCACTGAGATGTGGATGGAAGAAAATCCAGGAAACTGCTCACTAGAACTGGTTAGCATGAGATGAAAATAAATAAACTACCAAAGCGGAGATTGGACGCTGATCAAACGTTTGGACACAGGATGTCAAAAGCTTAGAGATGGCGGAAGTTTAAGGTTTGAGGCTACGATTCGCAGCACAGCAGATGCGGTAAAAATAGCTTAGCATATCAGCCTGAACAGGACAAAGAATACGAAAAAAAGAGGGTGGAGGCGTTTTCAGATCACTCGAGCGAAAACCTGCTGAGTTGAACTCATTCCAGATGGAAAAATTCAGTCGAATATTTTGTTGTCACCCACGGAATTTGCAAATGAGCCTATGTCGTCAGCAGCCTACAATTTTGTGTTCAAGTGAACCGTGAGGTTGATGGAAATTCAAGAAGAATGCCCACCTGATGATCCCCAAAAAAGAATTGCGTTCTGGACGAAATGCCTTTCCAGTAATTCCCATGTCCTCACGTTAATTCACTCACACATACCACAAAAACTGTGAATGGTATTGAAGAGAAGTTTTCAACTCAAGTGATGTGAACCAGAATACTCAGGTCCCAACTCACGACCCGAATTCTTCTACGACATTCTCCCTAGCCCAGTGGTGTAACAAGTAACGACCTACACTAACTGACGGAAAACTTAAAATGCTCAAGCATACTATCAACATAATATCTCACTGGCTGTTTCCTAATTTACTTTGAAACCCGACCAGTCTTGTGGCATGATGGCTTGGATTGATCAAGCTTTGGTGTTAAACATTGTGGATCAAACGATCTACTGATTGTCACGAAAATTCCCGTAATCGGTTGTTAGCGCTGTTTGCTTGATCGAAACCAAACCGCTTAATTAAGCAGTGGGTAGTTTAGTTCACACTGCAGCACTCCAGAGCTTATTTCGTTTGTCCTTCTATCGCACTGATTCTCGCAACAAATAACACATGGTTACCAGAACCATGCATATCACATACGTAGTTTGGAAAAGCCTCAAGTAAAGGCTGCCTTTTATAGTCGATCAGCTCTGGTCACTTTCCAACCAGTGTTATCGAGATGTTCCTCACCGTCATTTAGGTTATTCTAAAAAGAAAAATGGTCCGATGATTTGTGTGCCTAGAATGACATCCAAAATCACCGGCGCAGCCTGAAGTAACTTGCGCCAAGGCCTGTCGCCATGCGAGTTAAATCTAGTCGAATACCAAGTTAGGTATCATTTGTTACAAATGGAACACGGCATCGGTGGAAGAAACAGAATAAAAATTGCATCTCTGAAACTTGAAAACCAATCTGCGAAATTCTATCGTTTCGTCAAATCGTCCAGACGCAACTGTCGAATCTGCCGACCACAAAACCTCTGAATTCAGCGCTTATCATCTTATGCACTACAAACCTCCAAGTAGTATACTTCTGGGCAATGCTCCTTACGGCCTGCTCTGGATCTCCATCCAATTCTTCGTTCGTAGAAATATTTTTAGTGGAACTGTTTAACCTATCTGGCCTCTTCGTGTCATCTTTCCTGTCAGGGTGTCGATGTTCCGCCACAAACTCTTTAAATCATCTGCTGATTATTGGACGTAATCCATCGAACTCACAGTCTTATCCTTAGACATTAGCATTTTCATTCGTCTGCTAGAAGTAGCAGTTTAGCGTTGGGATAGAAGATTCTTCCATTTCCTGTACCTTATGGAGTGTGAGTTACGACTGTCGCTGTGTCAATTTGTTTTGGGGCGCTCAGAGAGGCATCGGTTGGGCAAATTCTATCTTACCATAAGTCTAGTCGGCCTGGTGGACTAGATCGTCTAGTGCTGTCCAGGTGTACGGGCATCTTTCTGTTCAGAGAACACTCGTTATCGCTCAATCGAGTCTCAGTTGGCATTGCCAGAGTTGGCTTCTTGCAGTTACCTGACCCGTGAGGCTGTGGGCACAACAAAGCCTCCCATTTTCCTCGTGAGGGCTGGTCACCAGGTCACCAGCCACACAGTGCCTCACACATCGGCGACATTTTATAGAAGAGGCAAACCTACCTCGTGTCGTGATGTCTATAGCAGCGCTATAGACATAGACCAATATACTCTCTATATGTAAAGTACTAATAAACAAGCACTATGGAGTAAAGTCACAAAATTCCTCTCGAGCCAGGACAGAGTGCCGCAGCAACTGCTAGTTGGAGCGGCTTCACGCGATGATGATTTATTTGGTAGATGCGACACATGAACACGGTTATCTCAATTGTTAAACTCTTTGCACATTCCTGAAACGTATAGCGCAGTTACTGGTGGTCCAGTTTCTCGCGTTCATTTTATAAAATATCAAACTGGTGCAACTTTACTCCTCATTGTGGATTACTACTGATCAGAAGTTCATCTATTCGGAGGCCGAAAAGTACCTTGATGTTGCCGCAGTTGCTAGTAGATTCTCATAAGAATCAAACTATGGTGTATCACGAGACTGAAAAAAATTACCACACCTTTTTGTCTTAATTTTGGAGGTGATTTATCCACAGGCGCTGAGATACCTGTTCTTACTTCCCATGTGATATGATTTGTTGAGGAAAACAAAGAGTATGTCAAAGATTTTCCTTCCAAGCAGTGTCTTCGGGAGCACCAAACAAAGTTGTCTAGACTGATTTAAAAGTAATCCTGTCATTCGCCTGAGGTCTGTAACAAAATCAAATATATAAATTTACAACACTTGCAATTATGTGTACGGCACGTCACGCTTTCATTGTGAAAAAAATTCGCGACTTATCCGTGTAGAAACGGCACGGGGAATCCGAACCGGGTGACGCGTTGAAGCACGAACCTATAGAATTGGTTTTTTTTGTCGATAAGTTGCTGTAGACAAAATTTGATACATCGAATTGACATGAACTTCAAATTACAAAATTCCTAATCTCAGTCTTAAGAAGGCACTAAAAGTTTACGGAAGTATTAGCACTGTCTCAGAGAGTTTCGGCCAGATATGGCTTGAATTTACTTTGTCTCCTGAAACACGCAGTATTGCGAGGGTCCAAGAGCTATCAGGGCGCGAAATTCAGGAGTCATTAGTCGACAGATGATTGGGACGGAGCCAGCCAAAATCTGTTAGATGAAAATCAGTGTGTTTGGTAATGTTATGGGGGATATTTTGATCTGCCAGAAAAAGACACGCATTCAGCACAGCCAACTGGGCTTCATTCGTGCCGTCCCATATGGCAATTCAGTGATTGGAAATTCTGAGCGGCAAAAATGATACGTTATACTGGAGTTACAACTGCCTTCAGTAGTCTTTCATGTATCAGGCACTTACTCGTTTGTCTTCCACCATAGTACGCATATCTTCCGAGTAACTCCAGGGGTCTTGACAGTCACCACCATGACCACTATTTTGCACGGGCAACTAATGCCGCACCCAACCAGGCTAATTCACTAATTCACTGCACACTATCGATGTAAGTAGGAAGGCCCTTCGCCTAGGGGTTGTTTGTTAGAAAACACCAATTAAACAGTTACAAACTATTGGACAGGAAAGCAAAGTCTCAAATGTGCCTTGTTTCTAAGAAAGGAACATACTCACACGACTTCTTGAACTTTCGTGGATATTCAATGACTATAATGCAATTGTAAAGGAACGCTGCAAAGCAGTTCTACAGAATCCGTACTAACCCCTACCTTCCACTAGACGCGAGGCGGAGTTAGGAGAAAATCACATACTAATCGAATGTATCATCAGTAGTGTCCGCCGTTACACCGGTACGAAGTGGTGAATGCTGTCGATCCCGCTGAATGATCAAACCTCTTGAGTGTCATGATGTAAAGAATTCTCGTCTAGCTAAAATTGGTCAACATATTGTTCGATGTAGCACGTAAAGTGTGGAAATGCACGAAGTGATACGTTGTATTCAAAGGCCACAAAACTGAGGAGCCTTACGAAGCCGCTAGCGAGAGTTGTAGCCAAGCCATGTCACCGGCTCGGGTAGGACGAACAGCCTTAGATGTGGAAGATGCGTAGACTACTTAAACCAATGGATTGATGAATGATTCGGAACCAGTATGTTAAATCTGCTCAGTTTGGCGCACAAAACGTGATGACGCTTGAATTGGTTACTTTGCTAAAGTACGGGTTATGTGTATCGTGTTCTACCTACACGAAGTCCACACCACGTCTAAACGAAATAGTTGCGTAAGGTTTTTGCCATATCGCTGGCGCTATTCGATTGTTGCGCAAGCTTTCCTAATTACAGTGTTGCCGTACATGAAGCCAACTAATTGTTTGACGTGAACGTTCGGATTCAAGAAATTAGTGGCGACTGAAATTCGAGACGAAGTTAAAAACTGACTTAGGTGGACTACCGTTGATATTTTTGGAATTCGTGTGAATTCATCAGGTTGCATGGAAAATAAAAGATGCCCGCGAGGATGGATTATAAGTGCTGAAGAGCATAAAAACACCTTCATTTGTACAGCGGAGTATTTGGAAGGTATGTGATCAGGTTGAACAGGACACGCTTGAACGATGTAATATTTATTGAGTCATTTAGCTCGGGAGGCATACTCGTACAGGTAGCGCCCAAGCAAGGGAAGATCACACTATCGACTAGGTCAGCAGATCAAAGACCTCAATCTTTGCTACCAGCCAGTGCGCGCAGAGCTTTTTCACCGACTCAATGAGCATCTGTGTTAGTTGTGAACTCGTCAGATTGCCACTCTGCTGTACACATTTGCGTGTACCTGGTGGTACCAAGATGTCCACCGTTGTCGACCGTTTTCGGTCACAAAACCTGTGGGTTCTCCATGCAACGCGTCAAGCAGGGTTATACTCAAAACAAAGGTGTTCTACTCCCTTTGGTCGATGATCACTCGGGGAATCCTCGTTGTTTTGGTTTCATTCAGCGCCCGCATACTATCATTTGACATCATTTGTGATAGGCTGATTCGTTGTATCGAAGTATTAACCTCAGTGTGTTCTCTAACCTAACAGGATTGAATAAACGCAGTAACCTCGGGCCGGTCTCGAAGCACAGGATGTTTCTGATAGTAAGTTTTGCACAGTGGAGTCGCCAAGACAAAGAAGTATTGTTCAAGTCAATTTAGACAAATGAAAACGGAAGCCCCTTGCCGTATACGAGTAAGAGATTGGTGTTCCATGCCACTCGCAAGGCACGTCCATGGCTTACCCGCCCAACTGATGATAGTAAGTAGTCTGGTGGGTCTTTGGTCTGCGAAGATCAGAGTTAGAATCCTCTGCGGTCTCAAACCGAATGCTCTAAATATTTCAGTGTAATAAGACCGGTCGTTTGCAGCACTAAACACCGAGCCAAATTCGCCTCACACAGACCCATGGTTTACATTTGTCAAAAGCTAGTTTTAGATGCGGCGCAACGCGGTAGGCCCTAATGCGACTACTAATAAACTCCAAGTAATCTGACTGACAAGGCGAGAAAACTACAGCAACTTAACGAAAACCAGGTCAAAAACAACACAGTTAGGCATTTGAGCAGTTGGACTGTCGGTCACTCAGTGTCTCATGCTTGAACGGCTATCTACCGGACGGAAACGGAATCACTACTCACTCACACTTCCAAAAAATCACAATTTGCAAGGCATTGCTGACTGTCCAATAGGTCACCTCCCCACGCTCACGGTGTGCGAAATAGTCATTAGTAGGCTGATGAAACAGTGTGAGATAGTTAGATTGTCATTTCTATGACTTGCTTTTTAGACCGCAATAAAAAGGTGGTCATTGTGTGTGTTGTGTGTCTTGATTTACGCATCGACTATGACATTTCGGGCGATACTTCAAAGCACCAAACATTGCCAATTATGACATTATGCCGTCTTTCCAAATCATGCCTGCTTGTAACCTTAAATACTTGTCTGTGTGTCGCACGATTTCAAAAGGAGTTTATGCTGTTTACAATGTAGATTTCCATGAATGTGCAATTCTAAGCGGTTTTAGTGTGTTACTGAAATTGCTTCAAAGTTTGGCTTCGTTTAAGCTGCCTCCACTGCAGCTGGAGTGTGTGTGGATATGCAATCCAGTTGGCTTAAGGCGTCAAATTTGTGAGCGCGTTTGACCGTCTGTCAAACCTAACATGAGTTGGAATCGATTCTACCACGTCTGATTAAACTGCACGTCCACACTACTAATAACTCTAAGTCAGCTTACAGAGACTGTGTTTGAGGATAAGCTATGAATGAATTTGCTGTTGGTTAGGCTTGTTCTTGTGTAGGTTTGGAGGCAAAGCGATGCTCAGCAGACTTACAGCCCAGCTATATACCGAACTTTGAAGCCCTCTGGCTCATGTGCAATAAACGGTAACACACCCGTTTCTTGGTGTTCTTTGATACAATCAAGGCGGGTAGCTGAGTAGGACAGGACAGAATATCAAAGAGAACGTGGATGGCACATCACACACTGCTATCCAGTTATTGATCAGGCAACTCAGTGCACATTGACGTCGACTTGAATACGATGAGAGTACGTGCCGGCTTTTGAATATTATAAAAACATGAGGAATGGACGCGGATGTAAAATCCAGGTGCTTTGATGCTGGGGGAAGTAAAACGTTCGAGAAAAAGATGCCCACATATCTGAACAGCGTACCAAGACATCGGGCCTCCGCGTCAGTTCGAGATGCAATCACTCACAGGTACAGTGGTCAACGGCAGGCAATCCAGGGAAAAGTAGAAAACGTAGCTGCTGCAACAGTAACCCTGATTTATTACCAAGCGCTAGCGACGTACCCAGATGACAACATTTAAAACTGAGGGAGCCTTTGGATTCCAGTGGTCAGTGGCTGCAAGCCCATACCTGGATCGCTCTGGTAGCTAAGCTTAGCCTCAACTTAATTCATTCCAGACACCGTAAACAGCACAAATGAACCATTTTCTCTAGCGCTTTGGAAGTTATTTTTGTGACCCATACGGAGACAGCTTGCAAGAGGAATTCTGCTACCTAAACGCTTTGAGAATCTCTTGAGACTCCACTTCAGACTGTTATGAACAAACCGCGTGACGAAATGGATTCATAAAGGGATCGCTATGTTGTGTTTCAAACGCTTTCGTTACATACCTC